>OX235263.1:105174673-105570898 GCA_944472135.2 Trichobilharzia regenti | reverse complement strand
ATCCTGGAGCTAAGCTCGTTATCGTCTATCGAACAACTTGCTCTCCCCTGGGTGCAATCAAAAATCGATAGATATAATCCTTCTCATGTTGTTAACTCCAACTGTGGTATACAAATTTACATGTATCTGTGGGAACAGTTACATTGAAAGAACAGAATGAAGAAGGGCATATCTACGATTTTCTGAACATACCAAAAAGCTTATGTCTAAAGGAACAAATGCTTTAAACAGTGCCATCGCCAGACATCTCCTCAACACGGGTCATGAGGTGGACGTCGCAAGATCGTCTAAAAAATTATCAATAGCAAAACAGCTCAATTCTCCTTAAGTTTGCTGAAGTCATCTCCATCAAGCGCCTGAAACCTGGTTTGTGCGTTCAGAAAGAAGCAGTTATCAGTCTTTCTTTGTTCTGCCCGGTAACTAGATATTCTCATCTCTCTTTCATCTGAATGCGTATTGCTAAAAAGTTTCTATTGACTATGATCACTATTGTTCGGAATAGTATTTAATATTACATATGTATGTGTATATATTATTACTGTATGCATATATGATCGATTGATTTTTGTTAAAAAATGATCTAGGTGCTAGTATGTCAAAACTGTTTCGTTAGATATATTTAATAATGTCTGTGGTCTGTAAGCAGCTGACGAGAAGGCAACGAAAGAAACGATGATGGTACCATTTTATTCTGCAAAAACTGTAGTTCTTGCTTTGTTCAAATTCATTAAGGGGAATAAATGTATGAAAAAGTAAGTGGTTAAAGAAACTTTCCAGAGAGACTATGAGAGTTCATCCTACTTATTTATTTTTCGTCATTTTCTACAGTGACCGAGTGATATGTATCCATATATATATGTGTGTGCATGGTGATCTCTCTTTCTGTTTACTCGCTTAGTCTGTGACCATTTCACTTTGATGAACCTGTCTCCTTTAACAATGTATATTCCCCTTATATTATATATAATATGAGTGTTTGTTGACAGTCCGTTGCTTGGTGACATATATCCATATATGGTTGTTGTTGACATGTCTGCTATATTTTGCTATGTATATATGGATCGATACTTCATTATAATTAGCCATTCATGTTAAGACTGTCTATTGATTTGTTCACACACTTTGTCTGGATGGTCATATATATTTCGCTCACACAATTTGTGTGACTTACTTTACTGCTTACTTTGGTGTGATACCACTTATTGCTTCTCCTGGTGTTTTGGAAAATAGAAGTATCATCGCAAACCTAGTGGTCTTCTGATTTCCGCCTTCTTGTTCAGGACTATTAAATTCTCGACCAGTACATAGCAATAATTTGGCGACGAGTACATAACACTGAGGTAGAGGTTCTACTGTGGTGAGAGCTGCCTGCTAACCAAAATAGGCAGACAGCAATTTACGTCTATGTTTTCCTTCTGAATAGGGGTCGTGAGAAAAAAGACAATAACAAGGCTTAACCTTGAAGAACTCAACAACTAATCGCAGGAGACTTAACGTGTGCAAATATGATTCGCGGATATATGGCTTAACTTTCTGAGAAATGGCCACAGAGAGATGACAGAATAGCCTTGAGCAAGAAAACAACCAATCAGAATAGGATGCTTCTCCGCTAACAATAACGAATAAAAATCTATAAATACCTGTTTATTTTCCCGATAAACGATCTGTTGTCTGGCCATTGTTTTCTTTCGTTACACTACTAGAGGGTCTGGAGTGTGATATCACTTAACAGTCTCTCCAGTGAACGTTTAATGCACCTCAACTTCTATTTTCATATTTTTTGAGCAATAGTTTGTTGGATGGTTCACTGATTGGTCGAAATTCCCTGTTTTGTTTGCTTATATCTGATCTTCATAGTCGAGCAGAGAGACAAGCATTGATGTAAGTTATCAGTCCACTGGAGATACTTTGGATGATGCGCACGCGCATGCCAACTTTCTGAATCATACAGAAGCAATGAGTTTACATTAGTGTTAAAAATCGTGCGGTTTTTGTTATGCTGAATACTGTAGATCCACACTGATTTCAGAGGGAAATAAGAAGCATATCAAAGCCAGTCGGATTCGAGAAAGCATGACTAAGAGATACTCATTTTTCTACAATCTATATG
The DNA here is from genome assembly GCA_944472135.2 of Trichobilharzia regenti. Lineage (NCBI taxonomy): Eukaryota > Metazoa > Platyhelminthes > Trematoda > Strigeidida > Schistosomatidae > Trichobilharzia > Trichobilharzia regenti. The sequence goes on along the minus strand of OX235263.1, from coordinate 105,568,788 downwards.
GAGACCTACAGCACTTATCATAAAGAAGAAGATCCAAATTTCATTGAACACTAATGTCAATTTGATGCCTTAGCATGGCTCAGTCAGTTGATGCACACATCACAAAAGCCTTTCCAACAGACTGTTGAAGACCAACATTAATAGCTGCCCACTTTGCTAAATACTGATATTAACTAACCAAGCAGAAGTGATAAGCAAAGAGGAATTCTAGTGGTGAGTAAGCCAGCCGACAAGAAGGAGTGTAATATCACTCGCTAGACCCTCCACTAGAAATCAAATGGGAAACATCAGGCTGGTTGTCCGTCCGAGTGTGATATAGAGGAAGTCATTTGAAAAGGAAATGAAGGGTTGTGAACAGTTGAGAGTGGTGTCAACAAATCGAGTGTAATGGAGATGTAGCAATGAAACCCTGTTCGCATTCGAAATGCGAGGAATGAGTGATGACAATAATAATTATTTATTATTATTATTATTCTCTTGGGTTCCGAAAGGAACATACGGTTTCAGCGACACATCTCCACTTTGTACCATGATCTGCTGCCACCTTCAGATGGCTAGCTCCACCACTGACCATAATCTGTCATCCCCTCCCTCTCCAACAAATGATCTCCTCTATGTCACCCTCCCACTGATGACCCTACTCGTCGCTTCCCATTGGGTTTCCACTCGAGTGATGGCCTGCATTTCGTGCAGTGTTATTCGATGACCTCCTCACTGTGTGTACCCAATCCAACTCCATTTTCTTCTACTTATTTATTGGACACTCGGCTCTTGCCTCTTGGTTCGTTCCCAGTCAGAGTTTCATGTTGCTAATTATTTCTAGCTTTCTGGTCAGCCATTTTATCACCAGTTTGGAGCTAGCTAAGCGGGCAGCTGTTGACAGAAGTCTTCACTAGCCTGTTGGAAATGCTTTTCGTAACTCAGGCATAGTACAAGTTTCTCACCCGTATAGAAGAACTGACTGACCGACTTGACATTTGTGTTCAACAGAATCCGAATCTTGTTGTTTATGCTGGCTGAGTGAGTCAGTGCAGAAGACTTCCAAACTGTTTTCAAGTTGATGAAGGCGTGTCTTGCCTTTCCGATCCTCTCTAGTCTGGTTTGACATCTTCATCCATGATATCGCCTGTGGTTGAAACCATGCTGGCTGCCTAGATAAATGAGGGCAGGAAGTAACCTCTGTTGAATCTCTCCCGTTGATGGTGATTGTTGCTGGTTGTTGTTGTTGTTGTTGCTACTGTTGGTCGGTTGCTTGGTTGGTTGGTTGGCTATCTTCATCACCTCCGTCTTCTCTATGTCCGCCAGGAGTCCTTTATTCACCGCCTGTCAGCCTCTTCTACCAGTTTGTTGATTTTCTCCTGCAAGTCTTCGAGTTTGTGTGACATTGAACATAAATCATCCACTAGCCAAACCCTCATCTTCCAGAGTTGTCTTATCTGTGGTCCAGTGTATTCCTGTCTTCTCACTCCTTGTTCACAGTCTGAAGTATAATCCAGTCCATCACAGCTAAGAATATCATCGGTGATAATAGGCAGCCAGGATTGTCTTACTGCTGTACTCACTTCGAATGCCTCTCTGTGTTTTCCATTGTGGGTCACCTGACACGTTTCACTGTCTTATAGACAACTGTTGAATAATGTTGATGAAGACTTGGGGAATGAACGCCGTAGTGGGGAAACACTTTCCAAATGACGTCTCGGTCAACGCTGTCTGTCGAAGGCTTTTCTGAAGTCGATGAAGCTGTTGAGGTAGAGAGAGAGAGAGGTTCGACTACCATTCTACGCTTTGTTCTGCGATGACAATACGTAGAGTTGCAATTTGATCAGTACATGACTTGCCTTTACTGAATCCAGTCAGCTTGTTCCGATGTGGCTTGGGGAGTTCTGTATCCAGTGCATCTTTTATCCTCTCCAGGATAATTTGACTTAATATTTTACTTGGCGTGAACAAGAGCATTATTCCGCGCCAATCAGCTCTTGCAGAGACCTATTTCGCCCTTATTCGGCAGCTTGACAAGGTAGCCAGCCTTTATTCCAATCGGTAGGTACCTTTAGTTTTTTTTCAAACCTATTGCAATAATGGCGTGAGCACATCTACCGTAGTCTCTGGATCCGATTTCAGTGCTTCGAGGGGTGAAGAATTCCTCCTGGTCCTATTGCCATCCCTTACTTATAACAATAATAGTGAATTGCTTTTCATTTCGGATCTTTAGGCATTCTTATGACTCTGCTAGAACATGAATTTTTATTTCCGCAGCGTTGTCTATACTACTGAAATCTAGTTATCTAATTAAATTTTCAAACTCATCGAGTGATATTCAGAGAGAGAGAGAGAGAGAGAATTTAGAAGTAAAACAATACGTAAGAAGACTACAGAAGATATTCTAGATTACTTCTTGATCCGTTCAGAAGAAGTAGTAGTGTTTACGGTAGACGGAGTCAACGGATTCTTTCTCACACTGTTCACAGTTATCAAGTGGTCATAAAATACCTCCATAGTTAACTTACTCACTATTCAGTTGTACAGGTTTATACATTTTCCTGAAATTTTCTAAAGACTTGTACAGAATTGTATTCATTCTTTGTTTCTGTATTGTTTCATGATAAGGCAGTGGTTGTCTACGTGTATGAGCTCGAAGAACGACAATGTTCGACATCTAAAAGAAGTACATATAGACATAGAAGTATAAGGATATTTGTTAGAATAGAATTCTGTCCGTACAAACACAAAGAAGCAGACACAGGAGACCTATTACACCATATTGATCAATGGGTGGATTTTGATTTAGTTGTGTTCTCTGAGCTAGCTGGCTGGATAGTTTTAATTTGCGAAGCTTTCATTATTTGTGCCCTACTTGCTAGTCAACATCTTCAGGGTACACTTCAATTTGAAATGAAGTGAGTTTTTAGATTTAATGAAAACAAAACACGTAGATCAGCGAAGAGTCTCTTTTCGGCGAATTCATTTTCTTAGCTGTACAATCGCAAATATATATGCATTGTTTTGTATGTATGTGTACATTAAGTTTGTCAAACAAAGTTACAATTGGTTAAGGTTACTTTTAACTAAACAAGTGAAGGTTGGTAATACAGGTCAAGAAAATTAAGTGCTAATGAAACTAGGGTAGTAAAAAAAATGATGAGTTGTCACAAACATTTGTAATAATAATAGTGAGTTTTACTCAGGATGCACATAGAAACAAAGTAGATAATACGAAACTATGTAAGAGATTTAAGTGAATACAAGAATTATAAGCAATTAAGGAACAGGCGAAGAAACAAAATTAAGTCATCAAAATAAAAATAAAAGCTCAAAACAAATCAAAACATTGTTACCATGAGAGTAGAAGTGGTTGAGTAATCTTCTTTTGTATGCACAGCTCCGGTTTTTCCATGTGAATGGCCAGAGCTTCAGCGATGCAAAGGAGACGAAACCGTATTGCCTTTGATATGTTATTCTTGACTCTGTAGATTACTTTGAAGGAGGCGTTCGTTGAAATGCAATGATCAGTGTTGACCAGGTGTTCAATTATCGCACTCCTTATTGCACCAGTATTGCCTTTTCGCAACCATGCTGGATAATGTTCTTGAATTCTCTTGGACAGGATGCGCGTCGAACGACCGATGTACCTGGCTCCACAGCAGCAGGTGAACTGGTATATGCACATAGAAGTGGCCAGATGCGGGATCTTGTCCTTGAGGCTTCTGCAGATCAGTGGGCGACTGGAGAACACTATTCGTAGCGTTGCTGCAAAGAACGTTCTTCTCAGAGATGATGTGATCCTTCTCTTGAGAATATCGCTTGCTAAATCTCCCTTGAAATCCAAATTCATGTAGATTTTCTTTTTAGGCACAGTTAAAGTTTCGTTTTTCCGAATTATTGGTTTCATATTTTTGTCGATAAATCTTATTGGGTATCCATTTTGGATGAATATTTCTCTCAGAATATCTAATTCTGTTTCCAGAACGTCGGGACTACAGATGCGTCGGATGCGGGTAGCAAGTGATTTAATTAAGTTTCGCTTTTGTTGAATGGGCACCCAGCTATAGAAGCTTGTTAGTTGACCATTCCACGTAGGTTTTCTATGGATTGATCTTCTTAGGCTCCCATCAGCTCTTCTTGTCAGTTCCACATCAAGAAACGGAATTTTTGACTCGTTTTCCATTTCAAGAGTGAATTTTATTGCTGGATGGCAATTGTTAAATGTCTTCAGCAGCAGATTGGGGTCGTTGTTGTTGTCACAAATAATGAAAATGTCATCCACGTATCTTTTATACAGTCGCAAATTGTCGATGCTTGGCTTTAGTGAACCTCTCTCGAGGCTTGCCACGAAGCAATCTGATAGTAGTGGACCCAACGGAGATCCCATTGCAATACCATCCTTTTGTCTGTAGATGGTGTCGTTGAATGTGAACTGGACGTTCAGAGTGCATCTCAATAATAGTTCTTTCAAGTATGTTGTCGGTATTCCAATATCGAGGTGGTTGTCATCTATATATCTGCATATGAAGCAGACCGTTTCTGTGAGTGGGACATTGGTGAAAAGTGACTCGATGTCGAAGGACAGCATAATTTTGTTAGATACATTCGTGTCTTGTATGCACTCGATGAACTGGAAGGTGTCACGGAGCGAGTACGTACATAATTGCTTCCTTTTTAGATTTCTCCACTAGTTCACTATTAGTCATCTCTCATGATGATCTTGAATGTGATTCCTTGTTTTTGTATAATTTCACACCCATCAGACTATTTGTATTTGAATTGATTGTTTCTTTAACTTGAACACTCAACTCATCGTCTCCCTTACTTGATTTCTACTCGACGGTTGGATTAGTGCATGATATCATCCAAGGATTTTCTCACCTTATGTTCAATTCATCTTCATTTCATTCGAAAGATTTTGTTGAGTGGTAGGTTGTCGGTTAGCTTATTATCAAACTTCTTGATTGCTAATCATTTCTGGTTGGTTATATGATTTTCAGCATGGAGTGCAGTGGGCAGTTGTTGATGAAAGCCTGAGGTGGGCAGTTCAAAATGCTTTTGAAGACGCTTGTTCCGAGTCTCCGAACTATATATATATATAGAGTAACTGAGTGACTGACTTGACATTTTAGTGTTCACAAGTTCGAAACTAGGATTATGAAATAGCTATCCAGTACACATCCAACCAGCTGGTTTTCCAATTTTCAATGTGATTCGAAATCCTTAGAAATGTCACAGTCTGGAAGACAGTTCACCAGCTAGTTATCCACGTCCAGATTAAACTTTAAGCACCATTGACAACTACCAATGAAGTGCAACCGTACCAGTAACCTTAAAATGTTCACTGAACGAGTTAATTAGCAAAACCTGGCAAATAATGTTGTCAATATCAAGAAAATATGCCTATCGAAGTGTTATTTTATCAAATAGGATATCTGGCAAGTTTTAGCTTAGGTTTCGGGAAAGATTTAGTTATGGTTTAGGTAAAGGGCAAGTTAGAGTTAGATTAACCTAATGAAGGCGACTTTAGGGTTGGTTCGAGTTAGATTACAGTTAGGGTTAGGGATATTTCCACGTTAGGGCTAGGTTCAGGAAAGGTTAGGGTTATTGCCAGGGTTAGAAGATTGATATGTATCCACAGGATGTGTGTTTTGTTTTTGTCAGTCTGTTGTATTTTGGTATGTGTATATGGATCGATATTTCATTATAACTGACAATATGATTTTATCTGTCCACTAACTAAATAAACATGTATGACCTTGTTGTCTGTCATATGACATTACAACCAATCATGTTCAGACTGGCTATTTATTGGTTCATGTGTATTAGCCATTTTCATATATATACTCTTGCTTTATTATTCTTGTTCACACATTTCGTACATTTAAGTACCCTTCCACTCACACACTTGTATGACATTTATTTTCCTTGTCTAGAAAATACAAGTATCATCGTAAACCTGGTGGTCTTCTGATTTCCCTCTATCTGCGTCAAGACTATTAACTACTCGACGAGTACATAACAAAGACCTAAATAATTACATGCATAGAATGTGGTTAAATTACTCTGTTGGTATAAGAATAGTATTTGTGCACTGTAGTGGTAGATTATAATTCCATTGTGGGTAACATTCATTCCTATAAAGTCTCACAGTGTTATACAGTAGTAAAATTTACTGATGACCACGTTTCGAGCACAGGTTTATTGCCCAGTAAAAGTTACTGCATAACATTACGAGACCTTAGATGGTTGGAGGCAATCGGCCACAGGAAGCCTTGGACCTAGGTTTCTTGCTAGTTGGCACTCACCAGACAGCAAGGCGTATCTGCAACCTTAAAGGAACTCATGTCCCTTCTGAGATTCGAACCCGCGTCACTCAGTGCCGTCTGTAGTCACAGACGTTACCGCTGAGCTATTCGGGCTCTCGATTGACCTCCTGTAGGACTGTAGTGGATATTTTGATTTGACACTAGTAATGAATGCCAGCTAGCACGAAATCTAGGTCCTAGGCTTCCTGCCGATTACATTTAACCATCTAATACCATCAAATCAGTGTGCACCGTGATGGTGAGCTATCTCGAATGGTGGTCACATTGCAACCTGACTGATGGAATTCAATCGACACCAATCAGAGGAATAGACGCATCACACTAGTTACTAGTGTCAAATCAAAATTATGAGACTTTATCAAAATAAATTTTACCCCACAATCGAATTATACTCTGTTGATACTCCAACCTAAAATTGAGAGCTATTTTTATCATATGTGAGACGAAGGTATCCTCTACAATTTTTATGCAGTTTTGTTTCGTATGTATATATGTGTGTATTCCATACACAAAAATGCCTCTTTCACGTGATTGGTGCTTTCGATGTCAATCGCTGATTGGTTGGTAGTTAGTGGTGCTTAATGTTTTTAACTTTACCTAGTGATTGACGTTTATTTTTTATTGGTTAATTATCCTCAACACCTCCGTCTTCTTTATGTTCACTTGTTGTCTTGTTTTCACTGCTATTTTTTTTCGCCAACTTGGTGGTTTTCGCCTTCGAGTTCATGTGACATTAAACACAGACTGTTCATGAAGTTCAAATCTTCTAGAGTCTTCTTGTTGACCCAACCAGTTCTTGTCTTCTCACTCGCTATGGCCTACAGTATAATCCAATCCGCCAAAAAATTAAATCATGAATCTCATCAGTGATAGTAGGGCAGGCTGTCACTTCACCCCTGTCAACTGTTGAATATGTTTGATAAAGGTTTGAGACACTACACCCTGTAGTATTAGAGTAGTTTTCAAATTACTTGACAGTCAAAGCTGTTGAAAGCCTTTTCAAAGTCGATGAAGCTAGGGGTAAAAATTTATCTGTCATTCCCTGGTCATTTGATCTTACAGAAATGCTAGACACCTTGAACATTAATGAAAAGGTTATGTGTTCAATCGACATAGAATCTTTATTCACCAATGTTCCCCTTCAAGAAACTGTTGATTTCATTTGTGACTACATCACAAGCAACGGGATAAACTTACCTATTCCTGTAACGTACATCAAGGACATCATCTTAATGTGTACAGAAAATATTAGATTCACATTCCAAGGGAAAGCATACAAACAAATCGACGGTGTTGCAATGGGTAGCCCTCTGGGGCCCCTGTTAGCAGATATATTTATGTCGAAATTAGAGAAACAAATGCAAGGTATGCTTGGAGAATTCATGCTATATAAACGTTATGTAGATGATACTCTTATTATTAGTAATAATAGCAAATCTATTGAAAACTTTATCACCCTATTTAATCATATCCATCCAAATATTCGAGTGACCTCTGTACTAGAATCCAATAACAAACTCGGTTTCCTGGATATTACTATGACTAGGAGAAATGATGGAACGATTCAGCGCTCTATTTTTCGTAAACAGACGTGGAGTGGACAATATCTTCATTTTACCAGTTTTGTTCCTATCCAGTATAAAGGTTCCCTGGTGAAATGTTTGTTCTCAAGGGCTCGAAAAATATGTACGAGTGACACATTGATGGATGAGCTTCGACATATACATTCAGTTTTACTAGCCAACGGTTATCCAGAAAACTTCATCAATTGTCACGGTAAGGATAGACCACATCTTGAAAAGACAGCTTCTGTACCAAAGAAAGCCATCTTTATTAATCTACCATTCAAGGGCGACCAGATTATGCAGTTGACAGCTCAAAGACTTCGGTCAGCCATCAGACGCACATTCTACGCCCGACATCTCTTTTTCTCACTTGCCGAACATTTTCGATCCCTGTTCCTACGATTAAAGGACGAAATTCTGTGGACTCTACTTCAAACTGTATCTACAAGTTCACCTGCAGCTGCGGTGACACCTATATAGGTAGAACTAACAGAATGTTCCAATGTCGTCGAAAAGAACATGTTCCAAAATGGCTAATAAATCATATCGAAAATCCTAACGCGATTAATCTTAATAGAAATCCAGCATCATCCATTGCAAAACGCTTATTAATGTCTGGTCACAAAATAAATATTAATGACTGTTTCACAATTATTTCACATAACTCTAATTCAAGGTTATTGAAGGTGATGGAAGCACTTTGGGGGATTAATCACATACAGCCTAAACTGTGTGTACAAAAATCAATAGACTTCAATCTTCGCCTACCCTGGACTGCATAACCTATCTTAATATGATTGGTCATTAGTATGTACTTTTGTTTTTATTTAACTGAGTAATTTTCATGAACTTTATTTTATTATTGTTAACCATGTTAGTTGTAAAGCGGTTGTAAAGAAACTACGAAATGACGACATCATCTCGCGAAATTTGTCTTCTTAATGCCTTATTCAAATTCCCTGGTCTGTTTGCACTCAAATTTTTTATTGCATATCCCAGGAAAAATCATTAATATTCATTTCTGGTGAATTTGATCTATTGAAAATGACCGAATAAACTCAATGTTAATTACGCACAACTGACATAAAATCAATTCACAAAAAATAAATAGAGATAAATATTAATAAAATGTGAGTCGAAGCATTAGTTTAGATTGCAAAAGTACTCTGAAATCAATCAATCACGCATTCACTTCAGTATAAATGGAAAAAAAAATCGATATTTAATCAAATGAGAGTTGCATGGAGGATTTCACCATGAGCTGACATCAGTTAGAGAACCATTGGAAAACCTGCCAGGGAGTACTGGATAGCCAGCTGTTTCGCCAGTCTAGTTTGGGATTCTTCAGCAGTACGCACCCACCGCCGGGGTTTGAACCCAGGACCTTCTGGTTACAAGGCGAGCTCGTAGACCATTGAAATGGTGAAATCCTCCATGCAATCAAACAAAGTCCCTACACAACCAATAATTGAAAATTAATTAGATGCTCACTAGTGACTGGCGCTATTCAGGGAGTTAACCTGGGGTTCTAGTGGGAAGCCGTGACCAGTAGGGTACAGCAGGTTGAAGATGAGGCAGTAACTCATCGAAGAAGGCATTCCCAAATGGTCGAGCTATGTTGTGAATTGGGAGAAGTTAGAATTCAGGGACCACTGGATCGGGTCCCAGTGGCTCAATGGTCTACGAACTAGCTCGCCTTGTAACCGGTAGGTCCTGGGTTCGAACCCCGGTGGGTGCGTACTGATTAGGAGTCCCAAACTAGGATGAAACAGCTGTCCAGTACTCCCAGGTTTTCCAGTGGTTCTCTAACTGATGTCAGCTCATGATTAAATCCTCCATGCAATCAAACAAAATCCCTACAAAACCAATACTTGAAAAATGAGAGTTTTCAAGGGCTTGTTTTTAAGGATCTGATTTGATTCAAGTTTGATCACGGATCGATATCAGTTAGAAAACCATCAGAAACCATTAAGGAGTACTAGGAAGCTGTTTTTTACAGTCTAGTTTAGGACTCATCAACAGAACAAATCCACCACCAGGATTCGAACCAAAGACTTTCTGGTTACGCGAGGTGAGCTCATAAACTATTCAGCCATTGGAACTCGACTCCTTAACTGGCAGCTCATGAATTCTAACTTCTACCACCAATTCATGATTTTAGCGCGACTCACACCAGCCAATGTCATCTGTGATGAGTATTTGTCCTCACTGGCGACCACGCGGGTCCCACTGGTCACGATTCCTCATTAGAACTCCGGACAACTCGTCCTGTAGCTAGTCACCAGCGAGTATCACTATTGTCTGCTCGTTGTTTTGCGACGTATAGGTGGACTGAGAATGGCAATCTTGTAGTCGTGTGCATAATATTCTTGAAGAAAAAACTATTACTAATAATCATAATGAATGAGACGATCTGTGATCACAAGAATAACGAAAAACAGTATGATTAAACAAACAAATGTTCAGGTAGACATAGTAGTCCATAAAGGCTAAGAAAAACAAATGAACCGATTAAGTAATGCTAGATTGATTGTAAGATATGATAAGAGAGAAGGGGTTGAAAAATATAAGTAAACGGTGGTGGAGATGTCACCAGTTGGTAAGGTCTTAATAAGCCAACAAGGGAGGGATAATGGCTGTACGAACTTCTTTTGAATGAATGCATAGTTTAGGTTTAATAGTCGTTCGAATGCTTATCGCCTCAGTTATATGTACATTAGACGAATAAGAAGTCTATTGTTAGGATTCACTGGAATGAGATAAATCACCTTGAATGCTTTCATTTTCTCCACGACATAACCTTGTATCAATTGAATGTAACAAGACGGGGCTACGAGTTGTTTTCGTCTGTCCTTCGCCAAACCACGATGGGAGATGTTCACTAACACATTGGCTAAACTGTCTAGTAGTACGCCCGACATAACTGTCACCGCAAGAGCAGTTGAATTAACAAATATACATAGACGTGGCAAAACTATCTGGCTTATCCTTCATTTACGTCCCAATCATTCGTCGGCTAGAGAATGACAAACGTAGGTGTGCTGAGTAAAACGTTCTTCGGATACTCCTGGAAAGTCTCTGGGATAAAATCTCACTTGACAAGTCACCATTAAATTGTAACTTAATGAAAAGGAGTTTTTTTACGTCCAGTCATCGTCTCAGGTTTCCTCTCCAATGTTTTCACATGTTTCTTTATGAAACTACTTGAATAGCCCATCTCTATCAAGGAAACCATTAATATATTCAAAGTTTTTTTGTACGTGATAATCCGCACATATCTTTATTGCTCTGCTAGCTCGTTAGACACTTAACAGCATTTCTTTTATATTTAATCTATTACCATGTGAATGTGCTTTTTCTCCACACGCTTCTCCCAAGTGAGTCATCTTTCCTCTACTTAGCAAGACGTCCAGAAAATGCAGTTTATTCTCCTGCTTCTCTTTACAAGTAAAAGTTAGCAAAGGGTGGACGTTGTTGAATTTCATCAACAATTCGCCTATGTTTGCATTCCCATAAACTAAGAGATAAATGTATCGTCGATATACCGGTAATAGGTATCCAATTCCTTGATGATGTCTTTCAGTTTCCCTTTTTCAGGTTTCTCCAATGACAAAGTCAGCTAACATTGGGTCTAATGATGAACACATAGCTATTCTATCTTATTATTATTTCCTTTAATTCCTAAAGGAACATAGGGCTTAAGCTTCACGCCTTCATTGCGTTCGGTTCTCTGTTAAAGTTTTCACCTGGCTCCACGTCTGCTCCTCTTCACAGGACCTCCTCCAAGTCATCCTTGCACTGACGACCGACTCACCGCTTCCCTTTCGGGCACCAATCGAGCGATGGCTTGTCTAGTGATGCCACTTGATGGTTTGCTTCCTCAGAGTATGTCCAATCCACCTTCATTTCTTCATGCATATTTGCTGCGCAGTTGGTTCCTGCTGGGTTAGTTCACTTCCAGGGATCCCTCTCTGTTGCTGATCTTTTCTGGCCGGCCATCTGAACTTAAGTATTGAGCGAAGGCAGCTGTTGATGAAGGTCTGTAGTTTGTTTGAGGTGGCTATTCCATCTACTTGTCGGTAGAATGGATTAGTGAATACTAAGAGTACATTCATTGTACACTTTGTGCATAAAACTATTAGTTCATAGTGTGTGTGTGTGTGTGTGATATCCCATAGTTGTTTCTTTCACAGATGTAAACGGATGGTTAGTCTTAAAGATGACAGTGAAAGGTGACTAGAGATTGTGTGTCCGTTTGTTTCTAATAATTTTCTATTTGATATTTTTGTTTATTTGTCATAAAATCTGCACTGAAATCACTGAAATTCCTGTCTCAGTGTTCTTTTTTAAGACAAAAAGATTGATTAAACAAAATTTTGTATGCTTGTATGTAAACTCGTGCTCAGAGTATCTATGATGCAATTGTGTAACAAGACAAAGCTTAATCCAGTTAGCCAACGTCAGTTAACATACAAGAACTGTATTCATATCTGCCTTAAGAGTAATACGTAACCAGGGTTCGAATGAATCCCTTCAAGATAGCATACACGCCTTACTGATGACTGATGAGTGCCAGCAAGCACGAAATATATGTCGAAGGCTTCTCCTCGATTGTCTCCAATCATCTAACGACAATTCTGAGTGCATTGTAATGGAGAGCCCCACACAGCACGGTGGACACATTGAAAACTCGACTGATGGGATTTAGTCTGCATCAAACATCAGGGACTACACGTATGACACATAGTATTCAGTCAAACTAGTAATTACTATTATTATTATTATTGTTCCCTTGGGTTTCTAGGGGAACACAGGGCTTCAACTGCACGTCTCCACTTGCTACTTCTGTCTGTCTTCTGCTGTACTTTTCACCTACATCCATGTTAGTCAGTCCATTCTGTTTCGACTCCTTCCTCTTCACATGATCTCCTCCATGTCACCCTTGCATTGACGACCCACTCGCCGCTTCCCTTCCGGCCTGGTTCCACTTGAGCAATGGCCTGACGCGCGCGCGATGTCACCCACCGGCGGCCTCCTCAGCAAGTGTCAAATCCACCTCCACTTCTCCTACAAATCTGTTGGGCGATTGGTTCTTGTTTTGTTTGTTCCCATAGTTTCTTGTTGGTGATTCTTTCCGACCCGGGCATCTGATCTTCACTATATATCCAGCGAAGACAGTTGTTGATAAATGTCTGCAACAGGCTGTTGGAAATATTCTTTGTGACCGACGCGCCAAGTTTCTGATCCGTATAGAAGAACTGACTGACTTGACGTCGTTTGTTGTCGATAGTTCAGCGGTAGACTACTCGCTAACCATGTACATGGTTCAGTGTCTGATCCGCGGCCGACGAATGTCTACACTTTGCTTAGCTGGTAGAAAGCCCCGTAAAGAAGGGGATTTAGGCAGGAGACCAGTAGAAGAACACTCCCTCTCAGGCTACTGAAATTTCAAGACAAAGCTTGAAACCATAGATTCCACTAGGAATGAAAATGATTGACTCTACATAGATGAATAGTTTAGAGTAAAACTCAACGTTCGGAATGCAAGCATTAACACACTATCATAAAATAGGGTGGAACGTAGCTACAGTTTTAAAAAAAAGTAATAAAGGTAGGTGGAGGAATAGTTTGATCATTGAACCTACGCATAACACTTGCAATAAATATTGAATCTTTGATCATAGGTGTCTGCTTTCTGATATAATAGGGTGAGTAATATTGAGGTTAGGCATCAGTAGAGTGCTAGATAAGGAAGAGAGATCAGTTTGTGAGGTTGTAGAATTACATTGATTGAGAGAGATGCTTAGGACATGTGTTATGCTAGCCTAGCCTAACCACTGCCTTCCTCAACGAACGTGAAATGTTAGTCGCTGACATGGGATCGATGAGGTTGGAAAAGAGAAAGCTAGTGGTGGTCAAACAAAAACATGGCTGGATCAGTCAATGAAATCCACAACAGTTAGTTCAAGCCAGTCATGTAAGAAGGGTGGATGTAGACGTTCTAACTGTTTGAGGTCTTCGGGGTAGTAAGAACCAACAGAGGCTGGAGACAATCAGTGGTACGGCTCAAAAATCATTCTCAATGACTGGTGCAGATGCATTCACTCTTTGTGATTTATAATATCCAATAAAGCTCTATTGTTCTTCTATGTTACTATTCCTTTTTTTTCTCAATCACAATTCGGTTTATTATCTCTCTCTCTCTTTACTCTCTTCTCTTGCTTTGTGTTCTACAAGAAGGGAGAGTGGCAACTCGAACTACTGCACATCTGAGCAAAGTTCTATGTCGAAAACAGACAGACAGTCGACCAGTCAGTCAGTCACTCAGTCAGTCGGCCAGTCAATCATTGAATTAAACCATTCAGACTCATCCAATTACAGCTTCTTTCGGAGCTTGATATGATAATGAGGAATAAATTGTTTCATTATGGGTAAAATTTGTTTTGATAAAGTCTCACAGTGCTATACGCACTCATGTTTGCTGATGACCAAATTTCGAGCACAATTTATTGCTGCTCATAATCATATAAATACATTACCTACACAACCTTCCAGCTTCGTTTATATAATTCCATCATTATTTTTCGTCACTTGACTTGATGATTGGTAGTTGTATTCTCCATATTTCCGGTATGAGTGATCAGTCATTCCTATTGCATGTGTGTTGGGTGTGGACTCGGTGAACCAGGAAGGATTCAGTAATCAATCTCTCTTCCCATCTCCCACCACCCTATTGTGTAGGCGTATGTTAATTCATGCAGTGTGACTGCTGAGTTTTTTTTTCAAAATTACTTATCTTCATGGGATCAATCATTCTAACCTTAGCTAAATTCCCTGATTGAGTTTGTAGGTTTGAATGCCACCACTCTAATTCCTGCTTTACTGAGAATCCTACGTAGGGTCTCAGGTGTCCCCACCCTGTATGGTATAACAGTAGATACCTCGTATTCATGCTATCATTACTAGTTTCAGAATTATTTTTATTTTGCTTTTGGCCTTTACTGATCTTCCTGATGAATTTTATAGAATAGTTAGTTATTTGATACCAACCAGCTGTTCTTCTGTCTGTTTTATTTCATCATTTAGGTCTCTTTCTTTTGTGCTACTTAGTGCTACCGCTCAGTTTGTTAGACAGACACTTAACTAAGCCTGCCTTCACAGACAAATGACGGATGAGATGAATTAAAGTCTAAATGTCTCTTAGTGGAATGCGTTGGTTTTTTATAAACGCCGCTAGTGTGCACTTTACCTTCATCCATTCGTTTTATTCTTGACACATATAAACTCACTAATACAGGGAATAAAATTCACATTTGAATCGGAAAATGAACAAGGAGAATTAGCTGTGATGTTAGATTGTAAAATAAAACGAATAGAAGAAGGTAAAGTGCACACTAGCGGCGTTTATAAAAAACCAACGCATTCCACTAAGAGACATTTAGACTTTAATTCATCTCATCCGTCATTTGTCTGTGAAGGCAGGCTTATTTAAGTGTCTGTCTGACAAACCGAGCGGTAGCACTAAGTAGCACAAAAGAAAGAGACCTAAATGATGAAATAAAACAGACAGAAGAACATCTGGTTGGTATCAAATAACTAACTATTCTATAAAATTCATCAGGAAGACCAGTAAAGGCCAAAAGCAAATAAAAATAATTGTGAAACTAGTAATGATAACATAAATAAGAGAGAATATAAGGCATCTACTGTTATGCCAAATAAGGAGGGAATGGCTGAGACCCTATGTAGGAAATTTAGAAAAAACGCTCAGCAATCGCATTGACACACAACCACACAATGAGATAGGAGAGGGTTGAATTTCCAAGAAGTAATATGTAGGTAGGTGGAGATAGAGAGAGAGATTGATTACTGAATTCTGCATAGTTCATCGAGTCTACACACCCAACACACATGCAATAGGAATGACTGATCACTCATACCGGAAATATGGAGAATAGTACTACCAATCAAATCAAGCGATGAAAAATAATGGAATCATCTAAAGGAATTTCATACATTTATTCCCCTTAATGAATTTGAACAAAGCAAGAACTACAGTTTTAGCAGAATAATGTGGTACCATCTGTACTTAAACCTCATAATTTATTTAGGCTGTAAGCAGCTGATGAGAAGCCAACGAAATAGACAATGATGGTACCACATTATTCTGCTAAAACTGTAGTTCTTGCTTTGTTCCTCTAAAGGAAGTTGGAAACTTATGTGAATACCTTGATATGATTATGAGCAGTAGTAATAAATTGTGCTCGAAACGTGGTCATCAGTAAACATTACTGTATAACACGCTGTGAGATTTTATCATAGTGGAATTATACTCTACCACAACCACAGTGCACAAGTTCTATTCTTATATCAATGAGAGATAAATTGTGCTGGAAATATTGTTAGGAAATAATACTGCATGATTTTATCAAATAAATTTATTCTATAATGGGAATTATACCGCACTCTACTCTACTCTACTCTACTATACATATAATGTCCAAATTCTGTTTTTATGCATAAACTATAAGTATATATAAAGCAGAATATGAAAAAAATATGACCTACATGATTTGAAATTTGCTTCCCGCCTTCTCTTTTTTTTAAATAGTCTATCAGTGTTAATATAAGTACATATCATTATGCAGTTGAAGGTCATTGTGTCAATGCTATGCACTGATTGGTTTATCTGGAAGTGATTTAATCATCACATTATTTTATTGAATTATGGCACTTAACACATACAATTTTAACGATTTTATTACTATATATATATTTATATATAACACAGTTCAAAAACTGTACTCATTGCTATATTTAGTAATTGATTTTGAACAATCAATCCATTCATTTGAAAGATTTTTTTCAAGTTTGATCATGATTCAATGTTAATTAGAGAACAATTGAAAACTAGACAACCGTTTCGTCCTAGTTTAGAACTCTTCAAAGGTATACACTCACTGAAGTTCGAATATAGGAGCTTCCGGTTGGAAGGTCAATGGTTGGTGGTTGAACTAGAATCCCCAATAGGTAGAATTTGGATTTCATGAGTTATTCAATCGAGTACCAGGGTGGTGAATGGTCTATGAGCTCATCTTATAACCTGGAGCTTCTGAGTATCGGTGATGTCGTTCGCTGTGGATAAGGTTGCAAGCCTCACTCCCAGTCTTCCCTACTTTTCAAGCATGCTATCACCTAAATGATGTGAGTCTGCCGGGAATCGAACCTGAACCTTACATGTGGCTAGCAGATAAGCATTCCCCAACTAAACCACTCACTCACACACACACGCATACAAAATGACTGCTTAGGAAATATTGCATAACAGAAATTTTCTGAATGGATTCACTCCGGTGTTATGGATAACTATTTCGAAATTAATTGAAGTTTTAGTGACTACATCTCAAGTAGGCAAAGAACAGCATTATTGTAAAGTTTACTAAGGGCATATTGCGATCAATATCAATATGAAGGCAATTCATTACTCTGTTCTCATTGATCTATTCTCCTATTCCACTTAAATAGCTTCAACTATTTAGTGTTATTGGTTGAAGTATTTCATGATGAGCTAACATCAATTAGAGAACCTTTGCTCTAGGAACTTGATTTTTCGTGCTCACTCGAGAACATCTCCCACTATGGCTAAGTAAAGGTGCAGTGAAAACTATCAACAGTTCGATATTGGACCATCTGGTGCAAACCGGCCACAAAGCCAGCCAGCCAGCGAGCCAGGATTGAAGAATCCTTCTCTATCATCATCTACCGGGTGCCTAATAAACTGCCAAAATCCAGGAAGCACCTCATGGTCCAGACAGCAGTAGCTATCGCAATTCTCCTCAAACAACCAGTGTTTTGTGTGCAATAGAAGTAAGTCCAGCCAACCACTACTACTACTACCCTGGCCGACTTCAGCAGAGACTAGAAATTCATGAATTTGTAATATTATCCTTTCTAATTCTTCTGACATTCAGCTTATTTTATGTTGATGCTGTTGAACTGTAATCTATTGATATCATTATTGATTTGATGTTATTTAAACGACGACCAAATCGACTTCATCTCAATCTCAAGGAAGTGGAGGCGCAGCCTACTGGACACAAAAGCAAGAAGAGGAGCAGACGTTGGCTCAGACCACTATCTCGTACAAGGGACAATCCAAATCAAATTAAAAGCTTTCAGGGAATCAGGAGCTGCAGATAGACCACAAGCCAAGTTCAACACTCAAAAGCTGAAGGACCAGGCTACAAAGGACATCTTCATTGCAAGCATAAAGGACAAAGCCGAGACACAAATCAACACTAGCGAAGAGGTCGGCGTTGAAAAGCACTGGAACAACTTGAAAACGGTGTGGAGCCAAACCTGCATAGAAATTCTAGGCAGAAAAAAGAGACAGGACAAACAGTGGCTCACTACGGACACTTGGAAACTAATAGAAGAGAGAAGGACAGTGAAGCAAAAGATTATCCAGTGCACGGACGAGCAACAAAAACAGGAGCTGAATGCAAGCTACAATACACTGAACAAAAGAGTGAAGAAAAGTGCCAGGGAAGACAAAAGAAAATATTATGAAACCATGGCAAACGAAGCAGAACAAGCTGCAGGCAAAGGAGACCTCGCCACACTCTACCAAACAACTAGGAACCTTTCGGGCAAACGTTCGACACAGATTAAGCCAATAAAGGACGACAATGGAAAGTCAATCACCAAAGAGGTGGAACAGAGAAAGCACTGGGTTGAACACTTCAAAAGACTTCTAAATCGTCCGCCACCTACAACACGTCCAGCAATACCAACAACGGAAGCAGAACTACCAGTGAACACTGACCCCCCGACGAAATCAGAAGTCCTGAATGCAATCAAGATGCTTAAAACTGGGAAAACACCGGGACCAGATGGAATCCCAGCAGAGGCTTTGAAAATAGACCCAGAGACAACAGCGGACTTGATGACACCACTACTGGAGAAGGTGTGGAAAGAGGGCAAAGTACCCGAGGATTGGAAGAACAGTTACTTATTCAAACTTCCAAAGAAAGGAGACTTAAGTCAATGTAAAAACTGGCGTGGAATTATGCTTCTGTCCATTCCAAGCAAGATACTAAGTCGCATCATCCTGGAGAGAATCAAACAAGCCCTAGATGAAAAACTTCGTCCGGAACAGGCTGGATTCAGGAGAAACAAATCATGTATTGATCAAATCGCCACTCTACGGATCATCATTGAACAAAGCTTGGAATGGCAGTCACCTCTCTATCTCAACTTCATCGACTTTGAAAAGGCCTTCGACAGCGTCGATCGAGAGGTCATTTGGAAACTACTTCGCTACTACGGGGTCCCATCGACAATTATACACCTCATCCAACAGTTATACGACAATGCTGCATGCCAAGTAATCCACAACGGGAAACTTACGGAAGCCTTCGAAGTGAGGACGGGAGTGAGGCAAGGCTGTCTACTATCACCAATGATCTTCCTGATTGCAATTGATTGGATAATGCGACAGACAACGGCAACCAACGAGGGAACAGGCATAAAATGGACTGACACAAAAGACTTGGAGGATCTGGATTTCGCCGATGATATATGTCTGATTTCCCATAAACTGGAAGATATGCAAATGAAAAGTAACAAGTTGGCAGAAGAAGCATCAAAGATAGGACTTCACGTGAACATAGATAAAACAGAGATGATGAAGATTCCTTGCCAACATCAACAGCAACAACAGACCACAATAAGCATAAATGGGAAGAACCTGAAAGAAACAACCTCCTTCACCTACCTGGGAAGCATCGTCTCAACTACAGGCGGAACTGACGAGGACATCAAAGCCAGAATCGGAAAAGCAAGACAAGCTTTCATTACTCTCAAATCTGTGTGGAGGTCAACAGCAATCAGCATCAAAAATAAGATCCGGATTTTCAACTCCAATGTGAAGTCAGTGCTACTATACGGATCAGAGACTTGGCGAGTCATAAAGAGCATCTCAAACAAACTTCAAACCTTCATTAACAACTGTCTCCGCTCAATACTCAAGATCAGATGGCCAGAAAAGATCAGCAACAGGGATCTCTGGGAGCGAACCAATCAGGAACCGATTGTGAAACAAATAGGCAGAAAGAAATGGAGATGGATTGGCCATACGCTGAGGAAACCATCAAGTGACATCACTAGACAAGCCCTCGAGTGGAACCCGAAAGGGAGGCGGCGAGTTGGTCGTCCAAGGGTGACTTGGAGGAGGTCATGTGAAGAGGAGATGAAAGCATGTGGGCAGACCTGGAGCAGGGTGAAAAAGTTGTCAGAAAACCGAAGTCAATGGAGGTGCGCAGCTGAAGCCCTATGTTCCTCTAGGAACTAAAGGATACAATAATAATAAATAATAAACGACGACATAAATGTTGTTCATAAAACTAATTCATTCATTCATTCACTATAATGTATGTATAACTGTAGAGCTTGATGATGAAGGGGTTATCGAAAAGAGTATTCTTTGTTCAGTATCCACTCTTTTAAAAAAATCAGAGAACCATTGAAAAATCTGCCAGGGAGTACTGGACAGTTGTTTTGTCCTATTTTGGGAGTCATCGGGGTTTTTCAATGGTTCTCTAACTGAGATGTCAGCTCACGATGAAATAATTTAAATTAATCCTAGCGTGTTAAGAAAATCAAAACAAGATCTGTTTCCTGAACGTTTCGCCGTGTAAGCCACGGCTTCTTCAGTAGATTTACTCGGATTTTTATTGATCATCTAAATATATAGTTAAAATTTTTTTTACATAAATTGAAGTCAGTTTATTTGAAGGTCATTTGGCCATCGGCAATAACTACCAATACGTGAAAATTATAGTGTTAGTGTTAGTGTTATGCTAGCTGAGAGAGTCAGTGCAGAAGACTTCCAAACTGTTTTCAGGTTGATGAAGGCGTGTCTTGCCTTTCCGATCCTCTCTAGTCTGGTTTGACATCTTCATTCATGATATCGCCTGTGTTTGAAACCATGCTGGCTGCCTAGATAAGTGAGGGCAGGAAGTAACCTCTGTTAAATCTCTCCCGTTGATGGTGATTGTTGCTGGTTGTTGTTGTTGCTACTGTTGGTCGGTTGGTTGGTTGGTTGGTTGGCTATCTTCATCACCTCCGTCTTCTCTATGTCCGCCAGGAGTCCTTTATTCACCGCCTGTCAGCCTCTTCTACCAGTTTGTTGATTTTCTCCTGCAAGTCTTCGAGTTTGTGTGACATTGAACATAAATCATCCACTAGCCAAACCCTCATCTTCCAGAGTTGTCTTATCTGTGGTTCAGTGTATTCCAGTCTTCTCACTCCTTGTTCACAGTCTGAAGTATAATCCAGTCCATCACAGCTAAGAATATCATCGGTGATAATAGGCAGCCAGGATTGTCTTACTGCTGTATTCACTTCGAATGCCTCTCTGTGTTTTCCATTGTGGATCACCTGACACGTTTTACTGTCTTATAGACAGCTGTTGAATAATGTTGATAAAGACTTGGGGAATGCACGCCGTAGTGGGGAAACACTTTCCAAATGACGTCTCGGTCAACGCTGTCTGTCGAAGGCTTTTCTGAAGTCGATGAAGCTGTTGAAGTAGAGAGAGAGAGGTTTGACTGCCATTCTACGCTTTGTTCTGCGATGACAATACGTAGAGTTGCAATTTGATCAGTACATGACTTGCCTTTACTGAATCCAGTCAGCTTGTTCCGATGTGGCTTGGGGAGTTCTGTATCCAGTGCATCTTTTATCCTCTCCAGGATGATTTGACTTAATATTTTACTTGGCGTGGACAAGAGCATTATTCCGCGCCAATCAGCTCTTGCAGAGACCTATTTCGCCCTTTTTTGGCAGCTTGAAAGGGAGCTAGCCTTTCTTCTAATCGGTAGGTACCCTTCCTCCCTTCCAAATCTTTTTAATAATGGCGTCTCTGGGTTTGTTCGCAGTACTTCAGGGGGATTATGTCTGGTCTTGCTACCTCTCCGACTGAACTCCAGTAGCTTGATCGCATTCTGGATTTCTGATTTCGTTGGGGGACTCCTGTCTACTGGTAGGCACTTCTGTGCGTGTTATTGGTGGTATTTCTGGGCTAGTTGCCTGTGGTGGTCGATTCAAGAGTCCTTTAAAGTGATCAGTCCATCGTTTGATTTGTTTCTCCTCCTTGGTGATCAGGTTCTCTCGAGCATCTTTTATTGGTTTCATCATCTGGGTTGATCTCTTCCCCGATAGAGACCTGGTTATCTGATATAATGTCCTTAGGTCTCTTTTGCCTGCGGCCTATTCTGCTTCAGTTATCAGTATGTCGTAGAACTGTCTAGCACTCCACTTCTTCATTCAGTGTGACGTACATTGAACTCAGCTTCTCCTTCTTTTGTGCATCTTTGCATTGGTTCACCTTCTGTCTCACCATCCCTTTCTCCACTATTAGCTTGAAGGTGTACATAGAGAGCCATTCCCGGTCTTACCTATTCTTTCTTCCTAGAACATCTGTACATGTTTCCTTGAATATCGCCTTCGGAGAGTTAGTTCCATTGTTCTTTCCCCGCAGGATCCCTTAATGATGCCACATAGTGTCTCCGACTTTGCTGTTATAGTGAAGGTATCCCTTGTAGTTTTGTCCTTCAGTTTCTGAATGTTGAACTTGAATTGTTGTCTATCTTCATTTGTTTTCATGGATTCCAGCTTCCTCTTGAAGGTTGCTTCAACTAGCTAGATGATTTTATGAGCCCACATCTACTCCCCTTCTCGACTTTGTGTCCAGTAGGCTGCGTCTCCACTTTCCTGATCAGTTTTGAAGTGAAGTTTATCTGGTTTGTAGTGTGTCTATCAGGAGAAATCGATGTTACTTTGTTCATGCTGCCTCCGATCACCAAATCGTTGAAAGAGCAGAAGTTTGCGAATAATTCTCCGTTATCATTCGCTTCACCAAGAGCCTCTCAACCCACGATGAGTTCTCTTCCTGTGTTATCAGCTCCCTGTTCAGCTGGCATTCATGTCTCTCATGAGGATTTGGATGTCACCATTTGGGATGTTGTCCATTACTATTTGTAGTTGTCTGTAAAAATATCCCTTGTTCTCTTGTTCCGAGTTGTTTGTAACATTGTGCATAGCATTGGATGAATATGACCTTCCTTCCCTTTTAGTTGAATCTTGCCGCCCTGATCCTGCGGGGGGGGGAGGTTGCTTCCCACTGCATTAAAACTTTTTACCACCACTGGTGATATCATCATAACTACTTACTGTCTCAGTGTGCTCGTGGTTGTCGTCTGCTTGACCAGACCGGAGTAGATTACTGACTCACCAGTTGATAATTTTGACAGTCCATATTCATTCCATTGGCTCTCGCAGATAACCAGCACTTGTACACCATATTTTCCTATTCTTTGGCCACCTGGGCAGCCTTCCAAGCCTCGTAGATTGTGCAGACATTCCATGTCCTCATTCTTATTCTTGCTTTCATCGAGAGAAGACGCATCGGCTGGTTGACTGGCTTCCCGAAGGCTTTCATCAGCCTGCTATGTCATTTCGCCTCTCCGATTCGAGCAAAGAATATGATTGTTGTTATTTGAAATTTTTGTATTTTAATATATTTACTGTGCGTTGAAGTATCCCTAGCGGTGTCATAGGCTTAGTAGTGTTAGCTGACTAGCCCCACGCTCAGGCCTCCCTCTTAAACCGGGTTTGTGACAGGCTATTAAACTAGGCAAGGCAAAGCGGAAGGTACCATGGAGGAATAAGCATATTTAGCATATCCATTAAGTTGTCCGATTAGCCAGTATTACTACACCCAAGCATAAATTCACTCAGTCATATCAACTGTCGACGCAATCATATCAGTTGGTGACAGGTTCACAACAAAATCAACACATCTCATTTGGTTTGCCGCGGAAAACTGTTGGGAATTAGATGGAACGGGAAGCATAATCATAAAACTTTTCAGAAAAACTGTTTTGAATAGGCATAACTAACCTTGACATTTTTAACTTCTTTCTTATTCATCCATATTTGAAATGTTTCTGGACCTTCATTGAAATAAATAGAATAACGAATGATATCAGACACTGGTCAAAATACATAATATTATTATAAACTCAAGGATAGAAAAGTATCTTAGAGTTGCAGAACTGATCATTAGGCCACTGATACACCTTGAAGAGGAATCCCAACAAACTTAAAACTTAGATAATGTTACATCTTGTAACCTGGTTTCTCCTAATTTTAATAATAATTATAATAATAATAATTTTTCCTTCACGTTCCCGGTGGAACACAGTGGGCTTCAAGCTAGTAACTTGAAGTTTCTGTAGCAGTGTTCATTTTTAATTTTACAGGATGGGGTTGCTAGCCGGCCTCATGCCCAACCTTTCCTCTTTACCAGCATTATTTCTGGCTCAGTGAGGTAAAGGAGTGCGTCTGTTGGCCGGGGATCGAATCCCGGGCCATATGCATGGTCGGCGAGCGTCCTAACCGCTATACCACCGACGCACTTTCCTAATTTTACAATACTAAAACCCTGTGTACTATAGAGTTGGCTGAAAAAGCAGTGAACACAGGACTCCAAGTGAATATAGAGAAGACGAGGTGATGAAGATAGCCAACCAACCAACCAACCAACCAACAGTAGCAACAACAACAACAACCAGCAACAATCACCATCAGCGGGAGAGAGATTTCATAAAGGTTACTTCCTGCCCTCACTTATCTAGACAGCCAGCATGGTTTCATCCACAAGCGATGGCACGGATGAAGTTGTCAAAGCAGATCAAAGAGGATCGAAAACGCAATTTACGCCTAAATCGACCTGAAACAACCAGTTTGTAAATCTTCTGCACTGACTCACTCAGACGGCCAGCATAAACAATAAGATTCGGATTCTGTTCAACACAAATGTAAAATCGGTCAGAGACTTGCACTACACGTGAGTCATGAGAAGCATTTCTAACAGGCTAGTGCAAACTTCTGTCAACAGTTGCCCGCTTAGCTGTCTAGCTCCATACTGAAGATAAAATGAACGGCCAGAAAGAATTGGTAACAAGAAACTCTGGCTGGGAATAAACTAGTCAAGAGCCGATCACTCAACAAATAATGTAGGAGATAATGGAGGTGGATTTATTGGGCATACATTGAGAAGGCCGTCGAATGACATCGTGCACTAGACAGGCCAGCGGTCAAGTGGAATCCAAATGGGAAGCGACGAGTGGGTCGTCAATGGGAGGGTGATATGGAGGAGATTGTGTGTTGGGGAGGAGGAGGAAGTGAGAGATTATGGTCTATCGTGGGGTCAGCCAACTGAAAAGGACAGCAGTAAAATAGGAGAAAGTGGAGATGTGCTGTTGAGGCTCTCTATCCCACTCGGAATCCAAGGGAATAATAATAATAATAATATAGTACTTTAAAATCTCTTTCAGTCTTTTCTATTTTTGTGTTCTACACGGAGTGTGGAAACTTGAACTGCTGCATTTCTGTACTGAGTTTTATATTGGAACTCAGTCAGTCAGTCAGTCAGTCAGTCAGTCAGTCAGTCAGTCAGTCAGTCAGTCAGTCAGTCAGTCAGTCAGTCAGTCAGTCAGTCAGTCAGTCAGTCAGTCAGTCAGTCAGTCAGTCAGTCAGTCAGTCAGTCAGTCAGTCAGTCAGTCAGTCAGTCTGAAACACGCTGATGAGACCGTTGAGTGAAATCACGCGTCAAGCAAACTCTTCAGTGGAACGTGATTAGGAATGGTTCTGAGGGTGACATGTAGGAGATCGTGTGATGAGGAGATGAGTTAAAGTGGTCTGCAGAAAGCAGGATGGAATGGAGATGTACTGGTGAAGCCTTGTGATTCACTCACAACCTAGAATAATAATATGAATATCAATGCCACAAAACTGCATGTCACTGTCTCAACCAAACCGATATTGACACTGTGCATTAAAGATAGATTGGCCAAAATGGTGACATCAATGTGTGTATATAAATTCAACTGCTCCTCCTGTGGAGCTAGTTATATAGGTCGTATCTAAAGGAATTTATCTTTACGTACTCGTGAACATATTCCTGTATGGCTAGGGAAAAGAGCAACCAAATTATTAAATAGTGCAATTCTGTCTCATCTAGTGGATAGCGAACAGACAGCATCAAAGTAGATGAGTAGTCATTTACAGTTGTGTATCGTGTACTGAACAATCTCCCCAAAGGCACACGATTACGCCTCCTAGCCATAGCTAAGGCTTTAGAGATTAATGAGAGAGAGAGACCAGACCTATGTGTACAGAAAAAACTTATTCACTCTCTTTGTCTACCCTGGCCCACTATAAGGTCACCAGGATCATAATTTTTCGTACTATTATTATTATCATTTTGTGATATCATGTCTTTATTATCCATTTCACCACCACCCAGTTTATTTCACCTCATTGTTACCCTTACTTTTTGTCAACCTTTATGATTTTATACTAAGCCTACCGACTCTGTAACATCGTATTACAATTTACAATTTAGCCTCTTTATTTTATCATTTGACATTATCGGTCAACCCTCACATTCAGTGTCCCCTTTGTTAATGTGTATTTGTATGTATTTTGTGGTTATCGCATTTCTTTCACCCCAAGGACACTTGTATTCCGTTGACTATAAAACAACACTATATCACGGATTGATATCAGTTAGAGAACCATTGAAAACCAGCACTGGAGTACTGGACAGCTGCTGTTTCATCAGCCTAGTTTGGGAATCATCGGCAGTACGCACCCACTGGGATTCGAACCCGGGACCTTCCGGTTACAAGGCAAGCTGGCTCGTATACCATTCAGCCACTGGGACCCGATTCAATTGGCTCGTGAATTCTAACTTCTACTAATTCGTGATTTAGCGCGACGCCAACCATTGTCTTTGGTGGTGGTGCGTACTGCCGATGATTCCCAAACTAGGATGAAACAGCAGCTGTCCAGTACTCCCTGGTTTTCAATGGTTCTCTAACTGATATCAATCCGTGATCAACCCGTAAAACATAACTAATCCTTACAAACCAAACAATAGAAACACTATATCACCCAAATGTTGATTTACACTTCATCACATTTTTCTGATTATACACCTCCTATACACATTAAATTGACTATGTTAACGAATGGACTATCATGTCAACTTACGCAGTTGCACCCCAATACAGTTTCTGATATTATTTTCATTTGCCTTTATTGGCGGGCTATATGTACTCTATTATTCATGGGGATTTATAACTGTAGAGCCTGAAGAAGAAGTTATCGAAAGCACAATTGTGTTCGATCAAAATCTCGTTCGTTATGAATATTATATCAGTCGAACACATGTGTACGTGTGCTGCTAAGCCATTTCGAGACTTAAGCCCAGAAACAATTTCATCATTTCAAAATTATATACAATTCACAGTGATAAATTACCACAGTTTCGATTGAAAATCACAATATGTATATATGATCTGCTTGTGATCATAAATGTTAATCAAGAAAAAACAAACGAAATAGCCTGATGGTTATATACTACTAGTTAACCGAAATGAGTAGCTGAAATCACTCTCACTGAACAGTACTATTTGTTATTCACTGAATGACCGTTTCACCCGTTCGCCACCCCAGCTTATCATTAGTGTATCCGGTTTGAAATACCTGAATTCTGGCTAGCTACTTAGACGAACTGGCAAAAAAAAAGCACAAAGCGTTCAATGCATCCGATGTAGACTGTTTTTTTCACAGGATGAACCATCCGATTTCTTCTCCTATAAGTGTATCCACCAGTTTAACTGATCCAGTAAAGCCACTTACACTGGATGTAAGCGCAATATCGCTTGAAATTAAGTCATGCGTAGATAAAGGCTATCCCGGTCCAGAACAAATAAGAAGCCGGTCACTGTTTCTATGGTACTATTAATAAAAAATCAATAATTATATATATACAACAAACCTTAACGG
Organism: Trichobilharzia regenti; assembly: GCA_944472135.2. NCBI lineage: Eukaryota > Metazoa > Platyhelminthes > Trematoda > Strigeidida > Schistosomatidae > Trichobilharzia > Trichobilharzia regenti. The sequence continues at coordinate 105,540,992 of OX235263.1, read as the reverse complement.
TTTCAAGAGTACAAAGCATAACGCTTAACAGAAAGCAAGGTACCGCTATCAGAGCGGAATAACGTTAAAGCCAAAATTGTGAACTAGCCGGAATCAGACACGATCGTTCAGGTAAGCAGTCCGTAGAAGAATGAACCCAAGTGAGGCATGGGATAAAAACAGAAAGCGTTTAAGAGATAGACCGAGCATAGGCACAAAGATAGAATTTAATTGGCTACTGTTTCTTCACAGGATGAACCGTCTGATTTCTCCTCCTATAAGTGTATCCACCAGTTTAACTGATCCAGTAAAGCCACTTACACTGGGAGTACGTACAATAAGGCATTTTTCATTACCGGGTTTCTGAAGATCATGCTGTATAGTGGTTAAGCAAGTGACAACCAAATAAGATTTATTTGTAGCTGGGTGTTTTAGCTCACCTCGAAGATACTGAACATAAAATCGATGATAACAACACTTGCATAGTTATCTACTCTATTCCGACTAATCTCAGTCTTACTTTAAGAGCCGCCGAAATCCACCCGCAGAAGCCCCACTTTAAAAGGATTTCGTCAGACTCTGAGCACCCACCACAGCACCCGTAGCTCCAATCTTGTGTCTCCTCCTTAGGTAAAACGAGGAGTTTTTTCAGAAGACTTTATGTACGACACAAACGTAAAATCGGTCAAAAACTTGCGCTACACGTGAGCCATGAGAAGCATTTCTAACAGGCTAGTGCAGACTTCTGTCAACAGTTGCCCGCTTAGCTGTCTAGCTCCATACTGAAGATAAAATGGACGGCCAGTTTAAGTATAAAAATTCCACTATAGCATATTTGGCGGCACGTACTTTACGTGATGAAAATAGTGTTAGGCATGAACCGACTAACTAACCTTCTTCGCACTATTAAATAAACCATTTCCTCCACCCTTACAGTACCAAACTTTATTGTTATTGTATTTCTTATATTTATAATCCTCTCAATGTTTTGTTTCGATTTGTTTATTTTTTCATAAGTGTGGACATCATTTAAGCTGTGTTATGTAACTGTTAATTTTGTATTTCCCCTCACCATGCTGCAATATCAACAGAACATTAGATCCAATAATCTATAACATGCTAAAGTTTCCATATTGAATCGACAATACTGTTTGAAACAAACTCACTGTTATTGTTGTTATTATTATTATTATATTTGATATCCTCAACTCGCACTTCGAATATCTTTGACTTTATACTGTATTATTATTATTATTATTATTATTATTATTATATCCTTTAATTCCTAGAGGAACATAGGGCTTCAGCTGCGCATCTTATACCGTAAACATGGACAAATTCCTCTGGTTACTTTTGTTTAATTTTTAATTTTATTTATATTTTGATTAAATCAGATGCGAGATATTGTGACAAATGCTGAGAATTCCATTCAGTATTATAAGTACTGTTAGTCTTGGAATAAAGTAGATCATTATTATTATTATTATTATAGGGGACAAGATTTTATTTTGATAAATCATACAGTGTTATACAGTAATATTTACTGATGACCACCTTTCGAGCAGAATTTACCGCTGCTCATAATCATATCAAGTCACTCACTCACACAACTTTCCAACTTCGTTTATATGATTCCATTATTTCTCATCTCTTGATTTGATTGGTAATAGTATTTCTCATATCTCTGGCATTGGTGATGAGTCATTCCTATTCCATGTGCTAGGTGTAGATTCTGTGAACAGAGACTCAGTAATCAACTCTCTCTCTCTCTCTCTCTCTCTCCACTTACCTATATTACTTCTTAGAATTTCGACTCGGTCCCATCCAATCTATTGTGTGGTTGTGCGTTAATGTATGTATGCAGTACAATTGCTGAGCTTTTCTCTAAATTACTTATCTTCGTGAGATCAATCATTCTAACCTTAGCTTAATTCTTATGTTCTGATAATCTCACTACTCCTGATCTACTGGTTTGACCTATGTAGTTGACCTCATTCACAGTCATTGCAGGGTATTTTGTAAATTATATTATTTCATTTAATTGGGTCCATCGTGACCAAAACTGAATCCCTTAAAATGCCAGACTATTGACTTCTCCTTTAGGCATAAACGAGATCTACAAACACTAGTAAGCACTCATGAAGCCTGTAGCATTGAGGGGACTAAAATTGAAACCAAGTCTAATGCAAAATACCTCAGTCTAGTTCTAACTTCTGACCTTACTTACTTGGTCATCTCATATCCTAACGATTTCTAAGAAAGTGTTCCGTCTAAACTACTACATTAAGAAACTTAGACTATCTGGAATCACTCAACCTCTGCTTTCACAATTTGTTAATTCTTGTATCTTACCTATTCTACCTTACTTCTCCCCGTTAGTCTTTCCTGGGCTACTGAAAAAGGACTATACCATCCTGAGAAGGATGTTGAAGGTAGTTAGTAGGACTAGTAGTGTAAAACTCAGTCAGCTCGTCACTACATTAGTAGAAAGGCATCTGAATACATGTGAAAAATGGTCTAAAACCATACTCTCCGACCCCCAACACCCTCTCTATTCCCAACTCTCTCCTTGTATCTCATCAGGTAGAACCAGAAATCAGTAAAAATAATATATGCTAGTACAACCAAGTATAGGAACTCAACGAAGCCATATCTGGCCTGTGTTCTAAGTGGTAGAGACAATGTTAAGTACGAAACCTATGACTTGCTTTGTTGTTAATAACATTATTTTCGCTCTTTTATTTCTCTTATTTGTACTCTGTAGTGAACACCTTCTTAAACTTACTTAGCTACCTAAATTATTAAAATTAGCTTACTTTTTGTACTTTATTCTATTCCTTCTTTTGTGTATCCTACTGGTTCCGGCTACTTTATCACTATGAGTATTACAAAATTGTCCTGTCATTAACCATCATATAATATTAGTTTTGTGGTTGTTTTTTGCTCAGCAATCTTGTGCGTCGGTGGCACAGTGGTTAGGATTCTCGCCGACCATGCACATGGTCCGGGGTTCGAGCCCACGCCGACGCACACCTGATATCTAAGGTCGGCCTGCGGATTTTGGGCTACCGATATCCACGCTGAAAATTCCCCACTTGTAATAAAAAAATACGGTGTGGAATCAAGCTGTAATCAAAAAATTAAAAAAAAAATTAAAAAATTGTTTGTGAACGCCATTATTACCACCCTACAGTTTTTGTATTATGCAGGATTACTCACACTACCACTACAAACACCGCATTAGAGCTGACAATAAAAATAAAAACCTGAAATGTTTATTTTATGATTTTTTAGTGTAGTTCAATCAAATTAACTGATCATCTTGGCGATAAACATTCTTAAATATCATTTCATAACTTCTTGTATGACTATAGCTTTACTGTCACCACGCATAAACATATCATAGCTTCCACTACCCAATTATTATTATTATTTATTATTGCTCCCTTGGGTTCCTAGTGGAACATAGGGCTTCAACTGCACGTCTCCATTTTCTTCTGTCTTCTGCTATACTTTTCGCCTGCATCCATGTTAATCCATCTTCTTTCAACTCCTCTTCACACGATCTCCTCCATGTCACCCTTGCACTGACGTCCCACACGCCGCTTCCCTTTCGGGTTCCACTCGAGGGCTTGGCGCGCGATGTCACCCAGCGGTCTCCTCAGCGAGTGTCCAATCCATCTCCACTTTCTCCTGCATATTTGTTGGGCGATTGGTTCTTGCTTTGTTTGTTCCCATAATTCCTTGTTGGTGATTCTTTCCGGCCATCTGATCTTCAGTATTGAGCGAAGACAGTTGTTAATAAAGGTCTGCAGCCTTTTGGAAATATTCTTTGGGACCCGCCCGCCAAGTTTCTGATCCGTATAGAAGAACTGACTTTACGTTTGTATTGAAAATCCGAATTTTGTTGGTGATGCTGAGTGACGAAGATTTCCAGATTGATTTCAGGCTGATGAATGTGTTTCTCGCCTTCCCGATTCTCGATTTGACATCCTCGTCTGCTCCTCCTGTAGTTGAGACAGTGCTCCCTAGATAAGTGAATGAAGTAACCTCTTTCAAATCCCTCCCGTTGATTGTGATCGACGTTGGATGTTGTTGCTGTTGTTGGTTGGTTATTTTCATAACTTCCGTCTTGTCTATGTTTACCTGGAGTCCTGTCTTCTCCGGGTGCTTCTTCGACCAGTTTGTCGGTTTTCGCTTGTAAGTCTTCGATTTTGTGTGACATCAAACATAAGTCATCCGCGAAATCCAGGTCTTCTAGGTTCTTCACGTCGGTCCAGGATATTCCTGTCTTCTCGTTTCCCACTCACAGTCTGACGCATAATCCAGTCCACCACAATTAGGAATATCATTGGTGATAGTAAGCACCTTTGTCTGACTCCTGTGTTTACTCCAAATCCACTACCCAATACGGAGGTATTATTTATTATGGTGTTTATTTTCCTTTCTACTTCTTGGTATTTTTTTGCATTTTTTTTGTTGCTGTTGTTGTCTTTATATTTATTTTTTGTAATACTCCTTTTGAATGTGCGATGAAATCAGATGCAATATTGTAGATAAAGTGCTGAAAATTCTACACTGTACCATTAGTACTGTTTCTGGAATAAAGCAAAATTATTATTATTATTATGTGTTCAGAAGTGATTCTTGTTTGATGACAAAGATATGAGAACTTCTTCTCCTTTTATATAAGCCTTTTGCAAGCTATTCTTGTTTAAAACTATCATCATGCCCCTGACCGTATGCATGATCGGTGAAAGTCATAACCTCTGTGCCACCGACGCGGTTTTACTCTTGTGATTTATTGCATGGTAGGAACCGTCGACCAAAAATTGGGTTCGGTGCCAAACGAGCGAAAAGGCGACCATTCAGTTTTTCAATCACTTCAAAATGAAACAAGCAGCAAAGGTTAATAAAGCAAGATTTAATGAATTCATCAGATTTCGGTAGAACTCGTCAGCTACTCAGTACTCTACATACACGGTGATATATAAATATATATACTTTTGAAATTGCAATGCGAGATATAAGACTGATAAGCAAATCAATTACATTGAATTTAGTCATACAGAAAGACAAGTGTGTGTGAATGTTTTCCAGGTCATGTTCAAATTAAATTCCTAGACGGTTTTCTAGCGAAAATGACTGATAGCACAATGGAAAGATCTATATTTAGAATTTCTTCATGAGCAGGACGGTACATAAATTTTAACGGCTTTGTTCCAGTCCAGTATAAAAAGAACTTAGTCAGACCACTGTTCAATAGAGTACGGAAAATTTGTTCTGACAGTACAACTGAGCATGAAATAAAATCTCTGAAGGATATTTTATCTAAGAATGGATACCCTGAGAAGTTCATTAATAAATACGCTAAAAAAATGAGCCCCTGTCAAACTATCCAAACAGTTCCGAAGAAATTTGTCTATATCAGTTTGCCATTCAAAGGAGATGATGTACAGGAAGTAGTCAAACGAAGACTCGATAAAGCTGTCAAGAGGACTGATCATGCTGCAAAACTTGTTTTCCTTAACACCACTAAGCGAGTGCTTCAACAATCTGGGGGAAGACCAGTTGCCAATACTCGACACTTCAAACTGCCGCGTATATCAGTTTGATTAGTGTGTTTGTGGAAGCAAATACGCATAGGTCATACAGAAAGGCAATATTGTCTACTCACATCATGATGGAGCATTTGCCAAAATGGTTGAAAACAGCTGAGTGCAAAGTGCCAAAATCCCCAATAACAAAACATCTTGTGGACTATGGACATGATATGGACGTGCTGTCAAGTCATTCACTATTGTCAGCAGACAAAAAAACAAGAAGATGCTTGCAATTGCGGAGGAGGCTTGTGCAATTCGAGTTTATAAACCAGGTCTCTGTGTACAAAAGGAGATGGTCGTCACTCTGAATCTACCATGGTAATACGTTTTACTTATTATTCTACCTCTTATTATTCTTGATTCACTTAAAACTATGCTTTATCAGTAATATTATCTTAACTCACTTCAACACTATTATTATTGTTATTATAACTATTACTATTGATATTAGTCTGTTTGCAATTCTTGATATATTCTCTAATGACTAATCGTTTATCTAAGTGATGTAATTGAGGCGTAATGCATTTTATCTTAATTTTAATCTCTCACATACTCCCTCTCCCCTTATCAATTTGAACATGACCTGGAAAACATTCACACACACTTGTCTTTCTGCATGACTAAATTCAATGTAATTGATTTGCTTATCAGTCTTATATCTCGCGTTGTAATTTCAAAAGTATATATATCACCGTGTATGTAGAGTACTGAGTAGCTGACGAGTTCTACCGAAATCTGATGAATCCATTAAATCCTGCTTTATTAGGACCCTTTGTTGCTTGTTTTAAATTCGTATCGGGAAATAAATATTTTCACTTCAATCTGGATGACTAGCAATCACTACGGGTTGATGTAGGTGGCGTCCAACTACTCATATTAGTCAAATAGTAGTATATGGCATGATGATAATTTATTGAGCTACCTATTATAATGTAATTTATATTAACAGCTGTAGCAGCCTGGGGTCATGCACATATAATATGGTAAGAAATCAATTAAATCTGAATAAAATTTTACTTACACATGACAATTTCATTTAGTTTGTCGTGAAGTGTTGCATTCCAGATGATGAATCCATCTACGATAATTGGACGGTAAGTTTTCGAGGTTCTAAGTCATTTTTTTTAAAAGGAAAACGAAACTTCGCTTATTCATCTTCTATAAATGATCAATAAAAAGTTTTAGCAGATATATCCATGTCCAACCTTGAAAGAACAAAGTTGTAGCATGCAGTTGACGAAACAACTTCCTACTGTCGATATGTTGATGACACATTTGTAGTGTGCGGCAATGAAAGTTATGCTTTACACTTACTGAGATTATTCAGTGATGTACACACCATTATTGAGTTTACTATGGAAGATGAAAGTAACGGAAAGTTTCACTTCCTCGACATTGCCATGCAACGTCTAGATGACGGTAGTCTTCAGAAGTCAATTTATCGAAAGCCTACATGGAAAGGACAATACTTGCATTTTAATAGACTTTGTCCAAATAGCTTTAAACGTGGACTAGTCAAGACTCTGTACTATAGAGCGAGGAGAATATGCTCTTTAGTGAAATTAGAGGAAGAATTTGCGTTTCTTGAAAATATGTTGAAGGGTAATGGTTACCCTCAAAGGTTCATTAACAAGTATGGAAGGTCTGAAGTCACATATGTAAAACAAATCACAGTGGGAAAAAAGCCAATCTACTTTCAGCTTGATTATAAAGGTGAAAACATTGCAGCAATGATCAACAGAAGGCTGAGTACATCACTAGCCATAGCCTATCCTGGAGCTAAGCTCGTTATCGTCTATCGAACAACTTGCTCTCCCTGGGTGCAATCAAAAATCGATAGATATATCCTTCTCATGTTGTTAACTCCAACTGTGGGTATACAAATTTACATGTATCTGTGGGAACAGTTACATTGAAAGAACAGAATGAAGAAGGGCATATCTACGATTTTCTGAACATGTACCAAAAAGCTTATGTCTAAAGGGAACAAATGCTTTAAACAGTGCCATCGCCAGACATCTCCTCAACACGGGTCATGAGGTGGACGTCGCAAGATCGTCTAAAAATTATCAATAGGCAAAACAGCTCAATTCTCCTTAAGTTTGCTGAAGTCATCTCCATCAAGCGCCTGAAACCTGGTTTGTGCGTTCAGAAAGAAGCAGTTATCAGTCTTTCTTTGTTCTGCCCGGTAACTAGATATTCTCATCTCTCTTTCATCTGAATGCGTATTGCTAAAAAGTTTCTATTGACTATGATCACTATTGTTCGGAATAGTATTTAATATTACATATGTATGTGTATATATTATTACTGTATGCATATATTGATCGATTGATTTTTGTTAAAAAATGATCTAGGTGCTAGTATGTCAAAACTGTTTCGTTAGATATATTTAATAATGTCTGTGGTCTGTAAGCAGCTGACGAGAAGGCAACGAAAGAAACGATGATGGTACCATTTTATTCTGCAAAAACTGTTGTTGTTCTTGCTTTGTTCAAATTCATTAAGGGGAATAAATGTATGAAAAAGTAAGTGGTTAAAGAAACTTTCCAGAGAGACGATGAGAGTTCATTCTACTTATTTATTTTTCGTCATTTTCTACAGTGACCGAGTGATATGTATCCATATATATATGTGTGTGCATGGTGATCTCTCTTTCTGTTTACTCGCTTAGTCTGTGACCATTTCACTTTGATGAACCTGTCTCCTTTAGCAATGTATATTCCCCTTATATTATATATAATATGAGTGTTTGTTGACAGTCCGTTGCTTGGTGACATATATCCATATATGGTGGTTGTTGACATGTCTGCTATATTTTGCTATGTATATATGGATCGATACTTCATTATAATTAGCCATTCATGTTAAGACTGTCTATTGATTTGTTCACACACTTTGTCTGGAACTGGTCATATATATTTCGCTCACACAATTTGTGTGACTTACACTTACTTACTTTGGTGTGATACCACTTATTGCTTCTCCTGGTGTTTTGGAAAATAGAAGTATCATCGCAAACCTAGTGGTCTTCTGATTTCCGCTTTCTTGCGTCAGGACTATTAAATTCTCGACCAGTACATAGCAATAATTTGGCGACGAGTACATAACACTGAGGTAGAGGTTCTACTGTGGTGAGAGCTGCCTGCTAACCAAAATAGGCAGACAGCAATTTACGTCTATGTTTTCCTTCTGAATAGGGGTCGTGAGAAAAAAGACAATAACAAGGCTTAACCTTGAAGAACTCAACAACTAATCGCAGGAGACTTAACGTGTGCAAATATGATTCGCGGATATATGGCTTAACTTTCTGAGAAATGGCCACAGAGAGATGACAGAATAGCCTTGAGCAAGAAAACAACCAATCAGAAGAGGATGCTTCTCCGCTAACAATAACGAATAAAAATCTATAAATACCTGTTTATTTTCCCGATAAACGATCTGTTGTCTGGCCATTGTTTTCTTTCGTTACACTACTAGAGGGTCTGGAGTGTGATATCACTTAACAGTCTCTCCAGTGAACGTTTAATGCACCTCAACTTCTATTTTCATATTTTTTGAGCAATTGTTTGTTGGATGGTTCACTGATTGGTCGAAATTCCCTGTTTTGTTTGCTTATATCTGATCTTCAAGTCGAGCAGAGAGACAATTGATGTAAGTTATCAGTCCACTGGAGATACTTTGGATGATGCGCACGCGCATGCCAACTTTCTGAATCATACAGAAGCAATGAGTTTACATTAGTGTTAAAAATCCTGCGGTTTTTGTTATGCTGAATACTGTAGATCCACACTGATTTCAGAGGGAAACAAAAAGCATATCAAAGCCAGTCGGATTCGAGAAAGCATGACTGAGAGATACTCATTTTTCTACAATCTGTATGGAGACCTACAGCACTTATCACAAAGAAGAAGATCCAAATTTCATTGAACACTAATGTCAATTTGATGCCTTAGCATGACTCAGTCAGTTGATGCGCAGATCACCAAAAGCCTTTCCAACAGACTGTTGAAGACCAACACTAATAGCTGCCCACTTTGCTAAATACTGATATTAACTGACCAAGCAGAAGTGATAAGCAAAGAGGAATTCTAGTGGTGAGTAAGCCAGCCGACAAGAAGGAGTGTAATATCACTCGCTAGACCCTCCACTAGAAAACATATGGGAAACATCAGGCTGGTTGTCCGTCCGATTGTGATATAGAGGAAGTCATTTGAAAAGGAAATGAAGGGTTGTGGACAAGTTGAGAGTGGTGTCAAAAAATAGAGTGTAATGGAGATACAGCAATGAAACCCTGTTGGCATTCGAAGTGCGAGGAATGAGTGATGACAATAATAATTATTCAGTATTATTATTCTCTTGGGTTCCGAAAGGAACATACGGTTTCAGCAACACAACTCCACTTTGTACCATGGTCTGCTGCCACCTTCAGATGGCTAGCTCCACCACTGACCATAATCTCTCATCTCCTCCTCTCCAACAAATGATCTCCTCTATGTCACCCTCCCTTGTGATGACCCACTCGTCGCTTCCCATCAGGTTTCCACTCGAGTGATGGCCTGCATTTCGTGCAGTGTTATTCGATGACCTCCTCACTGTGTGTACCCAATCCAACTCCATTTTCTTCTACTTATTTATTGGACACTCGGCTCTTGCCTCTTGGTTCGTTCCCAGTCAGAGTTTCATATTGCTAATTATTTCTAGCTTTCTGGTCAGCCATTTTATCACCAGTTTGGAGCTAGCTAAGCGGGCAGCTGTTGACAGAAGTCTTCACTAGCCTGTTGGAAATGCTTTTCGTAACTAAGGCGTAGTACAAGTTTCTCATCCGTATAGAAGAACTAACTGACCGATTTTACATTTGTGTTGAACAGGATCCGAATCTTGTTGTTTATGGTAGCTGAGAGAGTCAGTGCAGAAGAATGCCAAACTGTTTTCAGGTTGATGAAGGCGTGTCTTGCCTTTCCGATCCTCTCTAGTCTGGTTTGACATCTTCATTCATGATATCGCTTGTGTTTGAAACCATGCTGGCTGCCTAGATAAGTGAGGGCAGGAAGTAACCTCTGTTAAATCTCTCCCGTTGATGGTGATTGTTGCTGGTTGTTGTTGTTATTACCGCTGTTGGTTATTTGATTATCTTTATCACCTTCATCTTCTCTGTGTTCAGGAGGGGTCCTGTCTTCGCTGCCTGACAGTCTTTTCTACCAGTTTGTTGATTTTCTCCTGCAAGTCTTCGAGTTTGTGTGACATTAAACATAAATCATCCGCTAGCTAAATCCACATCTTCCAGAGTTGTCTTATCTGTGGTCCAGTGTATTCCAGTCTTCTCACTTCTTGTTCACAGTCTGAAGTATAATCCAGTCCATCACAGCTAAGAATATCATCGGTGATAATAGGCAGCCAGGATTGTCTTACTGCTGTATTCACTTCGAATGCCTCTCTGTGTTTTCCATTGTAGATCATCTGACACGTTTCACTGTCTTATAGACAGCTGTTGAATGATGTTGATGAAGACTTGGGGACTGCACGCCGTAGTGGGGAAACACTTTCCAAATGACGTCTCGGTCAACGCTGTCTGTCGAAGGCTTTTCTGAAGTCGATGAAGCTGTTGAAGTAAGAGAGAGAGAGAGAGGTTCGACTACCATTCTACGCTTTGTTCTGCGATGACAATACGTAGAGTTGCAATTTGATCAGTACATGACTTGCCTTTACTGAATCCAGTCAGCTTGTTCCGATGTGGCTTGGGGAGTTCTGTATCCAGTGCATCTTTTATCTTCTCCAGGATGATTTGACTTAATATTTTACTTGGCGTGGACAAGAGCATTATTCCGCGCCAATCAGCTCTTGCAGATACCTATTTCGCCCTTATTCGGCAGCTTGACAAGGTAGCCAGCCTTTATTCCAATCGGTAGGTACCTTTAGTTTTTTTTCAAACCTATTGCAATAATGGCGTGAGCACATCTACCGTAGTCTCTGGATCCGATTTCAGTGCTTCGAGGGGTGAAGAATTCCACCTGGTCCTATTGCCATCCCTTACTTATAACAATAATAGTGAATTGCTTTTCAGTTCGAATCTTTAGGCATTCTTATGACTCTGCTAGAACATGAATTTTTATTTCCGCAGCGTTGTCTATACTACTGAAATCTAGTTATCTAATTAAATTTTCAAACTCATCGAGTGATATTCAGAGAGAGAGAGAGAGAGATGGAGAGATAGAATTTAGAAGTAAAACAATACGTAAGAAGACTACAGAAGATATTCTAGATTACTTCTTGATCCGTTCAGAAGAAGTAGTAGTGTTTATGGTAGACGGAGTCAACGGATTCTTTCTCACACTGTTCACAGTTATCAAGTGGTCATAAAATACCTCCATAGTTAACTTACTCACTATTCAGTTGTACAGGTTTATACATTTTCCTGAAATTTTCTAAAGACTTGTACAGAATTGTATTCATTCTTTGTTTCTGCACTGTTTCATGATAAGACAGTGGTTGTCTACGTGTATGAGCTCGAAGAACGACAATGTTCGACATCTAAAAGAAGTACATATAGACATAGAAGTATAAGGATATTTGTTAGAATAGAATTCTGTCCGTACAAACACGAAGAAGCAGACACACGAGACCTATTACACCATATTGATCAATGGGTGGATTTTGATTTGGTTGTGTTCTCTGAGCTAGCTGGCTGGATAGTTTTAATTTGCGAAGCTTTCATTATTTGTGCCCTACTTGCTAGGCAACATCTTCAGGGTACACTTCAATTTGAAATGAAGTAAGTTTTTTTAGATTTCTCCACAAGTTCACTATTAGTCATCTCTCATGATGATCTTGAATGTGATTCCTTGTTTTTGTATAATTTCACACCTTTCAGGCTACTTGTATTTGAATTGATTGTTTCTTTAACTTGAACACTCAACTCATCGTCTCCCTTACTTGATTTCTACTCGACAGTTGGATTAGTGCGTGATATCATCCAAGGATTTTCTCACCTTATGTTCAATTCATCTTCATTTCATTCGAAAGATTTTGTTGGGTGGTAGGTTGTCGGTTAGTTTCTTATCAGACTTCTTGATTGCTAATCATTTCTGGTTGGTTATATGATTTTCAGCATGGAGTGCAGTGGGCAGTTGTTGATGAAAGCCTGAGGTGGGCAGTTCAAAATGCTTTTGGAGACGCTTGTTCCGAGTCTCCGAACTATATATATATATAGAGTAACTGAGTGACTGACTTGACATTTTAGTGTTCACAAGTTCGAAACTAGGATTATGAAATAGCTATCCAGTACACATCCAACCAGCTGGTTTTCCAATTTTCAATGTGATTCGAAATCCTTAGAAATGTCATAATCTGAAGACAGTTCACCAGCTAGTTATCCACGTCCAGATTAAACTTTAAGCACCATTGACAACTACCAATGGAGTGCAACCGTACCAGTAACCTTAAAATGTTCACTGAACGAGTTAATTAGTAAAACCTGGCAAATAATGTTGTCAATATCAATCCAAAATATGCTAATCGAAGTGTTATGTTATCAAATAGGATATCTGGCAAGTTTTAGCTTAGGTTTCGGGAAAGATTTAGTTATGGTTTAGGCAAAGGGCAAGTTAGAGTTAGATTAACCTAATGAAGGCAACTTTAGGGTTGGTTCGAGTTAGATTACAGTTATTTTTGGGCATATTTTCACGTTAGGGCTAGGCTTAGGAAAGTTTAGGGTTATTGCCAGGGTTAGAAGATTGATATGTATCCACAGGATGTGTGTTTTGTTTTTATCAGTCTGTTATATTTTGGTATGTGTATATGGATCGATATTTCATTATAACTGACAATATGATTTTGTCTGTCCACTAACTAAATAAACACGTATGACCTTGTTGTCTGTCATATGACATTACAACCAATCATGTTAAGACTGGCTATTTATTGGTTCATGTGTATTAGCCATTTTCATATATATACTCTTGCTTTATTATTCTTGTTCACACATTTCGTACATTTAAGTACCCCCTTCCACTCACACACTTGTATGACATTTATTTTCCTTGTCTGGAAAATACAAGTATCATCGTAAACCTGGTGGTCTTCTGATTTCCCTCTATCTGCGTCAAGACTATTAACTACTCGACGAGTACATAACAAAGACCTAAATAATTACATGCATAGAATGTGGTTAAATTACTCTGTTGGTATAAGAATAGTATTTGTGCACTGTAGTGGTAGATTATAATTCCATTGTGGGTAACATTCATTCCTATAAAGTCTCACAGTGTTATACAGTACTGATGACCACGTTTCGAGCACAGGTTTATTGCCCAGTAAAAGTTACTGCATAACATTACGAGACTTTAGATGGTTGGAGGCAATCGGCCACAGGAAGCCTTGGACCTAGGTTTCTTGCTAGTTGGCACTCACCAGACAGCAAGGCGTATCTGCAACCTTAAAGGAACTCACGTCACCCAGTGCCGTCTGCAGTCAGAGACGTTACCACCGAGGAGCTATTCGGGCTCTCGATTGACCTCCTGTAGGACTGTAGTGGATATTTTGATTTGACACTAGTAATGAATGCCAGCTAGCACGAAACCTAGATTCTAGGCTTCCTACCGATTACATTTAACCATCTAATACCATCAAATCAATGTGCACCGTGATGGTGAGCTATCTAGAATGGTGGTCACATTGCAACCTGACTGATGGAATTCAATCTACACCAATCAGAGGAATAGACGCATCACACTAGTTACTGGTGTCAAATCAAAATTATGAGACTTTATCAAAATAAATTTTACCCCACAATCGAATTATACTCTGTTGATACTCCAACCTAAAACTGAGAGCTATTTTTATCACATGTGAGACGAAGGTATCCTCTACAATTTTTATGCAGTTTTGTTTCGTATGTATATATGTGTGTATTCCATACACAAAAATGCCTCTTTCACGTGATTGGTGCTTTCGATGTCAATCGCTGATTGGTTGGTAGTTAGTGGTGCTTAATGTTTTTAACTTTACCTAGTGATTGACGTTTATTTTTTATTGGTTAATTATCCTCAACACCTCCATCTTCTTTATGTTCACTTGTTGTCTTGTTTTCACTGCTATTTTTTTTCGCCAACTTGGTGGTTTTCGCCTTCGAGTTCATGTGACATTAGACACAGATTGTTCATGAAGTTCAAATCTTCTAGAGTCTTCTTGTTGACCCAACCAGTTCTTGTCTTCTCACTCGCCATGGCCTACAGTATAATCCAATCCGCCAAAAAATTAAACCATGAATCTCATCAGTGATAGTAGGGCAGCCTCTCGCTTCACCCCTGTCAACTGTTGAATATTGTTTGATAAAGGTTTGAGACACTACACTCTGTCGCGTTGAAGTAGTTTCCAAATTAATTCACAGTCAACTCTGTTGAAAGCCTTTTCAAAGTCGATAAAGCTGATGTTAGAAATTTATCTTCCATTTCCTAGTCTATGAGCACTGAAATTTGTTATTTCATATCTCAGGAGAACCGATTATTATTTAATTTCTGGTGAATTTGATCTATTGAAAATGACCGAATAAACTCAATGCTAATTACGCACAACTGACATAAAATCAGTTCACAAAAATAAATAGATAAATATTGATAAAATGTGTTTGTTTGGGTCGAAAAGTACTATGAAATCAATCAATTACGCATTCACTTCAGTCCAAATAGAAAAAAAAATCGATATTTAATAAAATGAGAGTTGCATGGAGGATTTCACCATGAGCTGACATCAGTTAGAGAACCATTGGAAAACCTGCCAGGGAGTACTGGACAGCCAGCTGTTTCGCCAGTCTAGTTTGGGATTCTTCATCAGTACGCACCCACCGCCGGGGTTTGAACCCAGGACCTTCTGGTTACAAGGCGAGCTCGTAGACCATTGAAATGGTGAAATCCTCCATGCAATCAAACAAAGTCCCTACAAAACCAATAATTGAAAATTAATTAGATGCTCACTAGTGACTGGCGCTATTCAGGGAGTTAACCTGGGGTTCTAGTGGGAAGCCGTGACCGGTAGGGTACAGCAGGTTGAAGATGAGGCAGTAACTCATCGAAGAAGGCATTCCAAAATGGTCGAGCTATGTTGTGAATTGGGAGAAGTTAGAATTCAGGGACCACTGGATCGGGTCCCAGTGGCTCAATGGTCTACGAACTAGCTCGCCCTGTAACCGGTAGGTCCTGGGTTCGAACCCCGGTGGGTTCGTACTGATGAGGAGTCCCAAACTAGGATAAAACAGCTGTCCAGTACTCCCAGGTTTTCCAGTGGTTCTTTAACTGATGTCAGCTCATGATTAAATCCTCCATGCAATCAAACAAAATCCCTACAAAACCAATACTTGAAAAATGAGAGTTTTCAAGGGCTTGTTTTTAAGGATCTGATTTGATTCAAGTTTGATCACGGATCGATATCAGTTAGAAAACCATCAGAAACCATTAAGGAGTACTAGGAAGCTGTTTTTTCAGTCTAGTTTAGGACTCATCAACAGAACAAATCCACCACCAGGATTCGAACCAAAGACTTTCTGGTTACGCGAGGTGAGCTCATAAACTATTCAGCCATTGGAACTCGACTCCTTAACTGGCAGCTCATGAATTCTAACTTCTACCACCAATTCATGATTTTAGCGCGACTCACACCAGCCAATGTCATCTGTGATGAGTATTTGTCCTCACTGGCGACCACGCGGGTCCCACTGGTCACGATTCCTCATTAGAACTCCGGACAACTCGTCCTGTAGCTAGTCACCAGCGAGTATCACTATTGTCTGCTCGTTGTTTTGCGACGTATAGGTGGACTGAGAATGGCAATCTTGTAGTCGTGTGCATAATATTCTTGAAGAAAAAACTATTACTACTAATAATAATGAATGAGACGATCTGTGATCACAAGAATAACGAAAAACAGTATGATTAAACAAACAAATGTTCAGGTTGACATAGTAGTCCATAAAGGCTAAGAAAAACAAATGAACCGATTAAGTAATGCTAGATTGATTGTAAGATATGATAAGAGAGAAGGGGTTGAAAAATATAAGTAAACGGTGGTGGAGATGTCACCAGTTGGTAAGGTCTTAATAGGCCAACAAGGGAGGGATAATGGCTGTACGAACTTCTTTTGAATGAATGCATAGTTTAGGTTTAATAGTCGTTCGAATGCTTATCGCCTCAGTTATATGTACATTAGACGAATAAGAAGTCTATTGTTAGGATTCACTGGAATGAGATAAATCACCTTGAATGCTTTCATTTTCTCCACGACATAACCTTGTATCAATTGAATGTAACAAGACGGGGCTACGAGTTGTTTTCGTCTGTCCTTCGCCAAACCACGATGGGAGATGTTCACTAACACATTGGCTAAACTGTCTAGTAGTACGCCCGACATAACTGTCACCGCAAGAGCAGTTGAATTAACAAATATACATAGACGTGGCAAAACTATCTGGCTTATCCTTCATTTACGTCCCAATCATTCGTCGGCTAGAGAATGACAAACGTAGGTGTGCTGAGTAAAACGTTCTTCGGATACTCCTGGAAAGTCTCTGGGATAAAATCTCACTTGACAAGTCACCATTAAATTGTAACTTAATGAAAAGGAGTTTTTTTACGTCCAGTCATCGTCTCAGGTTTCCTCTCCAATGTTTTCACATGTTTCTTTATGAAACTACTTGAATAGCCCATCTCTATCAAGGAAACCATTAATATATTCAAAGTTTTTTTGTACGTGATAATCCGCACATATCTTTATTGCTCTGCTAGCTCGTTAGACACTTAACAGCATTTCTTTTATATTTAATCTATTACCATGTGAATGTGCTTTTTCTCCACACGCTTCTCCCAAGTGAGTCATCTTTCCTCTACTTAGCAAGACGTCCAGAAAATGCAGTTTATTCTCCTGCTTCTCTTTACAAGTAAAAGTTAGCAAAGGGTGGACGTTGTTGAATTTCATCAACAATTCGCCTATGTTTGCATTCCCATAAACTAAGAGATAAATGTATCGTCGATATACCGGTAATAGGTATCCAATTCCTTGATGATGTCTTTCAGTTTCCCTTTTTCAGGTTTCTCCAATGACAAAGTCAGCTAACATTGGGTCTAATGATGAACACATAGCTATTCTATCTTATTATTATTTCCTTTAATTCCTAAAGGAACATAGGGCTTAAGCTTCACGCCTTCATTGCGTTCGGTTCTCTGTTAAAGTTTTCACCTGGCTCCACGTCTGCTCCTCTTCACAGGACCCCCTCCAAGTCATCCTTGCACTGACGACCGACTCACCGCTTCCCTTTCGGGCACCAACCAAGCGATGGCTTGTCTAGTGATGCCACTTGATGGTTTGCTTCCTCAGAGTATGTCCAATCCACCTTCATTTCTTCATGCATATTTGCTGCGCAGTTGGTTCCTGCTGGGTTAGTTCACTTCCAGGGATCCCTCTCTGTTGCTGATCTTTTCTGGCCGGCCATCTGAACTTAAGTATTGAGCGAAGGCAGCTGTTGATGAAGGTCTGTAGTTTGTTTGAGGTGGCTATTCCATCTACTTGTCGGTAGAATGGATTAGTGAATACTAAGAGTACATTCATTGTACACTTTGTGCATAAAACTATTAGTTCATAGTGTGTGTGTGTGTGTGATATCCCATAGTTGTTTCTTTCACAGATGTAAACGGATGGTTAGTCTTAAAGATGACAGTGAAAGGTGACTAGAGATTGTGTGTCCGTTTGTTTCTAATAATTTTCTATTTGATATTTTTGTTTATTTGTCATAAAATCTGCACTGAAATCACTGAAATTCCTGTCTCAGTGTTCTTTTTTAAGACAAAAAGATTGATTAAACAAAATTTTGTATGCTTGTATGTAAACTTGTGCTCAGAGTATCTATGATGCAATTGTGTAACAAGACAAAGCTTAATCCAGTTAACCAACGTCAGTTAACATACAAGAACTGTATTCATATCTGTCTTAAGAGTAATACGTAACCAGGGTTCGAATGAATCCCTTCAAGATAGCATACACGCCTTACTGATGACTGATGAGTGCCAGCAAGCACGAAATATATGTCGAAGGCTTCTCCTCGATTGTCTCCAATCATCTAACGACAATTCTGAGTGCATTGTAATGGAGAGCCCCACACAGCACGGTGGACACATTGAAAACTCGACTGATGGGATTTAGTCTGCATCAAACATCAGGGACTACACGTATGACACATAGTATTCAGTCAAACTAGTAATTATTATTATTATTATTATTGTTCCCTTGGGTTTCTAGGGGAACACAGGGCTTCAACTGCACGTCTCCACTTGCTACTTCTGTCTGTCTTCTGCTGTACTTTTCACCTACATCCATGTTAGTCAGTCCATTCTGTTTCGACTCCTTCCTCTTCACATGATCTCCTCCATGTCACCCTTGCATTGACGACCCACTCGCCGCTTCCCTTCGGCCTGGTTCCACTTGAGCAATGGCCTGACGCGCGCGCGATGTCACCCAGCGGCCTCCTCAGCAAGTGTCAAATCCACCTCCACTTCTCCTACAAATCTGTTGGGCGATTGGTTCTTGTTTTGTTTGTTCCCATAGTTTCTTGTTGGTGATTCTTTCCGACCCGGGCATCTGATCTTCACTATATATCCAGCGAAGACAGTTGTTGATAAATGTCTGCAACAGGCTGTTGGAAATATTCTTTGTGACCGACGCGCCAAGTTTCTGATCCGTATAGAAGAACTGACTGACTTGACGTCGTTTGTTGTCGATAGTTCAGCGGTAGACTACTCGCTAACCATGTACATGGTTCAGTGTCTGATCCGCGGCCGACGAATGTCTACACTTTGCTTAGCTGGTAGAAAGCCCCGTAAAGAAGGGGATTTAGGCAGGAGACCAGTAGAAGAACACTCCCTCCCAGGCTACTGAAATTTCAAGACAAATCTTGAAACCATAGATTCCACTAGGAATGAAAATGATTGACTCTACATAGATGAATAGTTTAGAGTAAAACTCAACGTTCGGAATGCAAGCATTAACACACTATCATAAAATAGGGTGGAACGTAGCTACAGTTTTAAAAAAAAGTAATAAAGGTAGGTGGAGGAATAGTTTGATCATTGAACCTACGCATAACACTTGCAATAAATATTGAATCTTTGATCATAGGTGTCTGCTTTCTGATATAATAGGGTGAGTAATATTGAGGTTAGGCATCAGTAGAGTGCTAGATAAGGAAGAGAGATCAGTTTGTGAGGTTGTAGAATTACATTGATTGAGAGAGATGCTTAGGACATGTGTTATGCTAGCCTAGCCTAACCACTGCCTTCCTCAACGAACGTGAAATGTTAGTCGCTGACATGGGATCGATGAGGTTGGAAAAGAGAAAGCTAGTGGTGGTCAAACAAAAACATGGCTGGATCAGTCAATGAAATCCACAACAGTTAGTTCAAGCCAGTCATGTAAGAAGGGTGGATGTAGACGTTCTAACTGTTTAAGGTCTTCGGGGTAGTAAGAACCAACAGAGGCTGGAGACAATCAGTGGTACGGCTCAAAAATCATTCTCAATGACTGGTGCAGATGCATTCACTCTTTGTGATTTATAATATCCAATAAAGCTCTATTGTTCTTCTATGTTACTATTCCTTTTTTTTCTCAATCACAATTCGGTTTATTATCTCTCTCTCTCTTTACTCTCTTCTCTTGCTTTGTGTTCTACAAGAAGGGAGAGTGGCAACTCGAACTACTGCACATCTGAGCAAAGTTCTATGTCGAAAACAGACAGACAGTCGGCCAGTCAGTCAGTCACTCAGTCAGTCGGCCAGTCAATCATTGAATTAAACCATTCAGACTCATCCAATTACAGCTTCTTTCGGAGCTTGATATGATAATGAGGAATAAATTGTTTCATTATGGGTAAAATTTGTTTTGATAAAGTCTCACAGTGCTATACGCACTCATGTTTGCTGATGACCAAATTTCGAGCACAATTTATTGCTGCTCATAATCATATAAATACATTACCTACACAACCTTCCAGCTTCGTTTATATAATTCCATCATTATTTTTCGTCACTTGACTTGATGATTGGTAGTTGTATTCTCCATATTTCCGGTATGAGTGATCAGTCATTCCTATTGCATGTGTGTTGGGTGTGGACTCGGTGAACCAGGAAGGATTCAGTAATCAATCTCTCTTCCCATCTCCCACCACCCTATTGTGTAGGCGTGTGTTAATTCATGCAGTGTGACTGCTGAGTTTTTTTTTTCAAAATTACTTATCTTCGTGGGATCAATCATTCTAACCTTAGCTAAATTCCCTGATTGAGTTTGTAGGTTTGAATGCCACCACTCTAATTCCTGCTTTACTGAGAATCCTACATAGGGTCTCAGATATCCCCACCCTGTATGGTATAACAGTAGATGCCTCGTATTCATGCTATCATTACTAGTTTCACAATTATTTTTATTTTGCTTTTGGCCTTTACTGATCTTCCTGATGAATTTTATAGAATAGTTAGTTATTTGATACCAACCAGCTGTTCTTCTGTCTGTTTTATTTCATCATTTAGGTCTCTTTCTTTTGTGCTACTTAGTGCTACCGCTCAGTTTGTTAGACAGACACTTAACTAAGCCTGCCTTCACAGACAAATGACGGATGAGATGAATTAAAGTCTAAATGTCTCTTAGTGGAATGCGTTGGTTTTTTATAAACGCCGCTAGTGTGCACTTTACCTTCATCCATTCGTTTTATTCTTGACACATATAAACTCACTAATACAGGGAATAAAATTCACATTTGAATCGGAAAATGAACAAGGAGAATTAGCTATGATGTTAGATTGTAAAATAAAACGAATAGAAGAAGGTAAAGTGCACACTAGCGGCGTTTATAAAAAACCAACGCATTCCACTAAGAGACATTTAGACTTTAATTCATCTCATCCGTCATTTGTCTGTGAAGGCAGGCTTAGTTAAGTGTCTGTCTAACAAACCGAGCGGTAGCACTAAGTAGCACAAAAGAAAGACCTAAATGATGAAATAAAGCAAATAAAAGAGGCGTTGGTGTTAAATAACTAACTATTCTATAAAATTCATCAGGAAGACCAGTAAAGGCCAAAAGCAAATAAAAATAATTGTGAAACTAGTAATGATAACATAAATAAGAGAGAATATAAGGCATCTACTGTTATGCCAAATAAGGAGGGAATGCCTGAGACCCTATGTAGGAAATTTAGAAAAAACGCTCAGCAATCGCATTGACACACAACCACACAATGAGATAGGAGAGGGTTGAATTTCCAAGAAGTCTTAATATAGGTAGGTGGAGATAGAGAGAGAGATTGATTACTGAATTCTGCATAGTTCATCGAGTCTACACACCCAACATATGCAATAGGAATGACTTATCACTCATACCGGAAATATGGAGAATAGTACTACCAATCAAATCAAGCGATGAAAAATAATGGAATCATCTAAAGGAATTTCATACATTTATTCCCCTTAATGAATTTGAACAAAGCAAGAACTACAGTTTTAGCAGAATAATGTGGTACCATCTGTACTTAAACCTCATAATTTATTTAGGCTGTAAGCAGCTGATGAGAAGCCAACGAAATAGACAATGATGGTACCACATTATTCTGCTAAAACTGTAGTTCTTGCTTTGTTCATCTAAAGGAAGTTGGAAACTTATGTGAATACCTTGATATGATTATGAGCAGTAGTAATAAATTGTGCTCGAAACGTGGTCATCAGTAAACATTACTGTATAACACCACTGTGAGACTTTATCATAATGGAATTATACTCTACCACAACCACAGTGCACAAGTTCTATTCTTATATCAATGAGAGATAAATTGTGCTGGAAATATTGTTAGGAAATAATACTGTATGATTTTATCAAATAAATTTATTCTATAATGGGAATTATACCGCACTCTACTCTACTCTACTATACATATAATGTCCAAATTCTGTTTTTATGCATAAACCATAAGTATATATAAAGCAGAATATGAAAAAAATATGACCTACATGATTTGAAATTTGCTTCCCGCCTTCTCTTTTTTTTTTAAAAAGTCTATCAGTGTTAATATAAATACATATCATTATGCAGTTGAAGGTCATTGTGTCAATGCTATGCACTGATTGGTTTATCTGGAAGTGATCTAATCATCACATTATTTTATTGAATTATGGCACTTAACACATACAATTTTAACGATTTTATTACTATATATATATTTATATATAACACAGTTCAAAAACAGTACTCATTGCTATATTTAGTAGTTGATTTTGAACAATCAATCCACTCATTTGAAAGATTTTTTTCAAGTTTGATCATGATTCAATGTTAATTAGAGAACAATTGAAAACTAGACAACCGTTTCGTCCTAGTTTAGAACTCTTCAAAGGTATACACTCACTGAAGTTCGAATATAGGAGCTTCCGGTTGGAAGGTCAATGGTTGGTGGTTGAACTAGAATCCCCAATAGGTAGAATTTGGATTTCATGAGTTATTCGATCGAGTACCAGGGTGGTGAATGGTCTATGAGCTCATCTTATAACCTGGAGCTTCTGAGTATCGGTGATGTCGTTCGCTGTGGATAAGGTTGCAAGCCTCACTCCCAGTCTTCCCTACTTTTCGAGCATGCTATCACCTAAATGATGTGAGTCTGCCGGGAATCGAACCTGAACCTTACATGTGGCTAGCAGATAAGCATTCCCCAACTAAACCACTCACTCACACACACACACACGCATACAAAATGACTGCTTAGGAAATATTGCATAACAGAAATTTTCTGAATGGATTCAATCCGGTGTTATAGATGACTATTTCGAAATTAATTGAAGTTTTAGTGACTACATCTCAAGTAGGCAAAGAACAGCATTATTGTAAAGTTTACTAAGGTCATATTGCGATCAATATCAATATGAACGCAATTCATTACTCTGTTCTCATTGATCTATTCTCCTATTCCACTTAAATAGCTTCAACTATTAAGTGTTATTGGTTGAAGGATTTCATGATGAGCTAACATCAATTAGAGAACCTTTGCTCTAGGAACTTGATTTTTCGTGCTCACTCGAGAACATCTCCCACTATGGCTAAGTAAAGGTGCAGTGAAAACTATCAACAGTTCGATATTGGACCATCTGGTGCAAACCGGCCACAAAGCCAGCCAGCCAGCCAGGATTGAAGAATCCTTCTCTATCATCATCTACAGGGTGCCTAATAAACTGCCAAAATCCAGGAAGCACCGCATGGTCCAGACAGCAGTAGCTATCGCAATTCTCCTCCAACAACCAGTGTTTTGTGTGCAATAGAAGTAAGTCCAGCCAGCCACTACTACTGCCTTGGCCGGCCTTCAGTAGAGACTAGAAATTCATGAATTTGTAATATTATCCTTCCTAATTCTTCTGACATTCAGCTTATTTTATGTTGATGCTGTTGAACTGTAATCTATTGATATCATTATTGATTTGATGTTATTTAAACGACGACATAAATGTTGTTCATAAAACTAATTCATTCATTCACTATAATGTGTATATATAACTGTAGAGCTTGATGATGAAGGGGTTATCGAAAAGAGTATTCTTTGTTCAGTATCCATTCTTTTGAAAAATCACAGAACCATTGAAAAACCTGCCAGGGAGTACTGGACAGTTGTTTTGTCCTATTTTAGGACTCATCGGGTTTTTCAATGGTTCTCTAACTGATGTCAGCTCACGATGAAATAATTTAAATTAATCCTAGCGTGTTAAGAAAATCAAAACAAGATCTGTTTCCTGAACGTTTCGCCGTGTAAGCCACGGCTTCTTCAGTAGATTTACTCGGATTTTTATTGATCATCTAAATATATAGTTAAAATTTTTTTTACATAAATTGAAGTCAGTTTATTTGAAGGTCATTTGTCCATCGACAATAACTACCAATACGTGAAAATTATAGTGTTAGTGTGCATAGGTTTGACTGATGACAAGTTTGGTCCTGAGCTGTTTCATCCTAGTTAAGGACTTCATCATCAGTACACACCCACGGGGTTCAGATCCAGGACTATCACGTTACAAGGCAAGTTCGTAGACCATTCAAACATTGCAAAACGATCCAGTGACTCAAGTGTTCTATACACTCTCTCCTCGGAACAAATTCGTGCAAATTTTAGTATGTATTCATTTATGAATGACTGATATATAAATTTACCTATTACCATGTTAGTGTACTGAAATTATTTTGCTTGTCAGTATTGTTTGACTGTTAATGGTTGTAGGCAATCGGCCACAGGAAGCCTTGGTTTTATGCTAGTTGGCATTTACCAGTCAGCAAGACGTATCTGCAACCTTGAAGGAACTCATGTATATCCTTTCTGAGATTCGAACCCGGGTCACCCAATGCCTCTTGCAGTCAGAGACGTTACCACTGAGCTGACTGTATAATGCATTTCTGTTTGTATTAGACAGTAACATGAACTCAGTGCACACAAGGAGATGACGCTTTGGTTTAGTCTCAGTTGAATGTAAGATAGCTTCTTTGGATTGATAGGTGATGTTTTTTTTTTTGTTTACAGAAGACAGACAGATATGTACAAGGATTTTTGTGTCATGAAATATCAAGTATTCAAGTGTTGGTTTGTATGGATTTGATTGGTTTCAGGATTTCATCATGAGCTGACAGTAGTTAGAGAACCATTGGAAAACCTGGGAGTACTGGACAGCTGTTTCGTCCTAGTTCGGGACTCTTCAGCAGTACGCACCCATTGTCAGCTCATGATGAAATCCTGAAACCAATCAAATCCCTACAAACCAACACTTGAATACCAATAAGATGCTCACTGGCGACTGGCCCTATTCAGGTAGGTAGTTACCTGGGTTCCAGTGGGAAGTCGTGACCAGTAGGGTGCAGCTGGTCGGGTGTGAGGACAAATACTCGCCACTGAAGACATTGGCTAGCGGTCGCGCTATGTCGTGAATTGGCAGAAGTTAGAATTCAAGGACCATTGGATCGGGCCCCAGTGGCTTAATGGTATACGAGCTCGCCTTGTAACCGGAAGGTCCTGGGTTCGAACCCTGGTGGTGAATGCGTACTGATGAAGAGTCCCAAACTAGGGAGAAACAGCTGTGCAGTACTCCCAGGTTTTCCAATGGTTCTCTAACTACTGTCAGCTCATGATGAAATCCTGAAATATCAAGTATTTCAATTTAGGACAATTGGAGGTAATCGGTAGGAAGTTCAATCTGACCTAGGCTTCGTGATTGATAACATTCATCGACAAGACATATCTGCAACCTTGAAAGGAGCTGGTATCTCCACCCAACTCCTTTCTTTAAGTACGTCAAAACAGTTGAGAGACTGCTTCTCTATAGAAAAGTAAACATACGTCTAAAACGTTTAGTTTACTTCGTTAGTTTATTGCTATACACAAGTTCAATCACCATATCCACGTGATAACTATGCTGAAACGTTCTAAACTGCGCGGAAAACGGATCCAGTTGTTAGATTTCTTCACGAATCGACATCAGATAGAGAGGTTGTTAAAAATCAGGAGGAGGCGATGAATAGCAGATTATACCTACTTTGGAACTCTTCATAGATGTGTACCTATGATCTCATCACGGATCGGATCCAGGACCTTCAGGTTACGAGACTATGCTCGTCATTCAACCATTCAGTCACTTAGGCCAGAATCAAATCACTCGTGAATTCCAACTTTGTCAACTCGTCATGCAGTGAGAGCTATCTGCAAGCTAAAATTGTAAAGAACAACTAACATCTGTGTTTACGTCCCGAATCGTGGTCATGAGGAAAAACAAGAACAAAGTCTAGCCTTCAGGAACTCAACAACCAATCACACTAGTCTTTGCGTCGGCCGATACGATTCGCAGATATATCACCTGGCTGTCTAAGGAACGGCAACACAGAGATGACAGAATAACCTTGAACAAGAAAACAACCAATCAAAAGGCGTTGTGGTGAGAGCAGGCCGTGAGAAAATATGAGCAAGGCTGATTCAACAACCAATCACAGCAAAGTTAACGTGGCGAAATATGATTCGCAGATAGAGAACTCTATTTGTCGAGGAATCCCGAAACAACCAATCAGAAGCCTGCGTTTGTCTGCCTAACTTCTGATAAACAATCAATCAGATGACTGCGCTTGTTACTTGCATAAGCTATAATAATGTATGTGAAATATGTATAAATACGTGTTGATTTTCATAATAAAACGATCTGTTGCCTGACCCTTGTCTTCTGTTGTTACAGCGTTGCTTCCCACTAACAATATCGAATAATAATGTCCATAAAAACCTATAAATACCTATTGATTTTCTCAATAAACGATCTGTTGCCTGGCCCTTGTCTTCTGTCGTTACAGTGATATAGCGCAGATGGATGCCTTCGATGACCGCTAACATCACCTGGCATGATAAATCTCACTGGTTATGACTTGTTGTCACCATAGCTTCAAGAACATCTGTCTAGTAGTCATTAATATGCTGGCCACTGATATTCAAGTCATGAGATGATTTCTCAAACGGAAGTTAGTTCATGACCTAACAATCTAACAATTGTAAATTAACAAGTGTCGGTTTGTAGGGATTTGATGGTTACAGGTTTTTGTTCTGCGATTAATATTTGTTAGAGAACCGTTAAAAAACCACTAGGGAGTACTGAACAACTTTTTCGTTAGCCTATTCTACAACTTTTCAACAACACTTGTAACCATAGAGGTTCGAATCCGGAACTATCCAGGTTACAAGGCGAGTTCAAGAACCATTCGGCCACTGATAACCAATCCAATGGTCCATAAATTTTAACTGCTAGCCGATTTTGCAGGCGATTATTAGCCGATCTTTTGCCTAAACTGTAGGACACTAGAACTCCAGTAGCTTTCTGTAGTATTGATCCAGTCAGTCGTTAATAAGTATCAGAGGAGTTATCAAGTATGTCGGTTAACAGGGATTTGATTGGTTACAGGTTCAAGCACAACGCGCTTTATATAGCCGAAAACTCCTCCCTTTGAACCGCGTAGGGTGGGAGTGGCGCACACTGCTGACGAGTGCGAAAACTAGGATAATGAAATAGCCAGCTATACAGTACACGCAACTAGCTAGTTTGCCTATTTTCAGTGTGATTCCAAATCCTTAGAAATGCTCTTATCTGGAAGACAGTTCACCAGCTAGTTATTCACGGCCAAGTTAGACTTTAAGCATCACTAACTAACTAACTAACTACCAATCAGCGAATGACCTTGAACGAACGAATCACGTGAAGGAGTCGATTTTGTGTATAAAATACATGTATTAATGAAAAAGATGCATAAAAACTGTATAAAAGTGTTACAGAGGATACCTTCCTCTCACATGTGATAAAAATAGCTCTAAGTTTCAGGTTGAAGTACCGACAGAGTATAATTCCATTGTAGGTAAAATTTATTGTGATAAAGTCTCATAGTGTTATACAGTAATATTTACTGAGCAATAAATTGTGCTCAAAACATGCTCATCAGTAAATATTACTTACTGTATAACACTGTGAGACTTTATGAGAATAAAGTTTACTATGGAGCTGTACTTTACCACCACAGTGTACAAGTTCTGTTCTTATATCAACAGAGTAATTTAACCACATTCTATGCATGTAATTATTTAGGACTTCTAACCCTAATGTGCGTCAGTGGCACAGCGGTTAGGACTCTCGCCGATTATGCACATGGTCCGGAGTTCGATCCTCTGCTGACGCACACCTGATATCTATGGTCGGCCTGCAAAATTCGGGTTACCGATATCATATGCTGAAAATTCTATACCTGTACCAAAAATACGGTGTGGAATCAAGCTGTAATCAAAAATAAAAAAAATCTTTCCTGAACCTAAATATAACGTGAAAATATGCCTAAACTATCCGTAATCTAACTTGAACTAACCCTAATGTCGCCTTTGTTAGATTAACCTAACCCTAACTCGTCCTTGGGTTAAGGCGTAGCGTAATCTTTTCAAAACCTAAGCTGAAAATTGGCAGATATCCCATTTAATAGGATACCACTTCGATGAGCATATTTTATTGACGATGACACATTATTGGCCAGGTTTCACTAGCTTGCTCAGTGAGCATTTCAAGGTCAGTGGTGCAGTCACGGCGAAGTTAAACCTTAACCACCATTAACAACTACCAATGGAGTGTGATCGCACCAGAGGCCTTGAAACGCTTACTGAGCAAATCAGTTAATGAAACCTGGCAAATAATGGTGTCATCATCAATTAAACATGCTCATCAAAGTGTAGTGTTATTATTATATGGGATATCTGGGAAGTTTCAGCTTAGATTTGGGAAAGATTGAGTTGCGCTTTAAGCCAATGACGAGTTAGGTGTTAACCTAACAAACGCAACATTAGGTTTAGTTTAGGGATCTTTTCAAGTTCGGGCTGGGCTCAGGAAAGATGAGGGTTATTGTTAGGGTTAGAAGTCCTAAATAATTACATGCATAGAATGTGGTTAAATTACTCTATTGATATAAGAATAGAACTTGTACACTTAGTTGTGGTAGAGTATAATTCCTTCGTGGATAAAATTTATTTTGATAAAGTCTCACAGTGTTATACAGTAAGTAATATTTACTGATGACCACGTTTCGATCACAAGTTTATCGCCCAGTAAAAGTTACTGCATAACATTATGAGACTTTATCAAATTAAATTTTACCTACAATGGAATTATACTCTGTCGACACTCGATACTTAAAATTCAGGGCTATTTTCATCACATGTGAGAGAAAGGTATCCTCTGTAACACTTTTCTTCAGTTTTAAAATGCATTTTTGTTGGATAAATATATACGTATTCCATACACAAAAATGCCTCCTTCACGTGATTGGTGCATTCAAGGTCATCCGCTGATTGGTAGTTAGTTAGTTAGTGGTGCTTAAAGTTTACCTTGACCTTGTCCACATACTCCTCACTCCATCCCGCCTTTTTTCGCATAAACTCATTTACTACTTAACACTAAAGTACTCTAGTGTTTTTTTTTCGAAGAAAATTTATTATTTTTACTATCTTTTTTATTCTTCTCCTTCATGTATAAATAGAAAAATAAGCTTTACTACATAATAAACATACATAAATACAAATAGGGTAAATAAATAACGTTACAAGAAGATTAGCCTTGAAACTAAAGAAAGACAAAATGAAGGAAATACCTCTCAAAGTAAAAATATTACAATAAACCACAACGACACAACAACAACACAACATGTTGTAAACATACAGAAAAACTCTGGAAAGCACACAGTTGTTGCTATTATTGTAATAATAATAATAATAATAATAATAATAAGGCAAGTTTGAAGGAATTGTGAAAGACAGACAAATAGTAATAAATAGAGGAAACACATCTGATCTGTTCATTACTAGGGGGATACCTTAAAGAAATGGAATATTCTACGAGGTTTAGCAGTGGGTGGGTGTGTTCGGCGGGGTGGGGGGCGGGGAACTGATTAGCTCGTATCAGCATGTACAGTTCATCTGTCCCTGTTAATCACATCCACCCACTCGTTCTAGTTCTCTCTCTCGAACACACACACAAACACACGTTATTACATACGGTCCAGTTGGAGTGTTCATTGTAATGTAATCAGGTGGTCATGGAAAGTCTCACCCTACTCATCGTCGTCATCAACATCATAGGCATAAAATGTGATCCCACTGACTACAATCGGAGGGAGAGAGAGAGAGAGGGAAAGAGGTAGGGAGATAGAAAGTGTGTGTGTGTGTTGCGGGAGGGAAAATAATTCGACAGATCGGAAAATACACACCCTGCCTTAGGTAAACGCAAAAACAAACAAATCAATCAATCAATAAATAAATAGAGAAGCAAATAAATAAATAAACAAAATGCTTTTTGAAGGAATAAACAAGAACAACAAAAACAATAACCACAAAAAAAACGGATACACTACTTATCTGTTATTTTTGTTTTAATCCCCCCTGGCTATTAGTAAAAAAAACAAGTCAAATAAATAATTTGCAAACAAGTGAGTACACATAAAATAGGACAAACAAGCACTCTAGTTAGTTAGTTACTTAGTTGGAAATAATAATAATATTAATATTAATAATAATAATAATCTATGTGAGATAATTTATTCCTTAAAAAATAAATAAATAAATAAATAAACGAGTGACTCAATCAAATTTGAATAAAAAAATAACAATAACAATAATAATAATTTACACTAACTAGTTTTTTTACCCATCCTTTTTGTTTATCTAAAATAAACAACACTATTTAAAACGACCGCTTAAAATTGCCGCGTATTTTAATTTTCGTGCGTAGGCGAGAGAAGAAGAAGAGAGGTAGCGGTCACCACCATCATTTAAGGCAAGGGAATTCAATACTATCATAAAAACGAAACAGGAAAACAAAAAACAAACAGTCAGTCAATGACTTCGAAGAAGAAACAAACGTTGTATATGAAGGGGGGGGAGGGAACATTAACCAGCCGAGGTATACGTGCAACCACTCTTGTGAACGCCCTACCCTTGTGGTTATTATCGTCTGAAAAAAACAACAAGTTAGTTGTTCCCCCTTCTTCTTCTTTTGATGGTCATAAGGATGAATAAGTCCAGAAATATTCAAATATAATTGGACGAATAAATTACGTGTCTATATGGGTATTTATGTGTGTGTGTGTGTGTGGGCGTGGGAGTGTGTGTGGGTGTATAGGCATGTGGATTATAGCAGATACATAGAAAATTGATTTCTGCATCGATTTATATTTCAGCTAATAAACAATAATCTGACTTGAATAAAACAATATAATAGTAATAGTAATAATAATATTGAGTTATAATACATATAATCGAATTTCTTTTTGATAAGACCTCTTCAGGAACTACACACACACACACAGATACACATACAGGCACAAATAACACACACACACAAGAGACGGGGTAGGGCAACGAAGAGGATGACCTATTCTATTGACACACCAGTTTAAGTGTAAACAGATCAATTTTCAATGAATGAATGAATGAACGCATGAATGAAGGAAGAATCTGATTGGCTGAAGACAAATAGCAGTGGATTTGAAACAAATATAATAATAATAATAATAAAATAAAAACAGGAAAATCTTTTTTTCTTTTTTTCCGGTTATCTCTGCTCCTTCTCCTTCTTCGTCTTCATCAGTATCATCTTCATCAAATATTCACGTCTAAAAATCGATATTGATTGCGTTGACCTCGAATACGTTCAAGTTTCCCGGATACATAATAAAGTCTACAATAACAATAGCAATAAATAATAATAATAATAACGAGAATTAAACACGAACGGGTTAGTATCACTATGAATAATACACAGGAAAAGGGGAAATTGGTTAAAATATGCATAAACCTATATATAATACTACTGATTGATTTAGATGAGTAGTGGTTGTATACTACTCACATTTGAC
Source organism: Trichobilharzia regenti (assembly GCA_944472135.2). Classification (NCBI taxonomy): domain Eukaryota; kingdom Metazoa; phylum Platyhelminthes; class Trematoda; order Strigeidida; family Schistosomatidae; genus Trichobilharzia; species Trichobilharzia regenti. The sequence goes on along the minus strand of OX235263.1, from coordinate 105,508,949 downwards.
CAGTAGTGGTCTGCCAGTCAATCAGATCGAAGTGATTTATACACTAGATGGCTTGTTCAGCGCTGAGCTAATCGACAATGTAACCGGTTTAACTTAGCTCAGAGAGTAGACAGTCATTTCAAACTCAACCATTTTCTGATTGGCTGATTGGGTGAACTCTCATTATTAGTATTATTATTCCCTTGGGTTCCAGGTAGAACATAGGGCTTCGACAACACATTTCCACTTCCTTTTGTTCTCTACACTCCTCTTCAATTGGCTGACCCCATAATTGACCATAATCTCTCATCTCGTCCTCCTCCCCGACACATGACCTCTTCCATGTCACCCTAACACCGGCGACCACCCACTCATCGCTTCCCATTCAGATTCGACGGCCTCCTCCTCAACGTATATGCTCGATCAATCCACCCCCATTTTCCCCTACATATTTGTTAAGTGATCGGCTCTCACCAACCAGTTGGTTGGCTCCCCCCAGCCAGAGTTTCTTGTTGCGCTAATTCTTTCTGTCCAGCCGTCTGATTGGCTGGCCATTTGATCTTCAGTATATGGAGTCAGTAAAGCGGGCAGCTGTTGACAGAAGTCTACACATCTGGCCGTTGGAAATCGTTTTTTTTTGACTTACACTCAGTGCAAGTTTCTCACCCGAATATAGAAGAACTGACCGATTTTACATTTTTTTTTTGTTGTTGTTGTTGAAAATCTCAATCTTGTTCTTTGTGTTGGCTGAGTGAAGTAGACGAATTTCCAAACTGGTTTCAGATTCGTTGATGTGAAGGCTTTTATTGACTTTCAAATTCTCATCTGCTTTGGACATCTACAACTGTGTGCGTATGGTTCAAATGATTCTGCCTAACCAAATAAGAAAAAGGAAGTAACCTCTTTCAGATCTCTCTCACTGATAGTGATTGGTACTGGTTGTTGTTGTTGTTGTTGCTGCTGCTGCTGCTTTTTAATGGTTGGTTGTCGTCTTCATAACTTCCGTCTTTTCTATGTTCACCTGGAGTCTTGTCTTCGCTGCCTCCATCTTCAGCGCCAGTTTGTTGGTTCTCGCCTGCCTGCCTGTAAGTCTTCGTGTTTGCGTGACATTAAACAAAAATCATCCATGCACGAAATCCATACAAATTGCAGAGTCTTCTTATTGGTTAGTCAAGCGTATTCCCTGTCTGAGGCATAATCCAGTCCATCACAATAACGAAGATCATTGGTGATAGCAAGCAGGTAGCCAGGCTTATCTTACTGCTGTATTCACTTCGTACGCCTGGGTGAAATGATAATAATTTACAATCTAAACAGTTATTATTATTTCTTTTAATTCCTAGAGGAACATAGGGCTTCAGCCATGCATGTCTACTTTGCGTTCGCTTCTCTGCTAGAGTTTTCACCTGGCTCCAAGTCTGCCAACATGCTTTCATCTCCTCTTCACATGACCTCCTCCAAGTCACCTTTGGACGACCAACTTGTCATTTCCCTTTCGGGCTCCACTCGAGGGCTTGTGTGGTGATGTCACTTGATGGTTTCCTCAGAGTATGGCCAATCCAGTCCATCTCCATTTATTCCTGCCTATTTGTTTCACAATCGGTTCCTGCTTGGTTGGTTCGCCTATTGCCTCAGATCCTTGTTGCTGATCTTTTCTGACCGGTCATCTGATCTTGAGTATTGAGCGGAGACAGCTGTTAATGAAGGTCTGTAGTTTGTTTGATATGCTCTTTATGACGCGTCAAGTCTCTGATCCGTATAGTAGCATTGACTTCACATTGGAGTTGAAGATCCGGATCTTATTTTTGATTCTGAGTGCTGTTGATCTCCTCCACACCGACTTGGTGAGAGTAATGAAAGCTTGTCTTGCTTTTCCGATTCTGGCTTTGATATTCTCCTCAGTTCCGTCCTCCTGTAGTTGAAACGATATTTCCTGGGTGGGTAGGTGAAGGAGGTTGTTTCTTTCAGGTTCCTCCCATCTATGCTGATTGTTGTTTGTTGTTGTTGCTGTTGACCAGGAATCTTCATCAGCTCTGTCTTCACTATGTTCACCTGAAGTGAAGTCCCATCTTTGATGCTTCTTCTGCCAACTTGTTGTTTTTCACTTGCATATCTTCTAGTTTATGGGAAATGAGAGATATATCATCATCGGCGAAGTCTGGATCCTCCAAGTCTCTTTTTGTGTGAGTCCATTTTATGCCTGTCTCATTGTTGCCCAGCCGGCTGTCTGTCTGTCTGTCTATCGCATTATCCAATCTACTGCAATCAAGAAAATCATTGGCGATAGTAGGCAGCCGCCTTGTCTTACTCCCCGTCCTTACAGTTCAAAAAGGTAAAATTCCTCTGCGACTTCTTTTCTCTCAATCAATCAGTAGGATACAGTTTTAAGCATGCACACTTGATTGCTGCGATTATTATTCATGGTATCAAGTAGATCACATATTTTTTGTATGATTTGTCTAATTTTGGTTTCCAAAGGAACTCGTGGCGAAATTTCACCTTCTCCTTGAATTGTGTAAACTTTAAATTCGAAATTTGATTTGTACATTGAACAAAGAATCATTTTTTTTACTCCGGATTTCTAAACACCATCATTAATCTGCATATTGATTCAGAAAGTAATTATTATTATATAGTTGGTGGATGGTGACTAGTAGTGGAATCCACCGACACTCTCCGATAGATTTTAGAACATAGACACACTTTTCGGCGTCCAACAATTGTCATATTTCTTGACTTGAAGGCGGCCTTCGACTCCGTGGATCGAAAAGTACTATGGCAATGTTCGACTGTGAAGGGAGTGCCAAGAAAGTACATTGCACTAATCAAGACACTCTATTCAAACTCACGTAGTCGTGTAAGGGCTTATGGGGAATTGTCATCTGAATTGGTAACAACCAGTTGTGTCCGACAGGGATGTCCACTTTCCCCATTTCTGTTCAACTTCATCATAGATATGCTAATGGAAGTATCCTTAACTGAAGTTAACGACTTAGGAATCGACTTGTTACCAGGGAATAGTCTTATGGACTTAGAATATGCAGATGACATAGTCCTGTTAGGGGAGGATGCTGACAAAATCCAGCAGAGTCTTCTGAACACCTTGAGCAGCAATCTTCATATGTTTGGCGTGCGATTCGCCCCTGCTAAATGTAAGATGCTGCTACAGGACTGGAACACGTCAACCCCTAACTTAGTGATAGGGAGTGAAGTGATAGAACATCTTGACCACCTCACCTATTTGGGAAGTTGTATCAGCACCAACGGACTGGTTGGCGATGAAATCTCAGCACGGATCCGAAAAGCTCGAGCTGCTTTCGCTGACTTACACCATCTCTGGCGTAGGCGTGATATCCGGCTATCAACCAAGGGACGTGTGTACTGCTCAGCAGTTCGCTCCGTCCTTCTCTATGGCTCTGAAACATGGCCAATACGAGTTGAAGACATGAAAAGGTTGACTGCTTTCGATCATAGATGTCTGCGATCTCTTTCTCACGTTAGGTGGTTTAATAAGGTAAGTAATGTTGACGTTAGGCGTAGAGTGTTGGGCAAAGAGGGAAAATCAATCGACGAGGCTATAAAGTTACATAGATTGAGATGGCTAGGTCACGTGCTGCGCATGCCTAACCATCGCCTCCCCACCCCCGACGGGCATTACTAGCTGATATAGGTGCAGGCTGGAAAAGAGTAAGTGGTGGCCAAACAAAAACATGGCCTCATCAATCCATGAAATCCTTGACAGTTAAACTGAGTCAGTCAGGTAGGGAGATGCAGACTTCCGGGTTGGGGCCCTCGCCTCAGGACTCTAGGAATCAATGGCTGGAGACAATAGGTGACATGGCTCAAAATCGTTGTCAATGGCCAGCGCAGATGTATTCAGTCTCTGTAATCTTTCATATTTCTTTCTACCATTACCCATTCTGTTTCACTCTTATACTTGTCAAACTCTATTGATTCTCTTCACTCATCTTCTTGTCTACCTTTGTGTGGTATTTGGAACGTGGCAACTGGAACTGGTGCACTTCGGTGCCAAGTTCTATGTTGAATCCAGACAGACAGTGGAATCCACCAGGATAAAACGCATTTCGTCCTATTTGGGACTCGTCAGCTAACTGGATATACCTGCATTCCTCAGTGAGTGATGATGTTGCCACCAGCTCTCGAAGCCAGTGCCCATATTTAAATGCCTAGACATCGTCGAGGCATTTGCATAAGAAGCCAACATGTCAACCTGAGACCGAGCACTTCGGTCCGTTCAATTGACGGGAAAATGTAAAATTCAATTAAACTATTATTATTTATTATGTAAGCACAAAAAAACTTGGTACAATATTGCACCAGAACGATGCGCTACACAATAATAATAATAATAAAACAACATAGATAAGAAGTAAAAAATATGCGTGGAGAACGGTTAAAGGACTTCATCTAGAAGGGAAACAGTCACATTTAACAAGTTCAAACAGTATTCGTCAACTATCGTCGGGAAGGGAAGAAAGAAGGAAATTGCAGCACGTTCGCCATTGATTACAATTCTTGGCCATATTCGATAACGTTTCGAGACATCGGTTCGAGCTATCTGCCTCAGTTTCCGACCAGGGAGTCTTGACACACCAACCGATGCTAATCTAGCACAAAAATCATTCATCCCACGATGCCACGTCATGGACTGACCACCTTTCTGCCTTTCCTATATCGTCCCAGGGCTAGCGAACAGAGACCTGAACAGAAACCTCTGGGATGAAATTCGTTTCAGCAAGCAACAAACAAGGTTTATTAGCAGTTCTGTTATAGCTCACCTTGTAGATACGTAACATAAAAGTCAATATTGCCAAGGCAATTAAAGTTATCTACGTCCCAAATCGGGGTCATGAGAAAAAACACTAACAAAGCCTAACCTTGAGGAACTCAACAACCAATCACAGCAGACTTAGTGTGTGCAAATACAATTCGCAAATATATGGCTTATTTTTTTATGAAACGACCACAAAGATATGACAGAATAACCTCCAGCAAGAGAACAATCAATCAGAAGACGTTGCTTCTGTTATATACTCGTCGCGAAATTATTGTTATGTACTGGTCGAGAATTTAATAGTCCTGACGCAAGAAGGCGGAATCAGGAGACCACTAGGTTTGCGATGATACTTCTATTTTCCAAAACCAAGGAGAAGCAATAAGTGGTATCACACCAGAGAAAGTAAGTCACACAAATTGTGAGAGCGAAGATATGAATGTCCAGACAAGGGTGTGAACAAATCAATAGACAGTCTTAACATGAATGGCTAATTATAATGAAGTGTCGATCCGTGTAAAGTGGCATATAAGGTAAGCAACATGGAGGTTAGGCGTAGAGTTCTAGGTAAACAGGGGAAATCAATCGACGAAGTCGTGAAGCTACAAAGATTGAGATGGTTAGGACATGTGTTACGTATGCCAAGCCATCGCCTCCCTCGACGAGCAATGTTAGCGGATATAGGGTCAGGCTGGAAAAGAGCTAGTGGAGGTCAAACAAAACTTGGCATCAGTCAATAAAATCCACAACAGTTGGTCTAAGCCATGTAGAAAGGTGTAGACTTCCAGGCTGGGGTCCTCGGGACGGTAAAAATCTATGGTTGGAAACAATTGGTGACATGGCTCAAAACCGTTCTCAGTGGCGCAGATGCATCCACTCCCTGTGACTTATGATCTTCAATGAAACTGTTTTGTTTTTCTTTATTACTCCTTTGTCTCACACCTCTGCTCACAGTTTCTATTATGCTTTTCTTGTAATTTCTTCTCTTGCTTCGCGTGCTACACGGAATGTGGCGACTTGAACTTCCGTACATTTGTGCAAAGTTCTATGTTGAAAACAGACAGACAGACAGTCGATCCATATATACATAGCGAAATAAAGCAGACATGTCAACAACAACCATATATGGATATATGTCACCAAGCAACGGACTGTCAACAAACACTCATATTATATATAATATAAGGGGAATATACATTGTTAAAGGAGACAGGTTCATCAAAGTGAAATGGTCACAGACTAAGCGAGCAACAGAAAGAGAGATCACCATACACACACATATATATATATATATATATGTGGATACATATCAGCTTCCCAGCTAACAATAACGAATAGTAATAGTGCAGAAGACCTCAGAACAATACATCAGATAACTAAGTCACTAACGGGGAAGAGATCAATACAAATAAAGCTAATGAAAGATAGTCAAAGAAATCTAATTACCAAAGAGATGGTGATCACTTCAAAGAACTCCTTGAACCGATCATTATTTACAAGTTGCCCAGAAATACCATAAACACCAGTCGAACACAGTAAACACCAATACTTCAACAAAAAAACAGGAAGTCTTAAATACTATAAAGTTATTGAAGACCTAGAAACCAGTAGGACATGGAATTCCAACAAAACCATTGAAAACGCATCTCCAGAGACCCCAGTGGATATTGAAAATATGTATCTGTGCACCTCAAGCAAAATATTAAGTCACATCATACTAGAGAGACTTAAAGGTATTCTGGATGCAAAACTCTGCCAGGAACAAGCTGTATTCAGGAATATAAAGTCATTCGCTTATCAAATTGCAACACAACACATCATCGTAAAACAGAGCTTAGAATTGTAGTCAAGTATCTACCTGAACTTCATTGACTGCAGAAGGACTTTCGACAGTGTCGACCGTGAAGTAATTCGGGAATAACTACACAACGGAAGACTCACACTGAAGTCTTCGAAGTAAAGATGAGGGTAAGACAAGACAGTCTAGTATTATCTTCCTAATTACAGTGGAAAGGGAACATGAGGTGTTAGACTGCAGGGAAGTGAGACGACGTACATACGTCGAACCGATAAAAATCCGAATGCATATGTTTCACTCATAGTGTGGTGAGAGCCGTCCGCTAGCCAAAATTGGTAGACAGCAATTTACGTCAATGTTTGCGTACCAAATCAGAGTCATGAGAAAACAACAAGAAGAACAAAGACTAACTCAACAACCAATCACAGCAGACTTTACGTGGGCGGATACGATTCGCAGACATACGGTCTGACCTTCAAAGTATTGGCCACAAAGAGATGCGAGAAAACAACCAATCAAAAGACTCTGTTTCTCTGCTAATAATAACGAATAATAATGTACATAAAAATCCATAAACAGCTGTTGACTTTCTCAATAAACGATGTGTTGCCTGACCCTTGTCTTCTGTCGTTACAACAGTACAAGGAATAGTTGTTAATGACAGTAATAATAATAATAATAACCCATTTCGAACAAAGAAATGCTTCAAAATTTTATAAACAAAGTAGAGAAAAAGACGGCTTACCTTAAACTACGACTAACTGATTCAAAAGTCATATTTTCATTTTTACGATAATATCCCCAAAGTTGTGATAATTTCTGTGGATTTCTTATTTGAAATATCCGCGCCTGTTTATCAATCCATTGAACACAATTAAGAGCTTGTGAATTCATTGTAAATAACTGTGGAATCAATTCATCTTGTTGATTATTGACGGGATAGAAAGGCGTCGAAATAGATGGTGAGGATGATGATGATGAGGCAGATGATGAAACGGAGACAGACGCAGAGGAGGAGGAACAGACAACAACTGGTGAAGTGAATGCCGACGAACGATGATGATGATGATGGCTAGACGACATCGAAGTTGGTGGTAATGATGAAGACGTGGAAGAAGAAGAAGCGCCAGGAGTGAATAGAGGTGATTCAGATGAAGAATATTGTAAAATTTTACTAATAAACTGTAACAAATGCAATCGTTTTTGAACTGGATTCGGTGGAGTAATTGAATAATTTCTAGACGGACTTTTGCATACTACTGAATTGGTATTAGTAGTAGTAGTAGTAGCAGTGGCACCAGTAGTAGGTGTGGTATTACTTGTCGTAGTGATGCTATGAGTACTGGCAGTATTATTCATATACTTATTGATTTAGACGACGATAATGGGGTAGAATTAACACATGATAAATCATGTTTCTCATTTTTTAACCAATCACTAGACAGAAAGTTATCTTTCCTATTTACTACTCATATTATTGTTATTATTAGTAGTAGTATTATTGTTATAATAGAAAGCTTTTTCATTATAATGACACTCTGATAGTGACGGAGATAATTGAAATGTATACGTAGACGATAAATCATGCTGATGACTAGGGAAGGGAATATTTTCACCGCCTCCTCCTTGGCGCTGTTGTTGTTGTTGGTGGTGGTGGTTATTAGTCATTTGTAGTGGAATAGGACTAGATGTCGACGAATAATTACAACGGTCTACAGGAGGTGTTGAATAATCAGCATTCATAAAAAACATTTGTGAATTACTCTGTTGATTGGTACTTGAAAGAGTGACTTTTTTCAAAGGTGAAGTGAAACGACGTTTCATCGTTTGATGATTCACACTTGATGGATGATGATGATGACGAAATCGTGTTAGTAATGATACTGACGGAGAATTGTTAGAATGTTGTTGTGGTTGTTGTTGGTTGTGTTGCTGCTGTTTTCGATTAAATCTCATCTGCCAAACCGGCGGTTTATTGTAACAATGACTTTTCGAGGCGAATACACCACAACATTCTTCATACGGTTGTTGACTTCTACGAGTATGATTATTCTCGTCAGATGACTGTTCAATGCGTTGTTTCCCTGCTTCATCAATCAGTGGAGGCGAAGAAGAAGCAGCGGCGACAGTGACAACAGGACTAGGAGTTTTATTCATAGGACTAATTGTAGTAGTCGGTAGATCTGTAGATCTATACAATAACTTATCACCGCCGTCACCAGACCGTTTCACTGTCTTCAGTGAATTACCACAATTGTAAAGTTGTTGCGTTGATGATGATTGAAATGAACGACATGAACCACTACTAGTTGATGAGGAAGACGATGTAGATGATGTGGAACCACATTCCATCGTTGACGCCAAATTACTGTTATTACTACCATTACTATTATTATTATTACTATTCATATTGGTATAATTTGTAGAACATGATGTTGGAATAGACGAATTAAACAGGTCGACTTCTGTAGGTGTTGAGCATACTGAATTCGGATGACTGTAACAACCATTATAACCATTTGACGATGATGATGATGACGACAGAGATAATGAAGTCGACGATGAAGATGCCGGCATAAGTAACATTTCATATTCATTTGTAGATATCGGTGAATTATCATCTATGCGGGGAAAGAAATAAAAAAAGAAGAGATTAAACAGTGATTGAATACAATCCAAGTAAAGTCTTACAATGATAACCTCTGTAACTAGAGCACTAGGTGACACGTGGTTGAACTTCAGAAGGAACAGGAGTTTTTTCAAGATACACGATACACCTTGCTGATGATTGATGAGTGCCACCAAGCACGAAACCTAAGTCGAAGGCATCTTGACGATTCTCATTGATTGTTTTCGTAGTTTATTACACGTAAGACTGCTACTCAACAAAGTTGCCCTAATTATTTATTTCTTCTCTTCCTGATATCTAACTTGGTTAATTTTGTTTTTACGAGTTGATCACGGATGACTGATATCAGTTAGAGAAGCATTGAAAACCAGATACAGGGAGTATTGGACAGCTGTTACATCAGCCTAGTTTGGGAATCATCGGCAGTACTCACCCCGTGAGAAGGTTTGAACCCAGGAACTTCGAGTTACAAGGCAAGCTAACTCGTACACTATTCAGCCACTGGGACCCAATTCAATAGCTCAATGGCTAGCCCATGAATTCTAACTTTTACCAATTTGTGACTTAGCGGGACCACCAGTGGGTGATTCCCAAACTAGGATGAAACAGCTGGCTGTCTAGTAGTCCAATGCTGGTTTTCAATGCTTCTCTAACTGATATCAATCCGCGGTTAGACTCGTTATAAAAGTATTCTTTTGGTATTTGGTATATCTATAATAGAAAAATTGTGTACACCTTATCTTCAACGCGAAATTTGCACAGATCCCCCGTGTTGTACTGCTTATACCCTCCTTTCATATTGTGTTTCTTTGTGTTCCCTTCACGTTGTCTCCCAGGTATCTCTACAAAGTCGTATCATTTGCTTTCTCTGACGTCTAATCTATCTCCCTGTCATTTGATGTTTTTATGCCGATGAACGTTTATTTATATACGTCACAGTGTGAAATTTCACAACAGCTTTTTTTAGAAACCAAAATTATTCAGGTCATCGCAACTCGTGGTCTTCGGATACCATGAATACTAATCAAGGAAGCAGGTATGACTGCATAAAACCACATACTACTGAATGATCGAAATGGGTAGTTTTGTATTCCACGCACATCAATCAGTAGCCAGAAATCAGGTGGTTCAAACTGATTTGGCTCTCTAAGCGGAGTTCAACCAGTGACATCAAATTATCAAAAGATGGTAAAGAGTCTTAAAAGAAACATAGTTTGTCTAACTGTGCAAACTTATTCGTACTTGCACAGTTCACAAACTTGATCAGAGGAAATCAAACGATGTAATTTCGCTACTAATGTGCACAATCCACTTTTTCACATAATATACCATACTACTTAAATAATATATAAATAGTCTGAATTATAAGCCGAAATAAATTACCATTATCTGAACGTGTTGTTCAAAACCTACACTGAAAGGAAAATTTAGATACAAGACTATGAATTGTCCAGCTAATGAAATAAAGACAAAAACCAATGATCATTTTAACAATTGATATGTAAGACCCTAAACAACTGAGTAATCACACCAGTTAGAGGTGTAATGGACAGCTGTTTCGTCCTAGTTTGGGACTGACTCCTCAGGGAGTACGGAGCCATCACTCCACCTCTAGGGGTCGAACCCATGGCTTTTAAATTATGAGATAAGTTCAATGACTCTTCTGTCACTTGAACGGAACTCGATGACTGGACGGTGAATTCCAAATTTTGCCAATCCGTGGAGCAACCCGGTGATCAAGACTTTGTGCCAGAACTCTAGTCAGTCATTAGTGAGTATTCGATTGATTTCAAATTGCATCATAACAATATAACTGTGATTTGATGGTCAGGCGTTCACTTAATCAAAAAACACTTCTTACTTGAAATAGATTCATGTTAAGATTACTTAGATAGCGAGAGAGCTTCGGTGGCACAGCGATAAAATGATAGCCAATCACACATGTGGTCCAGGGTTCGAACCCCGGTCAGCGGACTCCTTTACCTCTCTAAGCCAGTAATACGTTATATATATATATATATATATAATATATATATATATATATATATATATAAACATAAAAGGCGGTGATGTCAGACACCATGGCTTGGGTCCCATACAAAAAAAACTCGGAGGATATGGATGATAATATATGTCTAATTTCCCACAAAATGGAAGATATGCAAGTGAAAAGCAACAAGTTGGCAGAAGAAGCTTGAAAAATAGGACTTCACATGAACATAAAGAAGACGGAGGTGATGAAGATTCCTGGCCAACACTGACACTTACAACAAGAGAAAACAATCAGCATAAATGGGAGAATTGATATAAGTATAAAACTTGGGCACTGTGGTAGAGTATAACTCCATTATAGATAAGAGGTAATCTATGTAGGTGTCTGTCTGTCTGTTTTCGACATAGAACTTTGCACAAATGTACGGAAGTTCAAGTCGCCACATTCCGTATAGCACGCGAAGCAAGAGAAGAAAGTACAAGAAAAGCATAATAGAAACAGTGAGCAGAGGTGTGAGACAAAGGAGTAATAAAGAAATACAAAACAGTTTCATTGAAGATCATAAGTCACAAGGAGTGGATGCATCTGCGCCACTGAGAACGGTTTTGAGCCATGTCACCAATTGTTTCCAACCATAGATTTTTACCGTCCCGAGGACCCCAGCCTGGAAGTCTACACCTTTCTACATGGCTTAGACCAACTGTTGTGGATTTCATTGACTGATGCCAAGATTTTGTTTGACCTCCACTAGCTCTTTTCCAGCCTGACCCTATATCCGCTAACATTGCTCGTCGAGGGAGGCGATGGCTTGGCATACGTAACACATGTCCTAACCATCTCAGTCTTTGTAACTTCACGACTTCGTCGATTGATTTCCCCTGTTTACCTAGAACTCTACGCCTAACCTCCATGTTGCTCACCTTATTATGCCACTTTACACGGGAAATAGAAAGCAGGCACCTATGATCAAAGACAGCTAGTCTTTTCATGTCTTCCACTCTCAGTGGCCAGGTCTCACAACCATAAAGGAGGACGGAGCGGACTGATGAGCAGTACACCCGCCCTTTGGTCGATAGTCGAACATCTCGTCTACGCCAGAGTCGGCGTAAACTAACAAATGCGAAACGAGCCCCTTGTATTCGTGCTGAGATTTCGTCAGAGATCAGCCCGTTGGCACTGGCTGATGGTACTTCCCAAATAAGTGAAGCGGTCAACGTGCTCTACCACTTCACTTCCTATTTTTAAACTAGGCGTCGATGTAGTCCAGTCCTGTAACATCATCTTGCATTTGGCGGGAGTGAATCGCATGCCAAACATTCGTAGATTGCGGCTCAAGGTGTTTAGAAGACTCTGCATTTCGTCAGCGTCTTCGCCTAGAAGGACCATATCGTCTGCATATTCCAAGTCAACGAGGGAGAGAGAGAGATTGATTACTGAATCCTTCCTTGTTCATTGAGTCTACACAACCAACACAACACATGCAACAGAAATGACTCAAGGTAAATACCAGAGATATGAAAGATACGATACAGTCAGTCATATCAGAGGAGGATAATAAATAATCTTAAAATTCTATTTCAATTCACGTACATTATGACATTCTAACAAGTTACTTATTTTAACTATAAAAACATTTGATTGTGCTTGATTGATAAGACTAATATTATTATTTTCGAATGTACTTTATCCTATATTGATTTTATTCAATCAAATGTCTAATCATCAATTTTTACGCATGTATATAAATGAAACAAAAAAGGTGTGTGAATGAGTACCTTGATATGATTAGGAGCAGTGACGTCATCAGTATAAGATTGTGTATGATTTATCAAAATAAAATCTTATCCATAATGGGATTAATGGAAGAAATGTGAAATAAGCAACCTCCTCTACCTACTTACCTAACTAACTAATTGGGAAGCATCGTTTCAACTACAGGCGGACGGAACTGATGAGGATGTCAAAACAGCGAGGATCGGGAAAGTAAGGCTAGCTTTCATTACTCTCACCAAGTCTGTATGGAGATCAACAACACTCAGCATGAAAAATGAAAATAAGATCCGGATTTCCAACTCCAATATGAAGTCAGTACTACTCACTTTACGGATCAGAGACTTGGCGCCACACCCCATCATGAAGGCCACTTCGAACAGCTAATTGTCTTCGCTCAATACTACTACTCAACATCAGATGGATGGTCAGGAAAGATCAGCAACAACAGGGAGGGATCTCTGGCAATCAACGAACCAACCAACCCCAGCAAAAACCAATTGTGCAACAAATATGCAGGAAGATATGGAGGTAGGTGGATTGGAGGCCATACTCTGAGAAAACAAACCACCATCAAGTGAGTGACATCACACACGGCAGGCCATCGGTCAAGTGGAATCCAAATAGGAAGCAGCGAGTTAGTTGGTCGTCAGTTCGAGGGTGAAATGGAGTGGAGGAGGTCATGTGAAGAAGAGATGAAATCATGTGGGTAGACGTGGAGCCAGGTGATGAAAACGTTAGCAGAGAACCGAACGCAATGGATGGAGACGTGCGTCTTAAGCCTTATGTATTTCTAGGAACTAAAGGAGTCAATAATAATATAATATTGAACACTAGTGTCATGTGGTCCAGTCTTTGGCTTCATCATAGATATGCTGATGGAAGTATCCTTAACTGAAGTTAACGACTTAGGAATCGACTTGTTACCAGGGAATAGTCTTATGGACTTAGAATATGCAGATGACATAGTCCTGTTAGGGGAGGATGCTGACAAAATCCAGCAGAGTCTTCTGAACACCTTGAGCAGCAATCTCCGTATGTTTGGCATGCGATTCGCCCCTGTAAAATGTAAGATGCTGCTACAGGACTGGACCACGTCAACTCCTAGCTTAGTGATAGGAAGTGAAGTGATAGAACATGTTGACCACTTCACCTATTTGGGAAGTTGTATTAGCACCAACGGACTGATTGGCGATGAAATCTCACCACGGATCCAAAAAGCTCGAGATGCTTTCGCTGACTTACACCATCTCTGGCGTAGGCGTGATATCCGGCTATCAACCAAGGGACGTATGTACTGCTCAGCTGCAGTTCGCTCCGTCCTTCTCTATGGCTCTGAAACATGGCCAATACGAGTTGAAGACATGAAAACGTTGACTGTTTTTGATCATAGATGTCTACGATCTCTGTCTCACGTTAGGTGGTTTCACAAGATAAGTAATGTTGACGTTAGGTGTAGAGTGTTGGGCAAAGAGGGAAAATCAATCGACGAAGCTATAAAGTTACATAGATTGAGATGGCTAGGTCACGTGCTGCGCATGCCAAACCATCGCCTCCCCCGACGGGAATTACTAGCTGATATAGGTGTAGGCTGGAAAAGAGTAAGTGGTGGCCAAACAGAAACATGGCCTCATTAATCCATGAAATCCTTGACATTTAAACTGAGTCAGGTAGAGAGATGCAGACTTCCGGGTTGGGGCCCTCGCCTCGGGACTCTAAGAATCAATGGCTGGAGACAATAAGTGACATGGCTCAAAATCGTTGTCAATGGCCAGCGAAGATGTATTCAGTCTCTGTAATCTTTCATATTCCTTTCTACCATTACCCATTCTGTTTCACTCTTATACTTGTCAAACTCTATTGATTCTCTTCACTCATCTTCTTGTCTACCTCTGTGTGCTATTTGGAACGTGGCAACTGGAACTGCTGCACTTCGGTGCCAAGTTCTATGTTGAATCCAGACAGACATAAATTATAATAATAATAATAATATAATAGTAAATAGAATATCAACTAAAATTAAGGAAATCTTCCCAACAAATTGAGAAACATTCGAACCTAGATGGCCAAGGTAATGATAATGTCTGAATTAGCTTCTTCTTTTGGATACAAAAATAAGGCTTCTAAATGTGAATTCCAACAGCCAGAGTCTCAGCAATATTTAGTAGTCGAAGTCATAAGGCAAAGTTAAGATTTGTTGGTTGGTATCCGGTAAGTAACTTTGAAAGCTGCCTCGTTGACATCAATCTTGTGTTCTGTGTATCATCCACAAGATGAGATAGAATAGCGCTATGTGAATAGATTGATTGGCAAACTGTTGTATTGTAATTAAAATGCTATATATATATATATTAGAGTAGGGCCAGAGATGAGGATCTAATTGAAAAGTAAACATTTCTTCGCTCAATCTTTCTTTTTTCTAAATGTCTAAATGGGGATTTTTTCTTTATTGAATAGATTTTGTTTGTCCTTTACTTAACCAACCACTATGCAGGGGGTGATGTTCGGAAATCCAACGAGAAACACGCCTTATTGTACAGCCTATGCAACTCTAACTGGCTCACTCCACATGAGCAGTCAAATTGGTAGACACACATAAAGAGGCGAAATTAGGCAGTTTATCTTTTACTCCCGAAAGCAAAAGAGGAGTGGTTTTGAAGACAGGGGAATGCTCTTTTTTTTTTACCGCATTTCTAAAGCTTTGTGTTAGTATCTCGCTGGTGTTATCATCACCAAGAACCGACTTTGTAGGAATAAGGCCTTCCTTTTGTTGCAACTGTGTTGGTACTTTGGGCTGCTTTGATTTTAAATTCATATTCTTATCAATAAACTTATCTGGATAATCATTTTCATTCAGCGACCGCGTTTAAATAGATGTCTGTTGTTAATACGAGCTCGCTTTATTATTATCCTGGATTTTCTCTTTCTCTACAACTGCCTACAACGTGAACAAAATCAACTATAAGTTACAAAATGGTGTTTGAATATGCCTTTTACGCTGACGTCGAGTTATACATAAAAAGTCTAGGCAACATAATTTCAAAAATGATATAAGTAGACGAATTATTTAGTGTTTAAAAAGACTAACTATTTATACACTATAGTCAGACGAGACAAAGGTAGAGTTCAGATTTCATCTGGAAAATAATGATGAACTAGAATAGTAGGCCTGGAAACTTATTAGTGAGTGAGTTCGACTCACTGAGTGAAAATGAAAATTTCAGTGGAATGTTATGTAAGCAACAAAATAAAATACAAAAAGCACAGGAACAATAATAATTACTGTTACCAGGGTAGTGAGAGATTATAGTCACACTATCTTTCTATATACATAGGTTGGATCGAAGTCTTTTGATGACAATGGCTTCTGTGAACCGAGCGTAAGCATGCCTTTCTTTGTATATTGATTATTTTGAAAGCCTGACTAATATCTACCGTATGTCCTGAGTCAATTAGGTGTCTGATGATTGCACTTGAGAACAATTCGCTACCTTTCAAACAGAGAATCTAGTAGACGCTCTCCTCCTTTCAATCCTTCTTATGTATTTTCTGCCTAGAGTTCAGGTGAATTGGTAAATGCAGTTGGAGTTGACATGCAGAGCAGGATACTTATTCACTTTTAACTGGATTAACGAGCATACTGTGTTGCAAAGTAGAATGAGTTTAGCGAGAGAGAGTGTTTTTTTGTTTTTTCAATGTACCTTTGGTTTTCTTCTCGATTCTTATGGATACTTCTTCGCCTTTGTACGCTAAGCAAATAAAAAACGGGGGGGGGGGAACCTGAAAGAAACAACCTCCTCTACCTACCTACCAACCTGGGAAGCATCGTTTCAACTACAGAAGGGTGGAACTGATGAAGATATCGAAGCAGCGAGGATCGGGAAAGTAAGGCTAGCTTTCATTACTCTCACCAAGTCTGTGTGGAGATCAACAACACTCAGCATGAAAATGAAAATAAGATCCAGATCTTCAACTTCAATATGAGGTCAGTGCTAATTGCTATACGGATCAGAAACTTGGCGCCTCATAAAAAGCACCTCAAACAAACTTCGGACTTTCATCAACAACTGTCTTCGCTCAATACTGAAGATCAGATGGCTGGCCGGAAAAGATCAGCAACAGGGATCTCTGGCAATGAGCGAACCAACCAGGAACCAATTGTGAAACAAATAGGCAAGAAGAAATGGAGATGAATTGGCAATACTCTGAGGAAACCATCAAGTGACATCACCACACAAGCCCTCGAGTGGAGCCCGAAAGGGAAATGACAAGTTGGTCGTCCAAAGGTGACTTTGAGGAGGTGATGTGAAGAGGAGATGAAAGCATGTTGGCAGACTTGGAGCCAGGTGAAAACTCTAGCAGAGAAGCGAACGCAAAGTAGACATGCATGGCTGAAGCCCTATGTTCCTCTAGGAATTAAAGGGAATAATAATAATTTCCACATATATCGGGTTTAGGTCTAGGTGGGGCGAAGTTAAACTTTCGACACCACTAACTGCCAATCAGCGAACTATCCAATGAGTTTCACGAACGATGTCGAATTATCCAATGAGATTCACGAACGTAGTTCAATGTTGTAGAGCGCTTGATTCATTTCTAATGCCTGACCTTACAAGATTATGGTTGCAATTCGAGGAGGACAGTGTTTTCCAGTATTGCCTGGATTTAGGGTTGCTCCGGAAGGAGCGAACTTGTTCGTGTGTTGGTATCATGACTTTAAAAAAGCTATAGCAGATCAACTGATGGGTTTGTTCATCGTTGTGCTATATGTTTGAAGCGTGCTAACATTATAGTGGGTAAGCTGAAAATTTTAATATTAATTTTAATAAAAACAGGATAAGGGCTATAAATGGATTTATGAGTTGATCACGGATTGATATCAGTTAGAGAGCCATTGAAAACCAGCACTGGAGTACTGGATAGCTGCTGTTTTATCCTGATTTGGGAATCATCGGCAGTACGCACCCACTGGGATTTGAACCCAGGACCTTCTGGTTAGAAGGCAAGCTCGTATACCATTCAGCCACTGGGATCCGATTCAATGGCTCATGAATTCTAACTTCTACCCATTCGAATCCCAGTGGGTGCGTACTGCCGATGTTTCCGAAATTAGGATGAAACAGCAGCTGTCCAGTACTCCAGTGCAGGTTTTCAATGGTTCTCTAGCTGATATCAATCCGTGATCAACTCGTAAAACATAACAAACCCTTACAAACTAAAGTATAGAAAAAAAACTATAAATGGATCTTAAAAGGATCTCATTTATAGTCATTTAGATGAATATATGTACAGGATATGGTGTGACTTCTCCATTGACAGTCACATGCTAAACTGGGAGATGTTTCTCTCACATGTTCGAGAAAGATACCCCTTGTAACCGTTTTATCCTTTTTTATGCTTTTTTCTATAAATATACGTTTCCATTTATCATATATGCCTATTTAATGTGATTGGTCCGTTCAAGGTCGTTTGTTGATTGGTTGTTAGTGGTGTCGAAAGTTTAACTTTGCCCTAGGTGGTTTTTCCTTCCCATCTTTTGATATGAACTTCTGAGGGTATTCATTTACAACAAGGTTCTTTTCTATGACTGTGGGTTTCTCTTCGATCTTATCTACTGAACATAACGCCCAGGTCTGCGGAAGAGCGTTTTCGCCAGGCCCCGTTTGTAGCCAATTGGGCAAAAGCTGTGATTATTCAAGTATTGACCAGTCGAAGTTTCTTTCGTTTGGATGGATTTTTTCAAATGTCTCATCATTTCTTCTTTTTATGTTGAGATCTAAGAAGTGGAACAAACTGTCACATTCATGAGCCATTGTAAATGAGATATGTGAAGGTGAGTCTCGCATTGAGTTTCTCAAACATCGGGGGATGTGTTGTTACATGTTATTGCAAACTGTATACGTGTCTTCAAAATATCAGTACTCTCTATCTATAATTCGAAGTCGTTATAGAGAGTAAGTTCAACAATTTTATAACTTATGATTCGATTTTGTTTAGGATATGAACAGTTGAAGAGAATCTATGAAATAAAAACGAGCTCATATATTACTGTGCAATTATGTTCCTACTTTGCAGAATATATTTGTCTGTCTGTCTGTCTGTTTTGGACGTAGACCTTTGCACTGATGTGCGGCAGTTCAAGTCGCCACACTCCCTCCTTGTAGCACACAAAGCAACAGAAGAAGGTAGAAGAAATGCAAAATAGAGACAGTAGACAGAGGTGTGAGACAAAGGAATAGTAGTAACGAGGATCAATATAGTTTCATTGGAAATCATAAGTCACAAGGAGTGGATGCATCTCCGCCGGCCATTGAGAACGATTTTGAGCCATGTCACCAACTGTTTCCAACCATTGGTTTTTACCGTCCAGAGGACCCCAACCAGTCCGGAAGTCTACACCTTCCTACGTGGCTTAGACTAACTTGTAGATTTCATTGACTGGTTCCATGTTTTGGTTTGACCACCACCAGCTCTTTTTCAGCCTGACCCTATGTCAGCTTACATTGCTCTTCGATCGAGGAAGGAGGTAGCTAGGCTAAGCATCCGTAACACATGTCCTAACCATCTCAGTCGATGTAACTTCACAGCCTCGTCGACTGATTTCCCCTCCCACCTACCTAGCACTCGACCGACGGCTAACCTCAATATTGCTCACCTTATTACACCAACCACCTAACACGGGAGATAGAACGCAGGTACCTATGATCAAAAACAGCTAATCAGTTCATGCCTTTCACTCTCAATGTCCAGGTCTCACTGACAGCCATAAAGGAGGACGGAGCGGACTGATGAGCAGTACACACGCCCTTTGGTCGATCGTAAGCCGGATATCGCGTCTACGCCAGAGACGGCGTAAACTGGCATATGCGAAACTAGCCCTCTGTATCCGTGCGGAGATTTCGGAGCAGAGAGCGAGCAAACATTTGTGTAGAATAACATGGATCCACTTTAATGTTTCCTTGGTTCATCTCATCAGCTGTACACAACCTATAATCTTTAATAAATATAAGTCAGTATAAAATCTTTTGACGTACTTTTGTCCATTAACAGGCAGGTGCACATTGTAAGGTAGTGAAATTAGAAAACATAGAGTTATCAAAGGGTGAGTCACCAGGGTAACTGAAGTTCAACGACAAATTCCTTTCGGAGACATAGGTCAAGTTTCTGCCGTTTTATTGCGATGGCCTCAGAAAACCGAAGAAGACTTGAACTATTTTATCTGTTAATTCGTCTGAATGATGCCAGTGCGTCTACTCAGTGCCCTGTATTGATCAGGTGTTTGATAGCTGAAGAGCTTAAACTACTTGACCCCTTTTAACTGGAACCTGATTGGTACATGTATGAAGAACCTGACGTAGGCCCTACTTTCTGTTCTTCCAATGTAACTGCTCCCATAGATATATATAAAATCGGTATGTTACCTCCAACTGTGTATATCTCCTCATTTTACTGTCAGATTTCCATAAGAGATAATTATTCCTCCTGACCTGATACTGATCTCGTTTCATCTAGCTACGTAATTGTTAATAATTTCTTTTTTGTTACCACCCTAACAACAAATTTGTCGATTAATGTTTTGGAGAAACTTCTCTTTAACAAGATTTATATACATGTAAATATATTTACGCTGTAATACTTCGACTAATCTAAATTATCACTTAGCATGAAAATGAAAATAAGATCCGGATTTTCAACTCCAATATGAAGTCAGTGCTAGTCACTATACGGATCAGAGACTTGGCGCCGCGTCACAAAGACCACTTCGAACAAACTACACACCTTCATCAACAGCTAGCTGTCTTCGCTCAATACTACTCAACATCAGATGGACGGTCAGGAAAGATCAGCAACAACAGCGAGGGATCTCTATCAATGAACCAACGAACCAACCGACCTAGCAGGAACCAATTGTGTGACAAATATGCAGGAAGAAATGGAGGTAGGTGGATTGGAGGCCATACTCTGAGAAAACAAACCACCATCAAGTGAGTGACATCACACACAACAGAACATCGGTTGAGTGGAACGCAAAAAGGAAGCGGGGAATTAATTGGTCGTCAGTTCGAGGTGACATGGAGTGAAGGAGGTTATGTTAAGAAGAGAAGAAAGCATGCGGGGAGACGGGGATCAAGGGGAAAACATTGGTGTAGGACTGAACGCAATGCAGACGTAGGACCTAAAGGAAATAATAATAATAATAATAACAATCTCACTATGCCTGCCTGTTGATAGACAAAAGTGTGTCAGTAGACTTTCCACTGACTTATACTTATTAAAGATTATAGCTTGCGTGCAGCTGATGAGATGAACCAAGGAAACACAATATGGATCCATGTTATTGTGCATTAATGCCTGTTTTTTCTCTGTTCAAATGTGTATATACATGTGTGCCGGGAAACACAATAAAGCAAAATATTGAATGTGTTACGAAATATAACAGTTTCTTGACCTCATAAGAAGTGAAGACGTTGTAGCTATGTAATAAGAAACGCTTAAATACTACTACCTACTAATAATAATAACCTGACCAAAAATTAACACTCTTTAATCAATAGTATGAATACAATGTAATAATTTTTTCGGCTTTCAAGTATAACACGTGAGTATCAAACCCATTGTGAATTTATTAGTAGTAGTGGGTCACGTTCATTATATACACACACACACACACACATGAACACGAGTGAATATATGGTTATATATATATATATATATATATATATATATATATATATATATATATATATATATATATATATATATATATATATAAGCATGTGTATATACGACCAGTAGAATTACATAAATGTTCAATACGCAAACGAGAGGTAAAGATAGATGGGGAGAGAGAGAGAGAGAGAGAGTGAAAAGGATCATGAGATCATCAACGCAGAATCAATGGAATTTGTTGTTATTTTATAATTATTACATATCTTGCGTTTTGCTGTTTTCTAATAATAGTGGGATATCCAATATATAAATAAAACAAAGAAAGATTTTACAATGTAACAATAACAACGTTCTAGTGTTGGATTCCTTTCTGAGGTATTTGTAAACCTATGAGGCTTTCAACTAGTATTCTGGGTATTATAGGTTAGAAAGATATTGGAAATATTTGGGGTATTGAACAGCTGTTTCGTTAGCTTCGCGTTTAGCAGTTCTTTAGCAGTGCGCACTCCATCATAGGCAGGGTTCGAACCTAGGAACTTCTGGTTACAAGGCAAGCTGGTTGACTATTAAGTCACTGTCCTGAGTATTGTTGCCATACAGACTATGATGCCTATCACTTTTCAGTGGCTTTCAGACTATTTGGAAACAATAATGTAGAGGAGAGTGAAAAAACCAACCCACAGAGAATTGCGTCGATATTTTCATTGGACACTAGTAGTAACTAGTGTGATGTGTCTGGTTAGTCTTTTCTTTGGTGCAGACTGAATTCTATCAGTCAGTCAG
The DNA here is from genome assembly GCA_944472135.2 of Trichobilharzia regenti. Lineage (NCBI taxonomy): Eukaryota > Metazoa > Platyhelminthes > Trematoda > Strigeidida > Schistosomatidae > Trichobilharzia > Trichobilharzia regenti. The sequence continues at coordinate 105,486,532 of OX235263.1, read as the reverse complement.
GTTTGCAATGTAGCTCGCCAACCTTGAAGGAACTCTTGCCCTTTCTGAGATTCGAACCCGCATCACCCAGTGCCTACTGCAGTCAGAGACGTTACCACTGAGGAGGTATTCGGACTCGCGATTGACCTGCCGATTGCCTCCAACTATCTAATATCATCAAATCAATGTGTGCACCGTGATGGCGAGCTACCTAGTGGCATGGTGGCCACATTACAAACCTGACTGATTCATAGAATTTAGTCTGCACCAAACAAAGGACTAGACACGTCACACTAGTTACTAGTGTCCAATGAAAATATCCACTACAGTCCTACAAAAGGTCAATTGCTAGCCCGAATAGCTCCTCAGTGGTGTAGTCTCTGACTGCAGAGCAGTAGCACTGGGTGACGCGTGTTCGAATCTCAGAAGGGACATGAGTTCCTTCAAGGCGGTTGCAGATACGCCTCGCTGACTGGTGAGTGTCAACTAGCAGGAAACCTAGGTCAAGCAAGACTTCCTGTGGCCGATTGTCTCCAACTATCTAATATCATCAGGATTGTGTCGAAACTGAAGTGTGTGTGTGTGTGTGCGCCTTCGGCATCGGTTGTTTAATGTTAGAATGCTCGCCAACAACCACAATGCAAGAGGTTCGAGGTTTGACTCTCGACACACAAACTTCTAAATCTCGCCAATACCATATGGCTAGAAAAGACGGAAGGTTGTGCATGAGGCTAACAACGCCGCAACTCGTTAAAGAGGAACACAACATCACAGTTACTGAAATTTCAAAGCTCACGCTCGAACCCCTATATATTTCATTCGTGAGATATACTTATACAGCAGTGAAGCTTTATTGAATATCCTTTTTGACTGTAAAATTTGTTGAGGAGATTGTCAATTATCATTCCTATTCTGCCTACATTGGATGGCATATATTGAATTTATATTGCTTGGAGAATTTATGTCTTATGTCGGAGAAACTCAAAGATATACAAGTAAAAACCAGCAAAGTTGCCAGAGGATGCGGTGAAGATAAGAATTCAGGTGAACATATAGAAGAAGGAGGACATGAAGATGCCCAGTCATCATCATCATCACCACCACCACCACCAACAACAACAACGGCAAAAACAAAAACCAATCAGCATCATTGATGAAAACTTATAGAAGTTGTCTGTTTCACTTATCACGAAGGTATATATGAGGATATTCTAGTGACGGTCCGATCAGAAAAGCAAGCCATTAACAACTCTGAAATCGGTGTGGAAGTCTATGGCAGTCGATATAACTCACGAAATCGGAATTCACAAGTGACTGAATACCCATCCGATAGACTGAATGATCAACAAGTAGGCTTCATAACATGTAGGTCGTAGGTTCGATTCCTGAAAGAGTTTCAAACCACAACAAACAGCTGTTCAATGTTTCCTGGTTTTCGGTGAAACTCTGACTTATGTTGATTCTTCACGAAGTCTACAGTGAAGCTTTCGTTCATTGAATCAACGGAGAATATGTGCAGTTGGAATGATTCAGCACTTGTCGCGAACACTGCTAACTGATAACTACTCCCTTGACGTAGTGGTTGAGCATCGCATGTCGTAATGATCCGACGAGCTTCACTCCATGTCTTACCATGCCGAAAACGGTGTTTGGATAGCGATTCGACTAAAAGCAGTTACCAACATAACGTGAGTTGTTTACAGTAGTTCGGAGTCTGTGAGTGAAGCCGTACTGCTGGAGAACAGGGATGTTAACAGCAGTAAGGTGTTTCCCTTAGATGACCAACTATGATGTCATGAAAATCACCAAAGTTGGAATTTACTGGTCATTGAATTCCGACGCAAGTGGCCGAATAACCAACAAGCCGACGTTGATACCTGAAGGTTTAGATTCAAAATCTAGTGGACTAATGGGTATGCAGTTCTGAAGAGTCCCAAACAAGGACGAAACAGCTGTCCATTAATCCCTGGTTTTTAATGACTCTCTTTAACCGATGTTGGTTCATGAGGAAATCTATATTGAGATTAATTCAAAACCCTATAAAATCCCCATAATGTAAATTAATGAGTTGAGTATTCGTTAAATCCTTCCATCTTTTACGTCTTCAGCTAGGACGCCATAGGTATTGCCACCCGCTAGTTTTGTCGTTACGGTTATCAGTCTGTCGTAGATGACTAATATTGAAATAATGTACGGGTGAGGGAATATTTATACAGTAATTCTCCCAAGTAGCGTTCATCAGTCGACCCACTCCTAAACCTCGCCCACTTTACTAACCAGTAGTAAACCCAGAAAAGAGTAAAGGTTGAGCGTGAGTTCGACTTTAACATTTGTAATTTCAGCTCAGGCTCCGACTCCCGACCAACTCACTTCTAAAGCTTGCTGAGCCAGTGGTATAGAGGGAAGGGGGAAGAGCCTGAGGCTACCAATCCCACTCCGTAAAAGGGTAACACTACTGCTACTAAAACGTCACACTTCCAACTCGAAGCCCTATGTATGTCCTAATTAGAGCACAAAGGAATAAAGAAAAATTGCAATACACGCTGGGACGAGGGGATCAAGTTTATACAGTGAAACAGGCTTTTATTTGTTTGAGTCAACTGACACCCATTGCACAAGAGGTAGCGGCTCTCAAGCCCCAAGTGGTCTCTAATGACTGAAGCTTTGGCGTTTCAGAAACGAAGGGTACTCGTTTCTAGTCTCAGTATCGAAACATATCACCACATACTGGGGAATGTGCAATTACGTCCAGATGACGAGACCTTAATGCGAAATGCACATCTCGGATTCCACTGCCAGTCAAATCGCTTTACAAGGCAAAGTAGCCTGCTAATCCCCCCAGTGGATGCCGTCGAGAGTTCTTCAAACATGTCACATAACTACAGTCGCGGTCCAACTACTACATCTCCCCTATTCCCGTCACATAACTTTTACACTTATCCCCAATAGATCAGTTACAGAACCATTGAAAACCAGCCAGGGAGTACTGTACGGCTGTTTCGTCCCAGTCCGGGGACCATCGGAAGTACGCACCCACCACAAGGGTTCGAAACCAGGACCTACGGGTTACAAGGCAAGCCAGCTCGTATACCATTCACCCACTGGGAGCCGACTCCTCAACGGCCAGCCCATTAATTCTAACTTCTACCAATTCGTGATTTTTAGGGTGACCACCAACCAATGTCATTGGTGGGAACTCCATCCTCACACTTGACATCTGGATGGACCTCACTGGTCACAACTTCTCACTAGAACTTCAGGAAACGCCATCCTGTAGCCAGTAGTCACTAGCGAGCATCAGATTAATTTTCTATAGTTGGTTTGTAAGGACTAGATTTGTTTTTTACGAGTTGATCACAGATCGATATCAGTTAGAGAAGCATTGAAAACCAGAACTGGAGTACTGGACAGCTGTTTCATCAGCCTACTCTGGAACTCATTGGCAATACGCACCCACTAGGTTTCGAACTCAGGATCTTCCGGTCACAAGAAAAGCTCGTGAGGATAAATACTCGCCACAGATGACATTGGTTTGTGCGAGTTACACTTAAGTCACGAATTGGTCGAAATTAGAATTTATGGTTTGGCCATTGAGGAGTCGGGTTTCAGTGGCTGGATGGTCCACGAGCAGTATGTCTTGTTAGCGGAAGATCCTGGGGGTTCGAACCCACCCGGTGAGTCACTGATATCAATCTGTGATTAAACTTGAATTAAATCAAATCCCCCCCCTTAAAAACTAACTCTTCAAAAGCATAATTTATTTTTCAGCTAGCCAGATGACGAGTCCCAAATAGGACGAAATGCGTATCCCAGTGGATTCCACTGCTAGTCACTATCCACCAATTAACTTCTAGTCAGTTAGTTAGTCTGTAAACTTAATGTGCTGTATTTAAATATATGAGAAATATTGCGTCATACTGATATTATTGGAAATACACCGCCTATTTATTATTCATCGTCACATTAACCAAAAAAATATTAACTCTTGTAGGCTAAACTGATGTGATCACACATTTAAGACAATCAGTTCATCATCAATTAAGGCGCATACAGACATGCATACAGAAATGCACATATGCACACACTTATTGACTCACAGACAAACATGCACATATAAACCTGCAGACATTATACACACACGTACACAAGGCACCTATGTAGTCATATACATATATTGATCAGCTCTCTCTCTCTGTTATATATATATATATATATATATATATATATATATATGTATGTATATATATATATGTATATATGTACATATGCACATGATATATGGGAGACTAAATTACCCACACGATAATATAAATGATTATTGCAGAAGTCATGATATGCTGTTGTGAGTCAAATTACTCATCTCAGAGAAATTTGTGACTGAAAGTGACTCAATCACGATCAGAATGAGTGAATTAATCAAATGCATCCCCGTCACGTAATGAATAATAATAATAACAATAATAATAAATAAATAAATAAATAATTAGTCATATACTCTCCTTTTTGTTGCCTTTTTGAAGTACAATCAGACATGAAGAGAAACTCTTACATAATCCATCAGTCTAGTTTAGGACTCATATGCAGTAAACACCCACCACAGGGGGGGTTCGAACTCAGGACCCGCTGGTTGCAAAGCAAGCTCGTAGAATATTCAACCACTGGGATCCGACTTCTCAATCAATGGCTAGCTCATGAATTCATTCTAACTTCTGTCAATTCGTGACTTTAGTCACGACCACCAGTCGTCAATGTTATCAGCCAAGTGGACCGGGTGGAACACCACGGAACACAGCTTTTCACTAGAACTCCAGACGACTTCAACGTCACTAGTGAGCATCCGATTAATTTTTGAAGAGTTAGTTTATAGGGATTTGATCTGTTTTCTGAGTTTGATCACGAATTAGACGACCAATTTTCCTTGTAATCTGAAGGTCATGGCTTCGAACCCCAGTGAGTGCGTACTGCCAATGAGTTTTCCAAGCTAGGTTGATGAAACAATTGTCCAATACTCCTTGGTCTTCTACGGTTCACTAACCCATATCAAACCATGATCAAAATTGAAACAAATTATTGAAAACCAGGAAGCACTAGACAGCTGTTTCGTCCTATTTTGGGACTCTACATCAGTGTACACCTATGAAACCCACCGCTAGGGGTTGAACGGGGAACCTTCAGGTTACGAGCTGCAAAGCTTCGTTGATCATTCAGTCACTTGAACTGGAGGAAATCAATGACCCCTGAACTCTGGCAGGTTGTGTCTAGCAGTGGAATCCAGGACGCACACTTCGTAGTATTTGAGACCCGTCATCTGGATATACCTACAATCTCGATTGAGTGGTGGTGTGTCCCATCACTGAGACTCGAACTCGGTGGACACTGTTTCATACGCCAAAGTGTCACCCACTAGGCTATGTGAGCGACATTTCAATCCACTAGGATAGATGATAGGTTTAGGGTTCGAGTCTCAATGGGGATACCGCTATCACTTACTGACAATGCAAGCATATACAGCTGATCAATCCCCAAATAGGATGAGATACATGTTCTGGATTCCACTGCTAGTCACAGCTACCATGGGCATCACCGAAATATGTCTGCACTAGCAGTCAACTCTGAAATCAGCAGTACTCAGCACAAACAACAACATCCTAACACTACTATCAAGTCGGTGATTTTGTATGGCACAGAGGCTTGGCACGCGTGTCAATAAAGTCATTTCCAGAAGTCTACTGCAAATTTTCATCAACGTTTGCATCTTTTGTCTGATACTGAAGGTCAAGTAGTCGATCATTAAAAATATATTATTGTTTCCTTTAGTTCCTAAAGGAACATAGGGCTTCAGCCAAACGTCTCCATCCATTGCGTTCGGTTCTCTGCTAACGTTTTCACTTGACTCCACATCTGCCCACATGTCTTCATCTCCTCTTCTCATGACCTCCTCCACTCCATGTCACCCTTGAACTGACAACCAACTAACTCTCCGCTTCCTATTCGAGTTCTCCTTGACCGATGGCCTGCCGTGTGTGATGTCACTCACTTGATGGTGGTTTGTTTTCTCAGAGTATGGCCTCAATCCACCTACCTCCATTTCTTCCTGCATATTTGTTGCACAATCGGTTTCTGCTGGATTGGTTGGTCCATTGCCAGAGATCCCTCACTGTTGTTGTTCTTTTGTGGCCGGCCATGTGATCTTGCGTAGTATTGAGCGAAGACGGCTGTAAATGAAAGTCTGTAGTTTGTTCGAAGTGCCTTCGTGACGGGTCAAGTCTCTAATCCGTATAGTAGCACTGACTTCATATCGGAGTTGAAAATCCGGAACTTATTTTGCATACTGAGTGCTGATCTCCACCCAGACATGAGAGTAATGAAAGCTTGCTTGCTTTCCCAATCCTCGCTGCTTTGATATCCTTATCAGTTACGTTCGCCTGTAGTTGAAATGATGCTTCGCAGGTAGGTAGGTCGGTAGGTAAAGAAGATTACTTCTTACAGATTTCTCCCATTTATGCTGATTGTTGCTGCTGTTGATGTCGGCCAGGAATCTTCATCACCTCTGTCTTTTTTATGTTCACCTAAGGTTAAGTCCTATCTTTGAGGCTTCTTCTACCAACTTGTTGCTTTTCACTTGTATATTTTCAAATTTGTGGGAAATCAAACATACATATGTTATCGGTGAAATCAGATCCTCCAAGTGCTTTTGTGTGTGTCCATTTTATACTCGTTTCCTTGCTGCCCACTGCCTGTCATATTATCCAATCTACCACACTCAGGAAAATCATTGGAGATAGTAGGCAGTCAGCCGGCCTTGTCTTACTTCATCTTCACTTTGAAAGATTCCGTAAGTTTCCCGTTGTGGATTACTTCGCATGGCCTACAATGTCACTCAACAGTTTCCTCAGCATATTTCTCATCCATCCAAAATTTCTCCGGTATATCTTGTTGCTGATTCGTTTTTGGCCATGTGATCGTCAGTGTATGGAGTTAGCGAAGACAGCTGTTGACAACAGTCTACAATGACTTGTTCGCAATGCTTTTGGTGACTTTTCTTTCAAGGTCTCTTGGAAATCTTTTCCATCGATAGTTGTTGTTAGTTGCTTGGTTATCTTCATCACCCCTGTCTTCTCTTTGTCCATCTGAGGTGTGAACTCATGGTATTGTATAGTGTTGTGTGTGTGACTGAATGTAGGTGCTCCATACCTGAACTTTTTCGCTACATTTTTAATCTTAACAGTGTCCACTAGTCTAGATTTTATCAAGTTTTTGTGCTCCAGTGATCTAAAAAACTCACTTATCTAAACACTACTTAAATTTTGGGAATCATCGATAGTGCGCACCCACCACAGGGGGTTAGAACCCAGGACCTTCCAGTTACAAGACAAGTTGTGTACCATTCAGCCATTGGACCTGATTCACTGGCCAGCCTATGAATTCTAACTTCTATCAATTCGTGATGCATTTGTCGTGACTGGCACCAACCAATGTCGTCGGTGGGATCTCCATCCTCACACGTGACATCTGGATAAACCTCACTGGTCAGGACTTCTCACTGAACTCTAGGAAACTCGTCTGTCCTCTAGGAAGTCATTAGCGAGCATCAGATTAATTTTCTATAGTTGGATGGAGTTTCCTGGAGTTCTAGTGAGAGAAGTCGTGACCAGTGAGTCCTTCCAGACGTGACGTGTGAGGATGGATGTCCCACTGACGACATTGGTTGGGGTCGCGCTATATCACGAATTGGTAGAAGATAGAATTCATGGGATGGTCAATGAATCGGGTCCCATAGGCTGAATGGTATACGAGCTTGTTGGCCTTGTAACCAGAAGGTTCTGGGTTCGAACCCTGAAAGTGGGTGCGTACTGCCGATGATTCCCAAAAAAAACTAGGATGAAACAGTTGTCCAGTGCTCCCTGTGTCTGCTTTTCAATAGTTCTCTAGCTGATATCAATCCGTGATCAACTCGTAAATAAACAAAACGAACCCTTGCAAGAGAAAAAACCAACTATAGAAAAATTACTCAAAAGGCTAATTAGTCTATCGGCCTATCGACTAATCGAGGTCATTCAATATGTGTATGTATGCGTGTGTTATTTTTTTCACCCTACTATACTGTTGTCGAGATGTTTCACCACCACCTTGAAATAACACTGCATATTTTCAATACAATGACAATGATGATGCAATAATATCGATCGGTTATTCAGTACACACACACACACACGCGCGCACACATACATACACACACCATCTCATTCATTAAATGTTTTCTTTTTCTAGTTTCATCACGGATTGATATCAGCTGGAGAACTAATAAAGATCAGAGAGCCCTGGATAGCTGGTTCATCTTCATACTACTGTCTGTCTGTTTTGGACGTAGACCTTTGCACTGATGTGCGGCAGTTCAAGTCGCCACACTCCCTCCTTGTAGCACACAAAGCAACAGAAGAAGGTAGAAGAAATGCAAATAGAGACAGTAGACAGAGGTGTGAGACAAAGGAATAGTAGTAACGAGGATCAATATAGTTTCATTGGAAATCATAAGTCACAAGGAGTGGATGCATCTCCGCCGGCCATTGAGAACGATTTTGAGCCATGTCACCAACTGTTTCCAACCATTGGTTTTTACCGTCCCGAGGACCCCAACCAGTCCGGAATTCTACACCTTCCTACGTGGCTTAACTAACTTGTAGATTTCATTGACTGGTTCCATGTTTTGGTTCGACCACCACCAGCTCTTTTTCAGCCTGACCCTATGTCAGCTTACATTGCTCCTCGATCGAGGAAGGAGGTAGCTAGGCTAAGCATACGTAACACATGTCCTAACCATCTCAGTCGATGTAACTTCACAGTCTCGTCGATTGATTTCCCCTCCCACCTACCTAGCACTCGACCGATGCCTAACCTCAATATTTCTCAGCTTATTATAGCACTTAACACACATGAGAGATAGAGCGCAGGCACCTATGATCAAAAACAGCTAATCTTTTCATGTCTTCCACTCTCAATGGTCATGTGTCACTCACAGCTATTATGGAGGACGGAGCGGACTGCTCAGCAGTACATCCGCCCTTTGGTCGAAAGCCAGACGGATATCACGTCTACTAAGCCAGAGACGCGTAAACTGGCATATGCGAAACTAGCCCTCTGTACCCGTGCGGAGATTTCGTCAGAGATCAACCCATTGGCACTGGCTGATGGTGCTTCCCAAACAAGTGAAGCGGTCAACGTGCTCTACCACTTCACTCCTGTAACATCATCTTGCATTTGGCTGCAGGAGCGAATCTCATGACACATTCGTAGATCGCAGCTCTGTTCAAGTGTTCAGCGTCTTCGCCTAGAAGGAATATATCGTTAGCATATTCTAAGTCAACGAGATTATTCCCTCCCTAGTAGTAACAAGTCAATCCCTGAGTCTCTGAAGTTACTTAGAGTTAAGTCCATCAGTACATCTATGATGAAGTTGAATAGAAATGAGGATAATGGGCATCCTCATCCAGGGACTCTTCATCAGTGCACACCCCCACGATCACAATCAATACATATATTATGATGCGGATAGAGCGGGGTGGGGTGGGGGGGTGTGTGTGTGGTTGTGGGAGCATATTTTGTAGTCACATTTCCAATGTCCACTATAATGATTCACTAATCAAATTACTATACTTTTTTAGATAATTCGAACAATACGAACGAACTAAACGAAAAAGATGACCAACTGATCGATTAGCTGAGGGACTGAATGACTGACTGACTATCAAGGGTATAACATAAAATCAATAAATGCAAATGACAATAATAATAATCATTAAAAAATACTACCGTACATATTATATATTATATTATATCTACGTTTTTATTCGTCTAACAATAGAATTGACACAAATACACACAAACGCACACACGTGAAAGACATACACACACACACAAACAGGTGTATTGAATTTCATTTATTTTGGTATAGAAAAAAGTCACATGACCCAAATCAGATGGTATAGTATAACTATTGCGCTTGTTAATCAATAATACCAAGAACAACAATAAGAATAACTTAATATGCGTGAATATATCCACGGGAAATAATAAAAGTGGAAAGTAGTTCAGTTCAATATACAATAAAAAAGAAGCAAAATTAGAGAATAATAATAATAATAAAAAAGTGAGAAAAGAAGTCAGCGACTTATTCTTATACACAATGAGTTAAGTAAGTACCTAAGTAATTAAGTAAGTGGTAGCTAAAAAAATCAATAAATATTGATCGGAAAAACAAAGAAGGAGATTCACAATATACCAGTAGTGATTGAAAGACAGGATTGTAATAATAATTACATGAGATTGGTACGATAGAACATGCACACACTCAAACACACCCACACAGTGTCGAGCATAATTTATTGCTCTTTAGTTTCTTTTTCTTTTTCTTTGTGTGGCAATTTCGCATACATCCCCTGGATGTATGCGCTGATTCGATAAACAAAGATTCAAGGATTCAGCTCACCCTCGTCCACCTAATCAATCATAAAACCTTTTAAGAATTTAACCCTAGGAGTTAATGGACATTTCATACATTTATTCCCCTTAATGAATTTGAACAAAGCAAGAACTACAGTTTTAGCAGAATAATGTGGTACCATCATTTATTTCGTTGGCTTCTCATCAGCTGCTTACAGCTTGCAAATTTTACATGTTGTCAGTTGACAGAAAATTCCACAATTTTCTGTCAACTGACAACATGTAAAATTTGCAAGCTGTAAGCAGCTGATGAGAAGCCAACGAAATAAATGATGGTACCACATTATTCTGCTAAAACTGTAGTTCTTGCTTTGTTCAAGTTAATGGACAGCTAGCTGTTTCGTGTGCCTAGTTTGGGATTGACTCTTTGGCAGTAGGCATCCACTGTCAGGGTTCAAAAATCAAGGAGTTTCTGGTTACAAGGCTAGCTTATTGAGTATATTAGTTTGTTTATGAGATATATCACACAGTCAGTGAAACAGCAATATTATTTACTGGATAACACAGTTTCGAACAAAATTTATTGCTGTTCATAATCATTTCATCAATTATAATCACACACGACTTCGAAACTTGAGTTTTATAGTATTCTTTGTTCTCTCCTATTTGTCGTCGTTGGGGTAGTTGAATTTTTCAGATATCTGGGACAAGAGCATAAAAACCTAGGAAAATAGACACACACATTTTCACAGCTTCGTTCCCCTCAAGTATAAAAGAAATTTAGTAAAGACCCTCAGACACACTGAGTTAGTTAGAGCTATATGCTCAGAAGAAGTAACTGAAGATGAATTAAGCATTGTATATGATACTTTGATCGAAAATAGCTATCCCGACAAATTTATCAAGAAACACATGACAAAGAAAGCGGCGGAAAAGGACTACTCACTATCCGTAAACAAGAAGCCTTTATATATACAACTACAGTTCATGGGAATATATCAAGCGAGATAATAATGAGAAATTAAGAAAATCAGTTCAAAGAACTTTTAATGCTGGTGAACTACACGTCTCATTCTCTACACGACCGATGGTGATTCCTCGACTGAAAGATGAAGTACCAGGACTAGCTAGCCACTTCTAATTGTATCTACTAATTCAACTGCGCTTGTGGAGCGAGTCATATCGGCCGTCGCTCTAGGAACTTGATTTTTCGTGCTCTCTCGAGAACATCTCTCCCACCATGGCTCACTAAAGGTGTAGTGAAAACCATTAACAGTTCGATATTGGGCTATCGGGTCCAAACCCGCTACGAAGCCAGCCAGCATTGAAGAACCCTTCTCTATCATCTACCGGGTGCCTAATATATTGCCAAAAATATCGGGGTACCGCATGCTGCAAACAATAGAGGATATCGGAATTCGCGTGAAACAACCAGTGATTTGTGTGCAAAAGAAGCAAGTCTAGCCAACCCCTACTACTATCCTGTCCGGCCTTCAGTGGAGACTATAAATTCATGAATTTGTTTTATTATTATTTCTCTGATATTCAGGGTATTGTTATGTTGATGATATCGAAGTGTAATCCATTGATATTATTATTGATTCAATGTCATTTAAACAACATTAATGTTGTTCATAGCACTAATTCATTCATTCACTATAATGTGTATATGTAACTGTAGAGCCTGATGATGAAGGGGTTATCGAAAAGAGTACTCTTTGTTCACTATCCATTGTTTGAAAATCTAGATTAGTTGACCCCAATAATAAGATAAGAAACCTAGAGAATGGTTCAGCTATAGCACTGCCTACACGCAATTACACACAACCAAACAATAGGATGGATAAGATGACAGTTTTAAAATCTAATGTAACAGCAGTGTGGAAGGAAGATTGATAACAGAGGAAGCTTTGTTTATCGAATCAACTGAAGAGAATATGTGTAATAGGTATGACTCAACACTACCCCTACGACAAATAGGAGAGAACAAAGAAAATTATAAAATTCTAGTTTCGAAGTTGTGAGTGATTATAACTGATGAAATGATTATGAACAGCAATAAATTGTGTTCGAAACTGCGTCATCCAGTAAGTAAAACTGTTTCACTGACTGTGTGATACATCTAATAAACAAACTCATATAGAATTACTTACTACCACAGTGTCCAATTTTTACACATATTAACTCGTAGACTATTCGAATACTGGGACTCGAATCAAAGGCTCATGAATTCCAACTTTTGCCAATTCGCCATTTATGTATGCGTGACTACTAGCCAGTATGAATGGCGAGTCTTTGTCTTCATGAGCTTGTCTTATGAATGAGAGGTCCTGGGTTTGAACCCAGGTGGGTGCGTACTGCCGAAGAGTCAGTCCCAAACAAGGCTGACGAAACAGCTATCCAATACTCTCAGGTGGCTTTCAATGATTCTCTAACTGATATTAGTCCGTGATCAAAATTAAATTAAACCAAATCCCTACAAGCTAAAACTATTGAAAAGTTTTAACCCATCCCACTCCTATTATAGGATTACATGGCTATGAATGCATTGCAATGGTTGAGCTTGTCTCTGAGTTACTTCACTTAACAAGATCAATCATTCTAGATCTAACTGATCCCGATCTACTCGATTGACTTACGTGTAATTGACCTCAAGTCATTACGTGGCATTTGATAAATTACATTGTTTTACCAAAGTGAGTTTTTAAAAAAATGGTTACTGAACAAAGAGTACTCTTTTCGATAACCCCTTCATCATTAGGCTCCACAGTTATATATGCATAATAGTGAATGAATGAATTAGTGTAATGAACAACATTAATGTTGTTTAAATAACATCGAATCAATAATGCCAATAGATTACACTTCAATAGCATCAACATAGCAATACACAATGAATATCAGAAAAATTAGGGAAGCTAATAATACTGAAAATTCATGAATTTATAGTCTCCACTGAAGGTCGGCCACGGCAGTCTGTCTGTCTGGATTCAACATAGAACTTGGCACCGAAGTGCAGCAGTTCCAGTTGCCACGTTCCAAATAGCACACAAAGCTAGACAAGAAATGAGTGAAGAGAATCAATAGAGTCTGACAAGTGTAAGAGTGAAACAGAATGGGTAATGGTAGAAAGGAATATGAAAGATTACAGAGACTGAATACATCTTCGCTGGCCATTGACAACGATTTTGAGCCATGTCACCTATTGTCTCCAGCCATTGATTCCTACAGTCCCGAGGCAGGCCCCAACCCGGAAGTCTGCATCTCCCTACCTGACTCAGTTTAACTGTTAAGGATTTCATGGATTGATGAGGCCATGTTTTTGTTTGGCCACCACTTACTCTTTTCCAACCTGCACCTATATCAGCTAGTAATGCCCGTCGGGGGAGGCGACGGTTAGGCATGCGCAGTACGTGACCTAGCCATCTCAATCTATGTAACTTTATAGCCTCGTCGATTGATTTCCCTCTTTGCCCAACACTCTACGCCTGACGTCAACATTACTTACCTTATTATACCACCTAACGTGAGAAAGAGATCACAGACATCTATGATCGAATGCAGTCAACCTTTTCATGTCTTCAACTCGTGTTGGCCATGTTTCAGAGCCATAGAGATGGACGGAGAGAACAGCTGAGCAGTACACACGTCCCTTGGTTGATAATCGGATATCACGCCTACGCCAGAGATGGTGTAAGTCAGCGGAAGCAGATCGAGCTTTTTGGATCCGTGTGAGATTTCATCGCCAATCAGTCCGTTGTTGCTGATACAACTTCCCAAATAGGTGAAGTGGTCAACATGTTCTATCACTAAGCTAGGAGTTGACGTGGTCCAGTCCTGTAGCAGCATCTTACATTTTGTAGGGGCGAATCGCATGCCAAACATACGAGATTGCTGCTCAAGGTGTTCAGAAGACTCTGCATTTTGTCAGCATCCTCCCTAACAGGACTATGTCATCTGCATATTCTAAGTCAGGGCAGTAGTAGTAGGTGGCTGGACTTGCTTCTTCTGCACGGAGAGTATCGGTTGTTTTAGGCGAATTGCGATAGCCTCTGCTGTTTGGAGTATGTGGTGCCTGGATATTTTTGGCAATTTATTTGGCACTCGATAGATGATAGAGAAGGACTCTTCGAAATTAGTTTTGTGGCCGCTAAATGGAGGAGGTGTTCTAATATCGAGCTATTGATGCTTTTCAGTACACCTTATTTAACCACACCGGTAGACGTTTCTGAGCATTTTTAATCAGTTAAAATGTAGTGAGCCGCCTGTAGCTTTGAGGGTTCTCAATGAGTGCGTGAAGTATAACGCTAAGCTCCATGAAATAAAGGCCACGTTAGACTTCAGTAACAATTGCATCAAACCAAAATAACTATCCTAAAGTTTATTACAAGTCTCTACGTCGAAGCACAGACTCATTATCTACATTTATACAAAAGAATGAAATAAGTATCGTCCGTAGGCAATATCAAGTAAATGAACTGCCAGAAGATCTTACTTAGGACGCCTTTCATGGAATACATTACTCAAGTGAGTGAAAGACTGTGAGGTCAGCTACACATAGGTTGAACTATTAGATCATGATCAGTTAGATCTAGAACGATTGATCCTGTTAATTGAAGTAATTCAGAGAAAAGCTCAACTATTGTAATGCATTCATATGCATGTAATCACTCAGTAGGGGGTGAGTGGGATAATGTTAAAGTTTTCAGAAGTATTAGCTCGTAAGGATTTGAATTATTTCAAGTTTGATCACGGACTAATATCAGTGAGAAAACTATTGGAAGTCACCAGAGAGTACTGGATAGCTGTTTCGTCCTGCTATGAGATTCGTCATCAGTGATATATGTACTAAGTCATTGAAACGAATAAAAACATTGGCTTGACTGGCATTAGTGTTAAAGAAATTCTGATGTTTTTCATTCTGCTGATCGGTGTGGATTTCCTCATTAACTCCAAAGTATTGAAGTAACTGACTAGTTTGAACACAAAACTGTGCACAGAAGTGAAGTACTTCGAACAGACCCCCCTCCCACACACACACACACGAAGTAACACACAAAGGTAGACAAAACAGAGAGGAAAAGGTATTCGAAAGGACTGTGTCAAATAGATGTGTGGACCACATGGGAGATTACAAGGAATGAATGCGACTGAATCATCGAGGACGGTTTTGAGCCACATCATCGAATGTTTCCAGCCGTCATTGGTTCTTACCATCCCGAGGACCCCCCCAACCAGGATGTCAGTCTACACCTCCCTCCCCTACGTGGCTATCTGGCTTAAACTGACTATTGTGGATTTCATTGACTGATGAAGCCATGTTTTGGTTTGACCAGCACTAGCTCTCCCTTTTCCAACCTGACCCTATGTCAGCTAACATTGCCCGTCAGTCGAAGAATGCGATGGCTAGGCATACGTAACACATGTCCAAACCATCTCAGTCTATGTGGCTTCACAGCCATCTCGTTGATTGATTTCCCCTTCCACCTACCTAGCACTTGACCGAAGCCTAAGCTCAATATTTCTATTATGCCAACTAAAACGGTAGGTAGAACGTAGGCATATACAGTCATAGATAGCTAATCTTTTGATATCTTCCACTGTCAATGACGGTGTCTAGCAGCCATAAAGGAAGAAAGAGCGAACTGCTGAGCAGTACATATGTCTTTTGATCGATAGCCAGCCGGATATCACGTCTACTAAGCTAGAGACGGTGTAAGTTGGTGAGCAAATGTAAGATGCTGCTACAGGACTGGACCACGTCAACCCCTAACTTAGTGATAGGGAGTGTAGTGATAGAACATGTTGACCACTTCACCTATTTGGGAAGTTGTATCAGCAACAACGGACTGATTGGCGATGAAATCTCAGCACGGATCCGAAAAGCTCGAGCTGCTTTCGCTGACTTACACCATCTCTGGCGTAGGCGTGACATCCGGTTATCAACCAAGGGACGTGTGTACTGCTCAGCTGTTCGCTCCGTCCATCTCTATGGCTCTGAAACATGACCAATACGAGTTGAAGACATGAAAAGGTTGACTGCATTCGATCATAGATGTCTGTGATCTCTTTCTCACGTTAGGTGGTATAATAAGGTAAGTAATGTTGACATCAGGCGTAGAGTGTTGGGCAAAGAGGGGAAATCAATCGATGAGGCTATAAAGTTACATAGATTGAGATGGCTAGGTCACGTGTTGCGCATGCCTAACCATCGCTTCCCTTGACGACGGGCATTACTAGCTGATATAGGTGCAGGCTGGAAAAGAGTAAGTGGTGGCCAAACAAAAACATGGCCTCATCAATCCATGAAATCCTTGGCAGTTAAACTGAGTCAGATAGGGAGATGCAGACTCCCGGGTTGGGGCCCTCGCCTCGGGACTCTAGGAATCAATGGCTGGAGACAATAGGTGACATGGCTCAAAATCGTTGTCAGTGGCCAGCGCACATGTATTCAGTCTCTGTAATCTTTCATATTCCTTTCTACCATTACCATTCTGTTTCACTCTTATACTTGTCAGACTGTATTGATTCTCTTCACTCATCTTCTTGTCTACCTCTGTGGGCTATTTGGAACGTGTCAACTGGAACTGCTGCACTTCGGTACCAAGTTCTATGTTGAATCCAAACAGACAGACAGACAGAAGTTGGTGAGCATATTCGATAAGAGCATTCTTTATCCGTACTAAAATTTTATCAGCGATCAACTCGCTGGAGTTGGCTGATGCAAATTCTCAAATAAGTGAAGTCGTCAACACGGTGCGTACTGATTAAGAAACCCAAACAAGGCTAACGAAACAGCTGTACAGTACTTCCAAACTTTCTAATTGTCCCCTAAACGATGTTAGGTCATGATAAAATTCAATATTGTTTTTAATTACAGATATTCTTCAGGCTTTTTATTCTAATTTACATAGCTTTATATGTATATAAGAAATTTAACTAATGACGGTGAGTTTGTTAACGAAAGTACACCGAGTTCATGCAGTTGGCGATAAGAATAACGAAGGCAGTAATATGTGTGTATATATGTAGACAATTCAATAAATAAATAAATAAATTAGGTCAGAGCTTAAAAGGTACATAACACTAAAAGTAAAGTAGACAGGTAATCTGAGTTTAAATGAATATTATAAAAGCACAAAAGAAATGAAGAATAAGAGTGGGACATTTTCTCAAATTTGAATTCCTCTAGCCCAAGGGAGACACAAACGTAGAAGAAGCTTCTTTTGTAGTGTGCAACGACTAGGATTGTTCTGTCGGCTATGTGTAAAAGGCGAGTTCAAATTCCATTCATCGAAAGGTTCGACGGAGCAAGACGGATTACCTTGAAGGCACTTCTTCTGTTATCCACTCGATGACAGCTATCATCAATCAAATGAGACAAAATAGAACTTCTTATAGACTGTATTGGGTCTTTTCTGAACCATGAAGGAAGATGCTTAGTAATGCGTTTGTTGAGCTGTCTAGTTGTTCCCCGTATACAACTGTCTCCGCAGCAGCAGGTAAATTTATAAATTCACATAGAAGTGGCACAGCTAGACAGCTTATCTTTCCCTTCAGCAATCATAATTGGATCTAACTGAAAACAATATTGCTCACTTATATATCTTGTTCTAATTTTAACGATGGGAATATTTAAACACAGAAAATTTTCTATATTTGGTTTGTAAGGATCAGTTTTGTTCTTACGAGTTGATCATGGATTGACACCAGTTAGAGAATCATTGAAAACCATCACTGGAGTATTGGACAGCTGTTTCATCCTAGTTTGGGAATCATCGGCAGTACGGCATGATGAAACAGCTGTCTAGTA
The DNA here is from genome assembly GCA_944472135.2 of Trichobilharzia regenti. Taxonomy (NCBI): domain Eukaryota; kingdom Metazoa; phylum Platyhelminthes; class Trematoda; order Strigeidida; family Schistosomatidae; genus Trichobilharzia; species Trichobilharzia regenti. The sequence goes on along the minus strand of OX235263.1, from coordinate 105,468,300 downwards.
CCCCAGTGCTGGTTTTCAATGCTACTCTAACTGATATCAATCGTCCGTGATCAACTCGTAAAAACAAAACTAATCCTTACAAACCAACTATAGAAAATTAATCTGATGCTCGCCAGTGACTACTGGCTACAGGATGGCGTTTCCTGGAGTTCTATTGAGAAGTCGCGACCAGCGAGGTTCATCTAGTCAAGTGTGAGGATGGATGTTCCACAGATGACATTGATTGGGGTGGAGCTAAATGACAACTTGGTAGAAGTTAGAATTCATGGGCTAGTCATTGAGGAGTCGGGTCTCAGCGGCTGAATGGTCGGCGGGCTTGCCTTGTAACCGGAGGATCGTGGGTTCGAACCCTTGTGATGGGTATGTACTGCCGATGATTCTCAAACTAGGATGAAACAGCTGTCCACTACTCCCGGATTTTCAATGGTTCTCTAACTGATATAGAAAATTGTATTCATAAACAGGAGGGAATGAAATGCTATATAAACCAAGTTAAGAAGTAATATTAACTATAGCTTTATTCCAAACAGTACTTCTGACAGAAACATAAAATTTTCAGAATATAGCAACACGTTAGCCATTGACTACGATTCTTGGCCATATCCGATAGCGTTTCGAGATCTCTCGCGGACCCCAACCAGAGAGTCGTGACGCACCAACCAATGCTAACCTAGCACAAATATCCTTCATCCCACAACGCCACGTCATCGACTGACCACCTCTCCACCTTTTTCATCCCGTCCCAGGGCTGGCTAGCGAACAGAGACCTGGACGGAAGCCTCTCGGATGACATTCGCAGCACATGTCCAAGCCACCGGAGCCGGTGTTTCCAGATGACGACACTCAATGAGTGGTGATCTCCACTGTGTTCAAACACACGCCGCCGAACCTCAGAATTACTCACGCGATGATGCCATTGAAAGCAAGCACTCCTGCGGAGACAGCGATGGTCGAACACGCAGAGCCGCCGCATATCCCCAGCTCGGAGAAGCCAGGTTTCACAGGCGTAGGGCAAGACACCCCGCAACGAAGCATTGTATACCCGACCTTTGACAGACAGGCTAATGTCGCGACAGCGCCAGAGGTGGCTCAAGTTGATGTATGCCACCCTAGCCTTCATTATACGGTTGGAAATCTCATCTGTCACCCCTCCGCCAGCACTCACACAACTACCCAGGTACACAAACTTATCAAAAACTTCAAGCGGTTCACCCGCAAGAGTGAATGCAGGTACAGACTCCTGCCAATCTTGTAACAGTACTTTGCACTTAGACGGCTCAAAGTACATACCATACTTACAGATACTGGTCGTCAACTGATTAAGTGCGATTTGGGCAGCCTGCATAAGGTCATTCTTAAGTAGCCGAAGAAAGATTAAGGCGGGAACAATGGAGAAAGGTAGGTAGAATACAAAAATTAACAAACTTAGGAAGTAGAGACTGAATAAGTGATACCAGTTCAAACGAAATATCTTTCTAAAAACCAGCTTGATATAGAAAGATCAGAGGAAATGCACAATCCAAGTTATGTAATTAACATTTAACTTAGTTTCAAATTCACTGCTATCTATGATAATAGGAGCGTTTCATTCCCAAACTTATGCATACAGAAAGAGAGTGTAGTCAATCCTCTCACTCCCTTGATAGCTGCTGCATTTTGATTAGAATGATTAGCCATCCATACTAGATGATGTCAGCCAACTCAATCTTATGATGAACTATAACCATCTTGAGTTGCTATGTAAGCCTACCTGCCTGACTGGTTTCAACATAGAACTTTCCACCGATGTGCGGCAGCTCAAGTCGCCCCACTCCCTTCTTGTAGCATACAGAGCAAGAGAAGAAAGTAAAAAGAAATGCATAATACAGTAAAAACAGATATGAGGTAAAAGAATAGTAATATCGAAGAACAGTATAATTTTCCTGAGTATTATAAATCACAAGGAGTGTATGTATCTGCGCCAGACACTGAGAACGATTTTGAATCATATCACCGACTGTCTCCAGCTGTGACTGGTTCTTACCATCTCGACGACCCCAACCAGGATGTCAGTCTACACCTCCCTCCCCTACGTGGCTCTCTGGCTTAAACTAACTGTTGTGAATTTCATTGACTGATGAAGCCATGTTTTGGTTTGACCACCACTAGTTCTATCTTTTCCAATCTGACCCTATGTCAGCTAACATTGCCTGTCAGTTGAGGAAGACGGTGGCTCTAGATGCGTTACACACGTCCTGACCAACTCAATCGATGTGACTTCACGTTCTCGTCGATTGATTTCCCCTCCTTAGCCACCTAGCACTCGACCGATGCTTAACTTCAATATTGCTCACCCTATCATACCACCTAACACAGGAGATGGAACGCGGGCACCTATGATCAAAGACAGCTGGCCGGCCTATTCATGTATTCCACTCTCAATGGCCATGTGTCACTCACAGCCATAAAAGAGGATGGAGCGGACTGCTCAGAAGTACACACGCCCTTTGATCGACAGCCAGCCGGATTTCACGTCTACGCCAGAGAAACGAGCCTTTTGCATCATTGCTGAGATTTCGTCAGCGATCAACCCCCTGGCGTTGGCTGATACAACTCCCCAAATAAGTGAAGTGGTCAACACTTGACTTCCTATCTTTAAGCTGCGAGTCAGTGTAGTCCAGTCCAATCCTGTAGCAACATTTCATATTTGACAGGAGTGAATCGCGTGCGAAACATTCACAGATTGTAGCTCAAGGTGTTAAGAAGACTTTGCTCTATTTTGTCAGCGTCTTCATATATATATATATATATATATATATATATATATATATAGTGTGAAATTAACGTGGCGTCAGGAACATAAAACAATAACATCCAAAAACATTTACAGAGAAAGAATAAACCTACCTAAATCGCCAACTGCAATATCTGTCATCAACGGATCGCTTAAATTCAACTTGGGCTCAACATCACTGTCATCGTGTAGATACTCATCACTGTGATTATTATTACCACCATCACTACTATTATTATGATTATTAACAGAATTCCTTGAGAGATTAACATCATCCTCACATAACTGATTCATGTTTAAACTTCCCGTAGTATAATTGAAATTATCAAGGCATAGGTCAGTATTTCGCCAGACACCCGCTATCATCGGTTGACTAGGAGGTAGAATTGAATTCACTGGATGCATAGAATGACGATGAGCGGGGGGATTATGAGGATGATGTTGAGGTGAAGGTTGAGGAGGATTCGGTAGACAAAATGGCGGATTCATTATCATCGTCATTGAATTGGATATATTATATACAGATGATTGTCCTGAATGACAGTTGCTCACAGGATGAGAATTCAGTTTATCATACTTTCCAAACAGTAGATAATCTATATCATAGTCAAAATCTTCACCGCTGAATTTTAATTGTTCTGATGACCAAGATGACGACATTTCAGTGTTATTAAATATAATTTGCAATATATATGTATATATTATAAATAATAGTATATATTATGTAGTTGTTTCTCCCTGAATGGTTTCGAATTGGACAGCTTTGTACAGCATATATACATATATATATACTTGTATTTACAATATGAAGAACTCCATAGTTTTAGCTACACAACAGAAAAAAAAGACAATAATAATAGTTTTTAAGTGTTCGTTTGTAGGGATATGATTGGTTAAATCACACATCGATATCATTTAGTTGGGGGGGGAGGCGGTACTGAAAATTAGGAAGTATTGGGCAGATGTTTCGTTCTGCTGTGGGACCGAGACTCAAACTATGATTCATCATCCATGATCCCACCGGGATTAAACCTATCACTGCTCAGCAGTCCGCTGTGTCCTCCTTTATGACTGTGAGTGACACATGGCCATTGAAAGTGGAAGACATGAAAAGGCCGACTAGCTGTTTTTGATCATAGGTGCCTGCGTCCTATCTCCCGTGTGCGTTAAGTGGTGTAATAGAGTGAGCAATAATGAGGTTAGGCATCGGTCGAGTGCTAGGTAAAGACGAGAAATCAATCGACAAGGTTGTTAAGTTACATCGACTGAGATGGTTAGGACATGTATTACGAATGAATGCCTAGTCATCGCCTTCCTCGACTGACGGTCAATGTTAGCTGACATAGGGTCAGGCTGGAAAAGAGCTAGCGGTGGTCAAACCAAACATGACACCAGTTAGTCTAAGATACGTAGGAAGGTGTAGACTTCCTGGTTGGGGTCGTCTGGACGGTAAACACCAATGGTGGCTGGAGACAATTGGTGATATGGCTCAAAATTGTTCTCGTTGGCGCAGATGCATCCACTCTCTGTGACTTGTGATTTCCAATGAAACTGTTTTGTTCTTCGTTATTACTAATCATTTTGTCTCATACCTCTGTTCATTGTCTCTATTATACATTCCTTTTACTTTCTTCTCTTGCTTTGTGTGCTACAAGGAGGGCGAATTGAACTTCTGCACATCGGTGCAAAGTTCTATGTTGAAAACAGACAGACAGAAACCTATGACTGTTAGGTTACAAGGTTACGTCGTTGATCAGTCGACCCACTGGGACAGAGTCCCATAGCCTATGAAATGCATCTTCTACCGAATCGAGATGTTTAGCATCACCGTCAGCCAATGTTGTCGTTGACCTGACCTGTTGGGTTTTTCAGTGGTTAGAATTCAGAGGTCATTGGATTCCTACCCAATGGCTGAATGTTCATTGAGGTTACCTCATCACATAAAGGTGCTGGATCGAACCCTAGAAGTGGAGTGGGGTCATAAGTGAGTACTGATCGAGAGTCTCCAAATAGGACGAAATAGCTGTACAGTATTCGTTAGTTCCCAGCCGATATCAATTCATGAACAAGCTTGAAATGGTCACATTGGATGCTAACACACCTTCACTGTTTAAGCTGATTGGTTGTTACTCTAAAGGTGTGCAGTTATGTACCGATATCATTTGGCACAAGGTTTTGTGATGTTTAGTTGTGCCATATCGAGCTGAACAGTATAAACTTCGAGATATAGTTTCGTATTTTGGATGAGTAAATTGTTACTCTGATATTGTCTGCTAACTGTTCTTTGATCCACATCCAGTAAGTATAGTTGGGGGATGGAGAAGATAAATGTACTCATACTATTGTATGATTGTATTATCTGTGCTTGTCAACATCAAAATTACTTACAATATTTTAAAGAAATTCGAGAGGGAACTTATATGTATTTATTGACCGTTGATCAGTAAATAGTTCCAACAGTTTATTTGTGATATCTCATCGTGGAAGTATAAATTAAGTTACAAGAAGTCATCTTATGGCGGTAGATGGAGGTTAGCAGTGAAAGGAAAACATGGATGTGTTAAGCACTAGAAGAGGTCGATGTGAACAAGACTGTATTCAACCTAAGTTTGAATAAAAGCTGTGAATCTCTATGGATATTTCAATTTCAGCACAATCCGTACCAATCGCTTGGCACGTGATGTCATTCGAAGGCCTCTTCAATGTATGCCCGACAAATTCATCTTCATTTTCTCCAACATATTTGTTGTGTGATCGGCTTTTGGCTGGTTGTTCCCAGCCAGAGCTTATTGCTGTTAATTCTTTCTGGCCGGCTGACTTTGATCTTCAGTTTGCATCCAGGGAAGCAGGCAACTGCTGATATAAGTCTGCACTAGCCTGTTGGAAATCCTTTTCGTGACAAGCAGTACAAGTTTTTGACACGCATAGAAGAACTGACCGACTTTCAGATTTGTGTTGACAATCAGAATCTTGTTGTTTATGGTGACTTAGTGCAAAGGAGATAACCTCGGTCAGATCTCTCCTGTCGATGGTGATTGGTGCCGGTTGTTGTTGTTGTTATTGCTGTTGGTTGGTTATCTTCATTATCTCCGTCTTCTCTATGTTCACCTGGAATCCTGTCTTGGCTGGCTGCTTCTTCAACCAGTTTGTTGCTTTTCGCCTGCAAGTTTTCGAGTTTATGTGACATTAGACATATCATCTGTGAAATCCACATGCATAAGCTAGAGAGCCACATTTAAGGTTCCAGAAAAGTATTTTAAATAACTTTGGCATCTGCCACTTAAGATAACACATTTTGTGTGTGTGTGTGTGTGTGTGTGGTAATTTGGCGACTATAAGGTGTTGGTGTTCAGTTCAGGTTCAGAATTTCGCTAAACGCTTGGTCGAAGCTGCGTTAACTTAACTGCACTCCCATGAACAGCTGTTTGTTTATTGTTAAACCATAATGTGATATTAAAGTAGGAAGCAGATGGCCAGGAAATCATTGTCGTTTTATCACCTCTATCTACTTACCGACAGATTGAAGTCTGGATACAACTGACCATTAATTATACCATCAACTAAGTGAAAATCTCAACCAAGCAGTGACAAGTGGGGACTTGAATGCACACACTGAGTGTCTGATGAATCAACAGAGACCAGATGATAATATATCACATAATGGGGATTGTCGCCTTCAGCTTTCCCCAACCTATTCATAACTGGCACCAAATTTCAATACACTTTGGTGTCCTATCTCTACTAAACAATCGTGGATTCGAACAGACATGTAGTTCACTGGCTTTTAGGTAAATAGGTACAGGGTTTAAATCCAAATTCACCTACTGCAGTCTGAGCAACTAGGTTATATCATCAGTTCTCCCAAAATAGCCTAATACATGAAGAATCTATTCTGGGCAACTAAGTGTATTTTTTATTCCTTAACGTTCCCAGTGGAACATAGAGCTTCAAGCTAGAGGCTTGAAGTTTCTGTAGCAGTGGTGATTATTTTTAGACGATTGGGTTGCTAGCCTCATGTCCATTCTTCCCTTTTTACAGGTCTTACTACTGGCTTAGCGGGGTAAAGGAGTGTGTAGGCCGGGGATCGAACCCCGTACCAGATGTGTGGTCGGCGAGCACTCTACTGCTGTGCCACCGGCGCACAAGTAACTGACTAAATGGACGACAGCAACTCGAATAGATCATGTTACTGTCAGTAATACAGGATTTTCGCTTCTTCTGCATCGTCAGTCGGGAATTCGAACATGCTTTGGTTCGTACCGGCTTCCCCTTACGATTTGGTGCTGCTCATGAGCATCGTTATAAATAGGCTAATGTAAGCAAATTAATGGCTGCAAATTGAAATCAATGACAAATTATTCTGCTACGCAACTGACGCTTCCTTGAGTGCTCTTGATAATCAAGCCTACCTGATTTCATTGTGTTTTTCCTTGAATTGACTTTTTATAACTCCATACAGAAAATCTCTTATTATTCGTCTTATGCTAAGACTGTGTATTACTTGAATAAATAATCAATACTGTTATTGCTAACTCCCAGTGATACAGCTGATTCGATTCAACTACAACATCTCTCATTTGGTATCAGAGAAAGTGCCAAATAATTTACACATATCAGGTTGTGAACATAGACAAGAAGGAAGTTATGAAAATAACCAAACAACAACAACCAGCTCCAATCACCATCAATGAGAGAGATTTGAAAGAGGTTACTTCATTCACTCATCTAGGGAGCATCGTCTCAACTACAGCCAGTCGGAACGGACGAGGATGTCAAATCGAGCGAGAATCGGGAAGGCGAGAAACACATTCATCAACCTGAAACCAATCTGGAAATCTTCGTCACTCAACTCAGCATCAACAACAAAATCCAGTCGGATTTTCAATACAAACAACGTCAAGTCAGTCAGTTTTTCTATACGGATCAGAAACTTGGCAAGCGGGTCACAGAGAATGTTTCCAACAGCCTGTTGCAGACCTTTATCAACCAACAACTGTCTTCGCTGGCTCTATACTGAAGATCAATCAGATGGCCGGGCCGGAAAGAATCACCAACAAGAAACTGTGGGAACAAACAAAACAAGAACCAATCGCCCAACAAGAAATATGCAGGAAAAATTGGAGATGGACTGAACACTCGCTGAGGAGGCCGCTGGGTGACAACGCGCCCGCGTCAAGCCATTGCTCGAGTGGAACCAGGCCGGGAGGGAAGCGCCGAGTGGAACATCAGTACAAGGATGACATGGGGGAGATCGTGTGAAGAGGAGTTGAAACAGAATGGGCTGACTAACATGGATGCAGGTGAAAAGTACATGAGAAGACAGAAGCAAGTGGAGACGTTCAGTTGAAGCCTTATGTTCCACTAGGAACCCAGGGGAACAGTAGTAATAATGGGTTGTTTAATTCTATTGAATAAGGTTTTTACAAAACTCATTGAGTAGAGTGTCTTGGGCAGAAAAATGATTTTATTTAGAGCAGAATTGGACCTCTGAAATATATACTAGGTGGTTTTACAGGATGCCCATACACCAACTCCTAGTGTGAGGTGTGCCATTAAAGTGATTTGGTAACATTATCAATTTGATTATATAGAAAAACATTCCTCAATGACCAGAATGTTTATGAAGTTTCCGCACAAAAACAGCGAGTTCGATTGGAATCATCTTTCATGACGATGAGGTATATGGCCGTTCATCGAAAGTAATATGTAATAAGAACATCATTTTACTATGCCTCGAGACAGAGAGTTGTCATCGTTGAAAGCTAGAATGAGAAGATTATATGTATTTGACGTTATTTAGAATTCCGCAAATACTGATAGGAGATACGAATCAGTTTGATCCTGCAGTAGCATTGAAGACATTACCTAGACGGCCTTTGGAAACTGTCAAATAATGGACCAGCTTAAAAGTCACAAAAAACCATGATTGCTCTGCAGAATAACACTCAGTATACAAAAGCCTCTTGACCAATTTTTATAAACCTTATGACTTCTTGGAGCTCGCTTATCGTTGTCTTACAGCTGTTCTAAATCTTTGGCTGGTTCGAGTACAATCTACTCTCTAAACCACTGCACCTTGAATCTGTGCAGTAAGAAGAGATATATTCGTTCATGCTTACGTCTAGAATGAGGAGACTGGCACTGCTGCGTTGAAAATTATGGTTTTAACGGACAACACTCCAGTTAAATCAACACACATTCCGTAGTGAGCGGTACTGGGAGTATAAACCGAACCAAGACTGATTGGTTGGTTTCAACGTAAAACTTTGCACCGATGTGCAGCAGTTTGAGTCGCCACACTTCATGTAGCACACAAAGCAAGAGAAAGTAAAAGCAAATGCGTAATAGAGACAGTAAAAAGAGATTCGAAGCAAAAAGAAAAGTAATAACGAAAAAATATATAGTTTTATTGGAAATTTTAAGTCACAAGGACTGGATGCCTTATAAGGATAATAAACCTAACCTTCACTCGAGAAATATCCAAAAACAATCCCTAATCTAACTCGAACTAACCTTCATATCTTCTTTATTAGTTGAACCTACCCGTAACCTATTCTTATCCCAAATCTTAGTCTTTACCAAACCTAACATAAAACCTAAAAGATACCCCGTTAAATATCATAACACTTCACTGAGCATATCCCATTCATCCTAACAATATTATTTTCCAGGTTTCACCAACTTGCTCATACAGCATTTCAAGGTCGTTTGTACGGTCGCACCCCACTGTTAATTGCTTTTGCTCAAAGTTTAACTTGACCCCCAGTTGATACGGATAGGAATATCAATAAAGCATCAAGGTGCATTACTGAAGTACGGAAAATAAGTAGGATATCTGCAATGCCAGTACATCACCTTAAAACTCGTCCGCTTCTAGTACAGATGCAAAGAAAATTTTAGTCTTGCCTTCAGGCAGCTGGTTATTAGTAGACTTATTCTGTTCATTGAAAAGCCTACTATTTGGATATAATGGTGGAAGAATTTGCTTATGAAGTCCTGAAAACAAACGAAGTTTAGAATTAACATACGATAAGTCATAGAAGAAATTCAAACCTACAAGCTACTTCGAAACGTCCGTCATTTTGAGGGTCAATTTTCGACAACAATGGTGAAAAGGATAAACAATCAAATGTATTTTACTCCTTGAAGTACAAACAGTCATAAGGGCAGATTAAAAACGATGCATCTGTTTAAAAGGTCTTCAACTAAGGTTGAATATACCTTATACATTGGCAGAATTTCATCATTTTCCGGGAAAGTAGTAGGAGTTGTGAACTACAATATCGGTTAATATCCAATATCCAATATCCTGATGACGAGCTAGTATAAACCAGTGATTTCTTTGAGCTCGCTTCTTGATTGTGAGGTAGAGGTTCCAGATCTTCGGTGAGCTTCTGCGTAGTAAGTCCCGACACTCGACTGCTTTAGCTCTGGTAGACTCCAGGAGGAGTGGTGCGGGGATTGGTCGAGATGTGGTTTGTAGTATGCAGTATGTTAGGACTGTATTGCTGCCGTGAATGGAGTTTGACCTAACTCCCCTTGGTCATTCGGTGTAGTCATAAAAGCAGAATAGTAATAATAATAATAATAGGTTGTAGTGTAGATAATATAGGTTGAGATAAGTGGAATAATAAAGGTGACCTAAGGAAAAGATAGAGTGAGAGAAGGCAGAATAGGTCGTGGGGATTTAGTTAGTACGCTTATTCATTGACAGTTTGGTTTCAAATTTTATGAGGATAAGCCATTGAGACACAAACCTTGCATTTCTGCATGATTGTCTAGCTTCCGCTTAAAAATCTCCACAGATGGCGCTGTAGTCACGGCCGCCGGTAAAGCGTTCCAGAGACGGCAAACACGAAGCGAAAAGAAATGTGATCGCACTCGAGTCTTTGGTCTCTGGTGTGCTATCCTTAGCGGGTTACCTCGTGGAAGCCTATAATCGCTTAATGGCAGGATGCTTTTATTTGGGTGGGCCTGGTCATTTAGGATCTTGTAGACGGTGATGAGGTCTCCCCTGTGCCTACGGTAACTGAGTGTGAAAAGACCTAATTTCTTTAGTCTTTCCTCATATGATTTGTTGCGGAGGCCGATCACCCATTTTGTCGCTCGTCTCTGGACACTTTCTAGAATGTTAGCATCCCTTTTGAGTAGCGGAGGTGCAATGATATTATGCACCTCAAGGTGTGGCCTCACATATGCCTTGTATAGCCTTAAGAACAGTTCGGGAGTGAGAGCTCCCAGCTGCCTGTGCATAAAGTGTAATGTTGCGTAGGCTTTGGCGACGTCCCTCGAGTAATTTCCACTGGTGTCTAGCTTTTCTGTTAGAATAAGACCTAGATCACGCTCTGATGGAACACAACTCAAGTTCTGGCCACCAAGGGTGTAATTTACACTCTGTGACCTGCCGGAATGAAGCTGCACTACTTTGCACTTCTTTAGATTGAAAGGCATTCCGTTAGCCAAAGCCCAATTTCCCAGAGTTTGCAGGTCAGCCTGCAATCTATCTGAGTCTTCCGATGAGTTTATTGCTCTCCAAATCTTTACGTCGTCAGCGTAAAGAAGCGCAGAGCAGTTTAGTTGGGGGGCAGGTCATTGATAAAAATCAAAAACATCAACGGCCCTAGGATAGAACCCTGAGGAACCCCTGATGCCGAGGTGTGCCAAGATGATCGGATGCGGTTGACTTTGGTGCAGAATTCTCTCTCGCCTAAGTAATCTGTCAGCCATGCGAGAAGTGCTCCAGAAACTCCCGCCTTGCCTATTTTGTGAAGGAGCAGACCATGGTGAACTGTGTCGAATGCTTTCGCAAAGTCGAGAAAGATCACGTGGGCTGGTACCTTTTTGTCCCAGGATAGTGTCCAATCGTTCCAGGCTAGTAGAAGATTCGTCACGCAGGATCTTCCCCTCCTGAAACCGTGCTGTGCTTCGTGAAGAAGGTTAGTCCCATCGAAGTATTTTCTCATGTGGTCGTCAATGAGACTTTCCAATATCTTCGATACCACTGGAAGTAGAGCAACTGGTCTGTAACTGGTCACATTCTGCCGGTCACCACCCTTGAAGATAGGGGATAGGATTGCACGTTTCCATTCACATGGAAGTTTCCCTACATCAAGGGAGTGTTGGAACAGATCACTTAGGGGTTGACAGAGACTTTCTGAACACTGCTTCAGGACAGATGGTCTGATGCCATCACAACCTGGAGACTTTCCCGAAGCCAACCTTCCCAATTTTGCAAGTACCATAGCCGGGGTAATTTGAAATGTCCCCAGCAGGTTTTCGTGTGTTGGTTCTGCGATGTAATCTGGATGTTCTGTAGGGGTAATATCCTCGTTACTATTTAGTTGCCTGTGAAAGGCTAGGCTGAATGTCTCTGCCATTTCAAGACTAGTAAGAGATTTCCCATCAGAACCCACTAGATTGCATGCTCCCTGGTTGGTCGGTTTTCTTTCGGCCATAAACCTGTATAGGCTTTTGGGGTTCACGAGAAGCTTATTGGCGAGGTCTCCCTGAAATGTCCTTCTATCGCTCCGGACTCGTATGTTACATCGATTCCTGAGTTCAAGGTACACTTCATATTCGGGTTGACTCTTCGATCGTCGCCACGCGAACCAGGCTTTACGCTTTGCCTGCAGAAGGCGTTGTGTCCCTCTTTTCAGCCATGATCGTTGCTTCCTAGCTTTTGGTGAGACTAAAGGAACAGTGTCTGAGACCGCCTGGTGAATGATCTCCTTTACCACTCTCCAGTGTTCTTCTACTGTTAGCTCTGTCCATTTTTTAGGCCAGTTTGCTTCAGACAGAAGTCTTCGCATTTTGGTAAAGTTGGCTTTGTTATAACACAGATAGGGCTGTGTATTGTCCCACTGTAAGCGCTCGCGGAGGACTATGTCGAATACTATGACCGCGTGGTCACTACTACCTATGGGAGTCGTGATCTGAACGTTTTCCACTAGTAGCTGGTCACTAGTGAGCACGTAATCCAGTCTAGAAGACTTCCCATCAGGGCCCCATCTAGTATCCATCTTGACATTTTCAGTGAATCCAGCCTTCCTGATGGTATGCAGCAGATTTCGATCAAATCTATCATGGGCTTTTCCCGACACCAAGTTAAGAGATGGGGCATTGAAGTCACCAGCTATGACAATTTGATCATAACCCATGTCTTGAGTCGCTGAAATTGTATTTAGCAGTACCTGGTTATGGTCTGCTCCACATGAAGGTGATCGATAAATGCTGCCCACTAGATATTTGCAGTACCCAACGGTGAAGTGGCACCATATGGAGTCAGGGAGCTCTGTGAGGGGAGGGTCCGTCGCGTGAACACATCTGAGCTGTTTGTCGACGTATATGGCGACTCCACCTCCTTCTTTCAGGTCCCTATCTCGCCTGACTAGGACCATATCATTTATACTGACTTCGCTGTCTGCCACCGTAGGGGTTAGCCAGGTTTCCGTCAGTATTATGATTTTGGAGTTTAGTTGTGATTGTAGGTGTCTAAGTTCAGCTATTTTGCCTCTTAGCCCTCTCACATTACTATACAGGCAACTGGTAGTCAGTCTCACCACTTCCCCGTATTGGGGGGTAGTTGACTTGATATTGGCTATCGGTTGAGGAGTTATCCTACGAACTAGTTGGCCGATTCCCCAGGAACCGGCCTGTTGGCGTTTTTTTCTTCTAGTTCAGTTGGAGCACTCGGATGACACTGGCTATCATCGTCCGTGCTGCACCGCTGTAGTGTGACTAGGGGTTGAGGATTTTCTTTTACTACGCTTTGTTCTCTCCTTTGAGTGCGAGGCCGGCTCTCGCAGCAGCGAATGTGTTTGCTGACCTTGTCCTTGGTCTCGTACCATCTATGGAGAGCGGTAGTCAACTGGTCTTGGGAGCTGAACTTGACAGCTAACAGACGTGGCGAGTTAATTGACATAAGATGAGTGGGTCGAGGCAGTCTATAAATAGAGACAGCCCCTGAACTTCCCAGGGCCATCTGGGATGCTAACCATCTCCATTGTTGTACATCATGACAATGCTTTTCGCAGGCGTTCCCAGTTACCAGTTCGGGAATGCCATGCACAACCATGGAGGCAGAAGGAATGAGCTCTGGCGACTCCCTCGCCATTTGTCTTTCCTTCCACGGCCTGTCTGGCTTAACACGTATGTTACAGGCCCTCCCTATAGAAAGGACTTGAGAAGCCAGTAACACTTTTTCAACATCCTCGGTAGAGCTCAATGTTACCCTCAGTGGGGATGGTTTGCCTTCAGGTGCAGCAGTGCCCCTATACAATCTGCATAGATTTACTGGTTGGATGTCCAAACCCAGTGTGCTACTTAAGATGGACCACTGTTCCTGATCAAATAGGGCCCTATCTTTCAGCAGACTACTGCTACAGTCTGGTACATTAAAGAGGATTACACAATTTGATCTGCTAACCGTGGGCTTGGGCTCGGTCCTCGCACGTTTGTGATCACCTTTAAGACCGTTTTGGTTTGACTGGTGCGACTGGGTATTTTTATGTGTCTCAGTGCTATAGCCAGCATTACTGGTAGACGGTTGGGGTCTTTTTCCAACGACGGAAACCCGTGGTTCTCCAGCCTCTGTGTCTGGAGCGGTTATGGCAAGAGTTACAAGTTTAACCGGTGAGGATTTTGGTATCCCCGGTTTACGCGCGTTTGTACTAACTTCCGGATTGGTGGGGGTCGAGCTTTTCACCTTTTTCCCCGCTACTTCTGTGCCATCTTTAGTTTTCAAAGGACTACGCGAGGCTACATCAGGACGGCAACTCGGGCATATGTACCAGAACCATTGGCATGGGTTTTTACGCATAAAGTCATAATATGCTTTTGGTACCCCACTGTCGCATCTGCAATGCACCCATCGGTTGCAAAAGTTACATTCGAAGGCAGAGTCTGCTTGTTCGACAACAGAAGCACAGACCTTGCAGTCGTCTGTCTTCTTGGGGAGCGTTCTTGTCGTCTTGCGACGTCGTGAACGTTTCTTTTTGGCCTTCCTATTTGTTTCATGGTCTACCATGGGGATGGGTGTTATGAAGTTCTCACTTAGTGCAATTTTCCCACTCGGATCTGTTAACCTAGTCGTGTTAACAGGGGTGGAGCCACATCCACTTGGCTGACTTTGCACAGCTTCACTGTAGGACTGTGGCGACATGGGTAATCTGTACGAGCTGGGAATATTAGCCCTGGTCTTCAGGACCGGTATGCGTGAGTCCATCACCTTCTCCTGTTTGCCTAGTTTGGCTGAAGCCCTGGTAACTACAGAGTATGATGTCCCATTACTTATTTTAGGTTGAGAATCTATTGTCATTTTACTCCTAAATTAATACTGGTGATTAAATAATAAGAGACTGTTATTTTGTCCAATAGACTTACAGCAAAAGACAATAGAGAGTGCAGAAAAGAAGGATAAAGTATGTAAGTAAAAGCTTTAGACTTTACCTGTAACTTTCGGGTTATTCGGTTTCACAGCAATCACGTAACAGACCCACAAGTCCTGTATATTTGAAAGAGTGAGGAGGGTGTTGCTACAGAAGTAGCACCTGAAGCTTTGGCAGTAGTTCGAGACAGCGGGAAGTACCACACACAGGCTCGGTGAGGAAGAAATGGTTGAATAAAAATTCGCCGGATAGGAAGATCAGGTTTCCCAAACGAATAATTCACAAAATTGGATATTTCCGGTTAGGGAGGAAAAGCACGTCTTATTCAAGGAGCGCGCTAGGTGACCTACCGCTCTACCGCTGTGCCACCGGCGCACAACTAACTGACTAAATGGACGACAGCAACTCGAATAGATCATGTTACTGTCAGTAATACAGGATTTTCGCTTCTTCTGCATCGTCAGTCGGAATTCGAACATGCTTTGGTTCGTGCCGGCTTCCCCTTACCATTTGGTGCTGATCATGAGCATCGTTATAAATAGGTTAATGTAAGCAAATTAATGGCTGCAAATTGAAATCAACGACAAATTATTCTGCTGAGCAACTAACGCTTCTTTGAGTGCTCTTGATAATCAAGTCTACCTGATTTCATTGTGTTGTTCCTTGAATTGAATTTTTATAACTCCATACAGAAAATCTCTTATTATTCGTCTTATGCTAAGACTGTGTATTACTTGAATAAATAATCAATACCGTTATTGCTAACTCCCAGTGATACATCTGATTCGATTCAGCTACAACATCTCTCATTTGGTATCAGAGAAAGTGCCAAATAATTTACACATATCAGGTTGTGAACATAGACAAGAAGGAAGTTATGAAAATAACCAAACAACAACAACCAGCTCCAATCACCATCAATGGGAGAGATTTGAAAGAGGTTACTTCATTCACTCATCTAGGGAGCATCGTCTCAACTACGAGCAGTCGGAACGGATGAGGATGTCAAATCGAGCGAGAATCGGGAAGGCGAGAAACACATTCATCAGCCAACCTGAAACCAATCTGGAAATCTTCGTCACTCAACTCACCATCAACAACGAAATCCAGTCGGATTTTCAATACAAACAACGTCAAGTCAGTTCTTCTATACGGATCAGAAACTTCGCGGGTCGGTCACAAAGAATATTTCCAACAGGCTATTGCAGACCTTTACCAACAACTGTCTTCGCTCTACACTGAAGATCAATCAGATGGCCGGGCCGGAAAGAATCACCAACAAGAAACTGTGGGAACAAACAAAACAAGAACCAATCGCCCAACAAGAAATATGCAGGAAAAATTGGAGATGGATTGAACACTCGCTGAGGAGGCCACTGAGTGACAACGCGCCCGCGTCAAGCCATTGCTCGAGTGGAACCAGGCCGGGAGGGAAGCGCCGAGTGGGACATCAGTACAAGGATGACATGGGGGAGATCGTGTGAAGAGGAGTTGAAACAGAATGGGCTGACTAACATGGATGCAGGTGAAAAGTACATGAGAAGACAGAAGCAAGTGGAGACGTTCAGTTGAAGCCTTATGTTCCACTAGGAACCCAGGGGAACAGTAGTAATAATGGGTTGTTTAATTCTATTGAATAAGGTTTTACAAAACTCATTGAGTAGAGTGTCTTGGGCAGAAAAATGATTTTATTTAGAGCAGAATTGGACCTCTGAAATATATACTAGGTGGTTTTACAGGATGCCCATACACCAACTCCTAGTGTGAGGTGTGCCATTAAAGTGATTTGGTAACATTATCAATTTGATTATATAGAAAAACATTCCTCAATGACCAGAATGTTTATGAAGTTTCCGCACAAAAACAGCGAGTTCGATTGGAATCATCTTTCATGACGATGAGGTATATGGCCGTTCATCGAAAGTAATATGTAATAAGAACATCATTTTACTATGCCTCGAGACAGAGAGTTGTCATCGTTGAAAGCTAGAATGAGAAGATTATATGTATTTGACGTTATTTAGAATTCCGCAAATACTGATAGGAGATACGAATCAGTTTGATCCTGCAGTAGCATTGAAGACATTACCTAGACGGCCTTTGGAAACTGTCAAATAATGGACCAGCTTAAAAGTCACAAAAAACCATGATTGCTCTGCAGAATAACACTCAGTATACAAAAGCCTCTTGACCAATTTTTATAAACCTTATGACTTCTTGGAACTCGCTTATCGTTGTCTTACAGCTGTTCTAAATCTTTGGCTGGTTCGAGTACAATCTACTCTCTAAACCACTGCACCTTGAATCTGTGCAGTAAGAAGAGATATATTCGTTCATGCTTACGTCTAGAATGAGGAGACTGGCACTGCTGCGTTGAAAATTATGGTTTTAACGGACAACACTCCAGTTAAATCAACACACATTCCGTAGTGAGCGGTACTGGGAGTATAAACCGAACCAAGACTGATTGGTTGGTTTCAACGTAAAACTTTGCACCGATGTGCAGCAGTTTGAGTCGCCACACTTCATGTAGCACACAAAGCAAGAGAAAGTAAAAGCAAATGCGTAATAGAGACAGTAAAAAGAGATTCGAAGCAAAAAGAAAAGTAATAACGAAAAAATATATAGTTTTATTGGAAATTTTAAGTCACAAGGACTGGATGCCTTATAAGGATAATAAACCTAACCTTCACTCGAGAAATATCCAAAAACAATCCCTAATCTAACTCGAACTAACCTTCATATCTTCTTTATTAGTTGAACCTACCCGTAACCTATTCTTATCCCAAATCTTAGTCTTTACCAAACCTAACATAAAACCTAAAAGATACCCCGTTAAATATCATAACACTTCACTGAGCATATCCCATTCATCCTAACAATATTATTTTCCAGGTTTCACCAACTTGCTCATACAGCATTTCAAGGTCGTTTGTACGGTCGCACCCCACTGTTAATTGCTTTTGCTCAAAGTTTAACTTGACCCCCAGTTGATACGGATAGGAATATCAATAAAGCATCAAGGTGCATTACTGAAGTACGGAAAATAAGTAGGATATCTGCAATGCCAGTACATCACCTTAAAACTCGTCCGCTTCTAGTACAGATGCAAAGAAAATTTTAGTCTTGCCTTCAGGCAGCTGGTTATTAGTAGACTTATTCTGTTCATTGAAAAGCCTACTATTTGGATATAATGGTGGAAGAATTTGCTTATGAAGTCCTGAAAACAAACGAAGTTTAGAATTAACATACGATAAGTCATAGAAGAAATTCAAACCTACAAGCTACTTCGAAACGTCCGTCATTTTGAGGGTCAATTTTCGACAACAATGGTGAAAAGGATAAACAATCAAATGTATTTTACTCCTTGAAGTACAAACAGTCATAAGGGCAGATTAAAAACGATGCATCTGTTTAAAAGGTCTTCAACTAAGGTTGAATATACCTTATACATTGGCAGAATTTCATCATTTTCCGGGAAAGTAGTAGGAGTTGTGAACTACAATATCGGTTAACATCAGAAAACCAATTGTACGGTCAAAAAATATGTATTTTTTGGAGTAATAGCTGTCAGAAATGTAGACGATAAATATTTGTTTGTTAAAGATATCGAATTAATACAGACACAATCGTCATAGTCAGGGGAACTAGAAATGTGCTTTATGGAAAGGCCGGCTATATTCATATTATCTTTGAAATGTACAGTATTTTGAAGAATAAAAAGAATATGACAGTGTTTCTGCTTAAGTCTTTTTTGGAAAGGCTTGCGAAGGCAACCATTTTCGATTTGCTTCCAAGCGCCAGTAATCCTTGTAAATTTTGTTGACAGTGCCTGATCTCATGAAATCATAGATTGTAAGGATATTCACAAATTATAATAAGCCCCAGTATTAATCGTAAATCATATAGGGCTTTCCCACTTTTACATATACATTTAAAGCCACTCATGTAGATTTCAAGATACACTAAAGGGACACGTTCACTGAAACATATGGTTATGTCAGAGCAGAACATGATGCGAATAATATAAGTCTTCAGTGAAGTGAGAAATACATGTCAGCCAAAGTAAGTTATGTAGAAAACAGATGATCCCTATATGGCTTCGGAAGAGTTTCTGACTATTGTTCCTCATTGACAACAGTTAGTATGCTAAGATGAGGCTAGGCTAGAGACACAAATTACATTGCTGTAGTCACTAACGAGTAATAATGGACCAACATCATTACTGAGAGCAACAGAGGACATTATGAGTAGGTGTAGTAACAAGAAAGTTGGACCTACAAGTGGGGTGAATCACACCCCCAGTCCTAAAGTACAACATCCCAGAACTAAACGGGGTTTTATTACTGGTAGAACAAGTGTTTACGAAGAGAATATTAAATTATTTCTGATCAGTGGTATGTGTTGAGGTATAATGAATTAGTGAGTCGAACATCAGTGAGAGAAATCAGGTGACACAATGTCAATGGAGTTGAAGATTGAATGATCAATTCTTGGTTGTTTGCTCAAAATCAACTTCCTCGATTTTCGCGGAGGCATCAATACGACAGTTATCGTCTCATCGGTCGCTGTTCAGAAAGAAGAAAGAAACATCGTCAGAAGTAACATAACGATTTATTATTGTAATATTTGTTTACAGACCTTAGTTTGCTTAGTGATACTTGATTTATATGCTGGTGTAACAATACATAATACTCAAGTCAACAATTGGTGTTTTGGTTTTTTCGTCCGTTGTTACTAAGCGTTTCTGAGAAATCTTCTAAGAACAGCGTGGGCCCGAGCGTAGCGAGAGCTGGGCATTAACGGTTTATGAGACTTTGCTGACAGTTTCTGACGATGGAAACAGATCTGGCGGATTCAAACAGTTGGTGAAAGTTTGGATAGTCGCCGTTCATTTTTCCTGGTGCCGGTCAAGTCCTCTTTGAACAAGCAATATCTGGAACGTTTTTGGAATTGGGTGAAGTTCAACAATGCCTGGGTCAAAGAAGGGACAGAGTGTCTTGGATGCAAACAGGAAAGTAAGTCATGGTGACTTGTCTGTTACTTGTAACGATGTGTCTGATGTTAAACATGATATGGTTGATGTTACTGTTTCGCCGTTCAGGGATAATAGGAACATCAAACTCCCTAAATTAGAACCACGATGTTTTGATGGAAACCCGGCTGATTATTTACAATTTGTAAAGGAGTTTGAGATCATGTTGAGTGGTTTTTTATTAAATGATGAATTGAAGTTAATGTATTTGATGAGATATTGCACTGGAGATGCTGCAAGAGCTATACAGTGCTGTAAGTTTATGAAGCCAAAAGAGGGCTATGATGAGGCTATGAGCATATTACGTCAAAGGTTTGGAAGACCTTCGATGATTGCAGGGAAATTATTCGAGGCTGTTAAGGGTAATGGTGGTCAATTACAGGATGACTCCCAGGCACTCACTGAGTTTTTAGATAATTTGCTAATTTACAAGAATGGAATGATTTCGATGAATCGCATGAGTGATCTCAACTCGAGTTTTATACTAGAAGTAATAGCAAGACGTCTACCTACTCGACTGCAAAGGAAGTGGGTGAAGATGAGCTCTCGTATAGAGGATGAGGGTGTCGAGCCAAAATTTGATGATATCCTGAAACTGGTAAATACTAGTGTCAATCAATCGATGAGCAAGTTTGCCAGTATATTGAATCTCACCACTAGAATAGAGCAGTCTGAGGGTAAAACGCAATCATTGATGACGAAAGGGCCTCAGAGAGGTGGATATCGAGAAGGCTCGATGATGTCTAGTAATGCATATAGATCTAGTGAGTGTAACAGCTTTCGTAGTACATCCTTAACAGATAAGTTGCAAGATGCAAGACAAACACGGTTTTGTTTTACACGTGTGCAAGAGGTGCATACAGAAGTGAACTGTGAACCAGTGTGCAAGTTCAGTGATAAGCTAAATGTAAACTCCAGGTCTGACTCCGAATTGTGTGACGATATCTGTGCGGTCAGGAAGTCTGTAGTTGCAACTGGTAAGCCATTGTTGAATAGAGTGTCACAGAATAGAGTTGCTGCTTCAGAGTGCAGTTCTGACACTACAAGTTTACAGGGTATTACTAGTCAGAGTGAAGTTATAAAACCTTTTATGATTTGCGAGGAGGAACCAAAATTGTCTACTTCTGTTATTAAAGAGTTTGAAAATGATGAAGTTGACGGTAAAGTGAATATTCGTGATAATGATCATGATACTTCACAGTTGTCTTTGGTTGATCATTATGAGATGAGGGATATGCCTACTACTGCTAAGTTAAATAAAGGTTCTGTACAACTACAACGTGAAGTAGAATTGAACGCAGATGCAGTTCCAAAAGGTGTGCATACTTGTGAGACAGTCAGTGTAATTGATCAGCGTGTAGCCCACCTATCATCAGATGATAGTGCTAAACCCGAACTAGTAGTGAAAGACAGCAGTGGTGGTAATCTTGCAGTTGGACAACTATCTGAAAGCCGAAAAAGAACAGCTTCTGATCCACCGCTAAGTTCATCACCTTGTGTCACTCAGTAATCGTTGGTGTTTTCATCCACAATGAAACAGATGCCCATCAACTCAAGTATCTTGTGCAGTGACTATGGTAGTATCACTTCGTTTGAAAGGACGAATATCAATGGTCAGTTTAGTGTGGATAAGCCAAGTGTAAACGAGAGAGTAATTGTTAAATTGACTTGCATGAATAAAGGCATTTCTAGTTTCAAGTTACTATTTGAATGTTATTATCTTTGGTGTAAATTACTCTGTTTCTACACTTGGTTGATGAGATATGTCGGGTGTTTGTTGGTCATCTATATTCTACGATACAATGACATGAGCGTGTTGCAGTTCAGATTTGAGGATATAGCTGATAGAAGGAAGTTAGCAAATGAACTCTGCGACGATTTTACAACCTAGGGCGTCAACCTGAGAAGGGTTGTAGGCATACTGCTGTAAGTCCTACAGTTCTTCAAGGGTAGTTTGTCAAGGCAGAATCCACCACATTTGATGTGTTGATTGTACATATGTTTGTGTTAAATAATTGTGTGAGTTCCAATTGATGTAATTGTTGGTTAATCTTGTTTGTGTCTAGACATTCCACAACTTATAATCGTCAACCTGTGAAGGGTTGCAGGCGTACTGTTGTAAGTCCTGCAATTCTTTAAAGGAATTCCATCGAGACATGATCCGCGAGGTTATTTGTACTGTTTGTATATACGTGTGGTGTGTCTTCGCAATTTGTGATTTTGGATCAGTTGTGTTTACTCGTTGTTTTCGTGCCTTGTTTTTATTGCATAATTTTGTTAAAATTTTCGTCGTGATTACTTCTGAAGTTCTTTCTTGTCTTCTACATCCGTGAATGAATTGATTGATGTTAGAGACAGCAGATGGGTCGTATACGCCGGGGAGGCTAGGCTATTGCTGAGAGTGAAATGCACACGGAGATAATTGTTAGCTGCGGTCCGACACGCCGGGGAGAAAGAGTGTAAACGACTGAGGCTCGCATGCGTCACCGCTACTAGAACTGAGGCAGAATGAGTGACAAGCGATTGCAGTGGTACGTTTCGAAATTGGTGACATTTTTGCACGTGTTTGCTCTGAAATTTATTTACTGCTTATTGTCATATAATTCTTGAAATTATGGTCCAAATCTCTAAAAAACGTGTTCGTAGAAACACAATTGTTTTAGATAGTGGCTTAAATTCGGTTATAACTGCATTACCGCCTCGTAATACAGTATCAACTACTAGCTCTCAAAATGGTTTGAGTGCAGATCTCACTCCTGTGATACAGGTGAAAGATGTTCTGTTAGAGAACTCTGAGTTCTGTAAACTAAACCTCCTTTTGAAAGATATGCAGAGGCAAGTAAGTGAAATTCAGAAAAAATTAGATCAGTTTGATAGTATGTCACTGCCAATCTCAAATACCACGGAGAGCCGTTCTGATATTGGCCAGGTTAAGTGTTTACTGGATGTAACTCAAAATAAGCTTTTGAATTTAGACCCAATAGCCTGTCTTTTAGAAAGGCATCCTAAAATATCTCCAGACAACCTAAATAAAGCTGAAAATCTGATTGACTGCT
The DNA here is from genome assembly GCA_944472135.2 of Trichobilharzia regenti. Classification (NCBI taxonomy): domain Eukaryota; kingdom Metazoa; phylum Platyhelminthes; class Trematoda; order Strigeidida; family Schistosomatidae; genus Trichobilharzia; species Trichobilharzia regenti. Next base: position 105,445,050 of record OX235263.1, on the reverse strand, counting down.
TGGCTACGGAGGTGATGAAGCGTATAACCTCTTCTCACCAAGCTATAGTTTACAACGTCCCAGATTCTCTGCCCCTGAAAACTGTAAGACACAAAATCCTGATTTGTTGCGGCATGGCTAGTGTTCCATGTGAATGCAAACGACTTCGTAAAAAGTCTAACCAGGCTAATTGCCCAATCATTTTTAAATTCAGTAATTCCCTTGATGCTAGTAAGTTTACTAAATGTCAGGATCACTTAAGACTGAATAGCAGTTATAAGTCTATAACCGTAGCTCAGGATAAAACACCGTGTCAGCGCAGAATAATGCGTAGTAATAACCTGGTCACCTCCTCTAGCTCTAGCTTTGATTTACCAAATAAGGATCGTGCACAGCAACAGACACCTAGTGCTGAAACTAGCATTCAGCAAACTACACAACAACCACACCTGCCAATGGAACTAGGAACTGATTTAGATACCAGTACCCCTGTAAACAAAGCCTCATCGAAAGATGTTAAAATGACTAGAACTTCTGCAAGTTGTTCTAAGAAATTTCCCCCCAAACGTAGTAACCTCACCACGATGAACAAATTTCGCAGGGTTGAGACTAATGATGGGGAAGAATACTTTGTATTCAATAAGCCTGCTGAGAGTAAGAATGCCAACAAACCATCACTTGTTACGAAAAACTCCTCTCGAAACATAAGTACATCTGGAGGTGTTCCGCATGCTCCACCTTATAGAAAGTCAGGCTCCAAGACTCCTAAAGTCTTGCAGCCAAAGCACCTTCCTTCACAATTCCCTTTAAGTTATAAAAACAACCCGAAGGTGTATACCGGTATGACGAATAGCAGTTGGATGGGTAGACCTTCTGATGCTATGCCTTTTAACCGTCAACCTAGGCCCAACCTGTACTACCCTTATATCCAGGAACACATGGTAAATTTTCCAGGTGTCCTGAATCACTGGTACGACCCATGGCACCTAGGACCACCTCATTGCACACCAACTCCGATGTGCAGACACCCAGTCCGACCTCCTTTTCATTCATAAATTCTTGCGGTGCTGACGCACAAATAGATTTAGGTTATGGTGACATTTTAAGCCAGTTTGTAGTATCCCGTGACTTATTCACGATATTGCTAATTAATGCACGTTCCTTAATCAATAAGATATCTGAACTAAGGACATTATTATTAGTCGCCAAGCCTACTGTAGCTCTGATTACTGAGTCATGGTGCTCATCCTCTGTACTTGATGTGCATATAGGTATCGATGATTACACTGTACACCGTGCAAACAGAGATTGCAAGCGTGGTGGAGGATGTCTCATATATATACATAACTCATTTGTAGTCAGTAAGGTGGAAGATGAAACAATGAATAATGTACCTGACTCACTCTGGGTTGTCTTACATGGAGATAAGTACAAACTTCTCATAGGCTGTGTTTATCGAGCACCAAGCGCAACAAAAGAAACTGATGCGTTATTAGCTAAATCGTTTGCACATGCATCCTCGTTTAGTGCTAATTACAAAATAATTGCAGGGGACTTCAATCTTCCAGAAGTCAATTGGCTAACTAGTTCCGGCCCCCAACGCTTCGACGAATTACTTGCCACTATAGACTGTTATGGATGGCAACAACACGTCCAGACACCTACTCGTGGGGACAACATTTTGGACCTTGTTTTTTGTCATGACACAATCCCAGTATCCACTTATGTTGGTAATAGATTTTCCAGTAGTGACCATAGAATGGTACTCTGCTCTCTGCCTTTCTCACCACTAAATACAGGAAACAAACAAGACTCAGGAAGCACAATATGTCGTAGTTACAAATATACAGACTGGGGATTAGTCCAAGAACTTATTCGACTCTGTCAATGGGATGACTATTTTACCACTGACTCCCTGGAGGCCTTAGTAACCCTGTTTTACAGGAATGTTACCCTTTGTCTAGATACAGTTGCCCCAAATAAAATAGTGAAATTAAGTAGACACCGAACTGAATATATTCCAAGGGCACACCGTAATAAGTTAAGGAAACTGAAGAAACAGTACTATTCCACTAAGGACATATCACTATTGCTCTCAATCCACGAGTCTCTTGAATCTATCAAGCGCCTACGCTCTCAAAAGGACCTCGACGAAGAGTTAACGGCACTTGAAAGTACCTCCAAAGTTTATAACTTAACGGCACTTCTTAAAAAACGAATGCAGTCAGCGAGGGAAATCCCATACTTACTTCACGACAAAGTAATCTACAATGAACCTGCCACTATCTGTGAACTTTCAGTGATTGGTTTGCAAACTTTAGTTTAGAAACACATATGCCTGGTGAAACCGCTCCCCTTACTATCTCTTCCCTTGAAAGCATTGTGTTCACTAATCAGTTAATAGTACAAGCAATTAAAAGCCTTAAACCTTCCACTAGTACGGGACCGGATGGCCTCGCTTCGATAATTTTCAAAAACAGTGGGTGTGATATACCCCTGTTACTTCTTAAATTCTTCTCAATATCTATGGACACTGGCACTTACCCTAGTGAGTGGAAAACTAGCTTCATAATTCCACATTACAAATCTGGTGATAGGGCAAACGTCCGCAATTACAGACCCATAAATATAACCCCAGTTATCTCACGAATCATGGAGAAAGTTGTAAAGGATCAATTGTCAGACTACCTAATTAGGGAGGATCTTGTTACAAGGTCTCAACACGGATTTCTCAAAAATAGATCCTGCGTTACTTGCCACTTCGACTTTTTCAACTGCATCACTAGTAATCGCGAAGCACGTAAGCTAGTCGTTGTTCTATACTTCGATATATCTAGGGCATTTGACATGGTATCTCACAGTATTCTCTTTGAGAAGCTGTACTCTTGTGGAATTCGCAACCCATTACTGAACTGGTTAAAATCATTTCTAAGCAACAGGGTACAAATAACCAAAGTTGGATCTGTATTGTCTCATCCTAGGCAGATCTCAAGTGGGGTCGTGCAAGGTAGTGTCCTAGGTCCACTTTTATTCACAGTTTACATTAACAGCATTTGCAAGTGCTTCACCTCAGGTAAACCATTCCTATATGCTGACGACCTCAAAGTCGTCTACTCCTGCTACACTCATGAATTAAGCGATATGGTTAATAAAATACATCTTGAACTAAGTAGCCTTGCAACGTGGTGTGCTGAATCCTGTCTAAATTTTAACATTGACAAATGCGGCTGGATTTGTATCGGCAACAGTAAGCTTGATCTAAACCTTGAAATAAATGGGCGAAAACTAGCTAAGCTCAATTCAGTCGTAGATCTCGGTATTAGATACTCTAGTAACCTAACGTTCGCTGAACAGACTGATTATGCCAGACGTAAAACGCGAAGGCTGATAGGATGCATAACACGCAATTTCTTTTGTTGTGAAACTAGGGTTTTATTATACAAAGTATGTGTCCGACCTATCTTAGAATACTGCCCGTTTATTCTTAGCGGACTAAGACAAAATGACAAGCTTAAATTAGAGGGAGTGCAACGGCAGTTTACCTCAAGAACTCTTGGTTTAGAAAGTGGTCTGGAATACCATGAGAGATGCGTAAGACTAAGATTAGAACCCCTCTGGAAAAGACGCCTTAAGCTAAACCTTATCTTTTACTATAAGCTAACTAATCTTCTCTTGCATTCCTCCGAGCCAATAACTAAACCTACCGCTGTCATCAGTTACAATCTTAGAAATCATCACAACCTAGCTGCTATGGAGCACTGTCAGACTTACGTGCGGTACAACTTCTTCTTAAATAAGTTTTCAGTCATTTGGAATAGACTACCAGCTAATGTGCGCGATGCAAACACACTTCCAGTGTTCATCTCCTCAGTCACCAGACTGCTCAAAGATGACAATGCACTTATACGTCTGACTCTTACACCCTCTTTTTCACCCTACATAGATATTTTAAGTTGTTTAAACGTGTAGTTACAGCAAACTACAATTATAAATTTTAATATTATTGGAACTAGATGATTAACATTTCTACACAGGACAGTAATATTAGTTCACACATAATATAAAAGTTAGCATAACGGGACTAGTTAGTTTGTGTACCAAAATAACCACAGTTACTAAACAGAATATATATGTATATATTTATTAATCACTCCTTAAGGACTCCCGTTGCTTTCTTTTGCGTTGCTGTTGTTTGTCTTCTTTTTTCTCTCACCATTTCAGCTTCCATTTGACTTTTTGAATGAGAATGAATAATGTGGATATTTGACCATTTACAATGACAAATGATCTGCAAACATTATTGGTCCCGTATCTTTCAGTTGCCTGGTTAATAACGAATTAACTTTCTCCACGACGCAACCTGGATTACATTTGTGGAATATACTCTTATACCAATGGAAAAGTATCAATTTGTAATACAACGTCACGATTGTAGCTTATAACATAACTGATCGTATCTGTAAAAATAGCTTCCTTATTACCCAATTTGGATATAAATCAAATCAAAAATGAGATTCGGATTTGTACACACCCAGGTTATATTGAGGAATTACTTCAAGCTTTATTTTTTCCCAAGTATTTTTAATCCATCCAAAACTTACTTGGGTCTTTTTGTTAATGCGAAGACAATATTCCTATATTTCATGATGTGCTCCATTGAATGACTTGTTATATTGTGGAATAACTTCAAGCTTTATTTTTTCCCAAGTATTTTTAATCCATCCAAAACTTACTTGTTTTTTTGTTAATGCGAAGTCAATATTCCTATATTTCATGATGTGCTCCATTGAATGACTGGTTATCATATTGTTCCCACAGACCTAAAAAAATGGCATGCATTTTCATGTAAATTTATATGTTTATATGAGAATATACATTATTATAATTATTATTAAAACAAAAACGCCAGCAACCATGTAACTTAACCATAAACCGAATTTATGAAATTTAATTAATGCTTATCCATGCCTGTATATTTGGTGTGTCCTACACAAGTAGGAAAAAATGTGTACTTTATTAAAACATTATTATTAATTATGATTGCTAATCGTATATGTAATTTATCATATTGATGATGCCTGTAAACTGGCGTCTCTCATGTACAAAATGAGAATATACTATTATTATTATTTTTATTATTATTAATTCGTAATGAGTAGATAAGAGGATGTGCGTGGAGTATCATGAGTTGGTGCTATGGTCACGTTGCATTCTGCAAGAGTCATTCTAGCAAGTGGCGATTGTGTTGAGAGATGTCAAGAGGAGGTCTCTGTCTGGAGGCGCAGGTCGTCAGCGATGTGTGAGATTGTGCTGTGGGTATGCTTGTGGTGTGTTGGCTTTTCTGTTTGTTTTCCATTTCAGCTCTGTCCGTGTGACCCAGGTTCTCGCAATGGCATCCAAGTCAACGTGCATTGGTCGTGAAGGAAAAAAGGGTTGGATCCCTTTTTTGCCGGGGAGTGTCAATGGAGTTGAAGATTGAATGATCAATTCTTGGTTGTTTGCTCAAAATCAACTTCCTCGATTTTCGCGGAGGCATCAATACGACAGTTATCGTCTCATCGGTCGCTGTTCAGAAAGAAGAAAGAAACCTCGTCAGAAGTAACATAACGATTTATTATTGTAATATTTGTTTACAGACCTTAGTTTGCTTAGTGATACTTGATTTATATGCTGGTGTAACAATACATAATACTCAAGTCAACAATTGGTGTTTTGGTTTTTTCGTCCGTTGTTACTAAGCGTTTCTGAGAAATCTTCTAAGAACAGCGTGGGCCCGAGCGTAGCGAGAGCTGGGCATTAACGGTTTATGAGACTTTGCTGACACACAACGTCTTGTGTGTCACGTGACAGAAATGCATGACCTTCAAGACTATACTGAAAGTACTGGAAGAGGACAAAGACCTCTAAGGCAGAAGCGTATGTGAATTCTGACAAGTTCATCTCGTCAGGCGTGTGACATCAGGTTGTCACTGATTTTGGAGGTAAGTGAGAGGAAAACGGCTTGAGAAATAATGTGGCGATGATGTGGTTTACTCTGTAGAAGAGGCGGATTTTCAGTGTAATAGCATCTAATTAGTGAGTTGTCAAGATGATTCTGCCTAAAGCTTAAGCTATGTGATCCGAGAGATAACTTATTTCTTGTGTGCTGAGTGTTGAAGTAGGCGTTACGCCACAAGGAGCAGGCTGAACAACTAATACGTCTTTTGGATCTAAAACTCGCCTATTACTTGACAGTTTCTGAACGCCGCCTGGAGAGTTCCTCCAATGATGTTGCACTAACAAGCTAATTCATAATCATATATTGTGTGATTCTATTTAGTTATGGAAAGCATGCAATTTTTCATTTCAAATTTCGGCGACAACATCCATTTCGTGGGGTGTAGTAGTCCGGAAGCTGAATTTTGTATTAGAATTATTTATAATAATAATTTATCTATCGTGTAAACAGGTGTTTACGAGAAATGCATGACATTTCTACAGGCATGATCAGTTATCCTATAAATTACAATCTTGAAGTATCATAAGCTAATACCTTAAAATACATATGTATTGCTTAATTATTGTACAGGAAATCGAAACAGGTTCTTCAAAATGTTAAATTGTAATTCCTTCGCTAAGGTCATTGTCAATATAAGTGAAAATTGAACGTTGGTTCATTTGCCTTGATTACCACTGGCGGGCGACTCGAAGGCGCGAATGGTTCAGCTGTTTACAGGTTCGAAGAAGACGAAAGAATACGTATTAAAGTACAGCATATGTATTGTAAAACATTTGTTTTCAGACTATGTACGGACCTCGATTTTAATTGCCATATAATACAACTTCCTTCTTACAACCACTGGTGTTTTGGAGTTAAAGTCGAGAATCAGTCGTAGTAATTATCGGTTCGGAGCGTCTTCGTAAGAATAGGAAACTGGGGTTAAGTTCCTTGACAGTTTTTATTCATCTGTTCTTTTTCTGGAGCGCCTTCTGGAACTCTTCTGGGAGCATTTACTGGGTCTGCAGCCAGCATCTCTTTGGACACGGATTATCCGCGCAGTTTGGATCCTTTTGTGACGTTGGATGATGTCTGGGTCAAAAAGGGAAGTGGCACCGTGGAAGCAGACAAAATTGTAAGCGACGATGAGTTGCCTGTTAATCGCAATGATATGCATGATGCTTAGCATGGTGAGTGTGATGTGCACGCTTCGCCGTTTAGGAATAGTAGAGCTTTAAGGCCCCTATGTTTGAACCTCAGTATTTTGATGGAAACCCAGCCGACTACTTACAGTTTATCAAGGAGTTTGAGGTCATGATGGGTGGTTTCATTTTAAATGACGAAATGAAATTAATGCATTTGTTGAGGTACTGCAATGGTGTTGCTGCAAGAGCTAAAATTAAATACTGGACACGGAGCAAGAAAGCCCTATGATACGATAGAGACGGAAGCACCTCTAAGCCGCCTTTCTAAGAGAAAGTCAAATATGGCAGACCAAGCTCCTAGGGGTAGGCCTAATTGGTGTCAAGTGGAAAGCCAATTATACACAACCACTAATTCTAGACAAACGGCACAGCGCATCCACTACGTGAACCCCTTGTTAGCCAGCCCACTTCTAATGTTATATCGACTGAAAGTTATAGAAAGTCCCCCAGACATCGGCTACAGACCACATTTAGCAAGCCAACAGAACCCATTCATACATCTTATGTATCTAGTGGGGAGCATGAGCCGATTTCTGCACAAAACTTGCTATGGTCTGATGACTACCCGAAACAGATACCAACAATTCATTCTTATACTGGCAGCAAATCACCGAATACACATATCGGTTATACCTTAGGGCAGGATTTTCACTAGCGTCAGTTAACAGAAACACATGACATCATGCATATAGCACACATGATATCAGATCAATTCCTTGCTGGCATAGCGAACAGTCGACAGCTAGGGCAAGGCATATTTCCCGGGAGATAGCTGACATACTGTCTACACCAGACGCGGATATTAATATCTTTAAAATAATAATATCTGATTATCACACAGGTGTCTCTCACTGCATACCATATCTGAACGAAAGACCGTCCCTGACTACCACCTCAAAAACCTGCCTGAAGTCTTCCTATGATCCAAAGATATTGGTAAACGAGTCTGATTACATGTATATAGAGGATACTCACGGATTATTTTACCAAGATGTTGTCCGCTCACTGAAGCCCTGTAGTCAATGTTTATCTATTATCCAAGTAAATACGAGGTCAGTTCTGAGCAAACACTTAACACCAAGTACATTAGCTTCTATATGCAGACCGTCATTGACAATGATCACTGAAGCCTGGTGCACAAGTGAAATCTCCAATGACGGCCTAAGGATTGATAAATACAATCTTCTTCGAGGGGACAGACAGGTCGTGGGGGTGCAAAACTAATTTACTGTAAGTAATCAATGCGTGCAACCCAGTTTAGTAACCCAGTTCTGTCACATCTCAATGGCTCGATCTGGGTCGAAATAAAAGCTGTCAGAAGTAAACCTACACTTGTGGACTGTGTGTACCGAACCCGTTCATCCAACAGGGAATATGATAATATGCTTAGCAATATCTTTAATGTTACAGCCAATCTTCCTTTCAGTTATAAAATTATCGGAGGCGATTTCAACTTGCCAGAAGTATCATGGTCTTCACTCCGAGGACCCCAAAGGTACGATAATCTCATAAATTCCATCGTCACAGGAGGGTGGACACAACACATAAACTCACCCACTAGATCCGCAAATATCCTAGACCTTATTTCCACGAACAACATAACACCAGCTACAGTACATGTGGGAGATGAACTTCAGGTAGTGACCATAAAATAGTAGTGTGTTCTTTTGACATCCTTCCTGAAACAAAACACAGAGATGAAGCTGGCCAGATACCTATGAGATAGTACACACATGCTGACTGGGACTTGTATCAGCACCTAATTAGATGTTCTAATTGGGACTCGTACTTTTCGAACGAGTCCTTAGATGCAATTCTTAACAACTTTTATCAGAATATTAACTCAATTCACGACGTCATTGCACCCGAGAAGATTCTTAGCTACAGATTCCCCAAAGCAATTATATTCCGACATCGTTTAGAAGAAGTCTACGAAAGCACTCAGTAAAATATTACAGATATCATGACTTATCATCATTAATTGCCATTACATCCCTTCTCAATAGAATTGAAGAGATGAGAAATATAGACCTCAGAAACAAAGAAACGCAGGCCATTCGTGCACCGCTTAACTCAGGAGAAATAGCCAAACTTTTCAAAAGTAGGTTGGCGAACTCCAAAACAGCCTATGCAAAAGTAATATATTTAGACAGCATTGCTTACGAAAATAATGAGGTGAAATGTGAACTGTTTGGCAAGCACTTCGCCAGATTGTACACCTTAGAGAACGATGAGGTCGTGGATTTCCCAGGTAAAACAGACGATTGTTTAAGTGACGTAATTTTCACCACACATGAGACCGATAAAGCTGTCACAGATTTAAAGCATAGCAACATTATTGGTCCAGACGGCATTTCTTCCATTCTGCCGATAAACTGTGATACTGAATTGGATGTTGGCGGCCTGCTTAAACCTCGGGCTACCAAGATTTCCATCCTGCATATTTCATCTATTTCCTCGGATTTATTTTGTTTTAATTATTCAATTATGTATCCAAGTCGCATTACTTACTCTCGCGATTATTTAAAATGTTTTCAACCTGTTGATTTACGAGTATATAATGACGTTAAGAAAAAGCATCATGGAGGTTGGCAGAGATCATTAAACTGTACTCCAATGCATCCGATGACTGTTCCTGTGATTATGAGCACAAATTGCAGGTCATTATCGAACAAGATTAACTACTTGCATTCTCTATTATACTCAAATGTATATTGTAATACTGGTGTAATCACTCTTCAAGAGACTTGGCTCCATGATTCATATGACGATAATTTAGTCTCCTTAAGTGGGTTCACAATCTACAGACAAGACCGATGCAGCTCAAAGAAGAAGAGAGGTGGTGGTGTTGCCACTTTTATTAATTCTCAGTGGTCTACTGCCAACAACGTCTGCTTCAAATTCTCAAATGACAATATTGATCGTATAACTGTAAAATGTCGACCTAAACACTTATCTAAGTATAGCTTCATTTTTGTCACAAATATCTATATCACACCTTGTTGCAGTCCCTCAGAACTATCTATCTTCGCTGATGAATTCACTATTTTTGCTGCTGCTTCATTTGGTAACTCCTTATCTATAGTGACTGGCGACTTCAACTCCAGCGACTGCAGTTTTATTACATTGCTGGGCCATGCAAATGTTGTTAATTTCCCAACTCGACAAAATACTTCACTTGATTTAGTATTTATAAATGATTCTGGAATATACGAAGCTCGTAAAAGAGCCCGCTCTTCAATTCTGATCATTGTATTGTACGAGTCTTACCCAAAATTTACGGAAAGTTACACAGTAAAGCCCTCTCAAACTTGTCTAAGAAAGTTGTTCACAGATGCTACTCAAATGAGAACGTGCATCATCTTAGAAACATGCTCAGTGACACAAGATGGGATTTGTTTACTGATGATTCACTTGATGACAATATCTCTAATATTACATCCTATCTGAAATTCTGTTTTGAAATCTGTTGTCCAAAAGAAACACTATTCGTCAAATTTGACCGTTTCTCCTCGCCTCAACTTAAAAAGCTTCGTAGAGAGAAGGAAAAATTATATAAGATGAAAGATAAAAGTGGTGTAAAAAGAACTAACTTCTTAATTAAGTCTGAAATGCAGAGGTTGAATGTAATATATAACCAGAAATTCATATCCTGCAAAAATCCTTCTAATATGTGGAAACTATTTAAGGAAATCACTGGTGGTAAGCAGATAAACAATATTCCATATTCTTTTGATGTATGTACTCTTAACAAATCTTTTATTTACTCTCCCTCAAATGACATGCTTCCCAGCATCACTTGTGTTAATAATAGTCCCTTTCCAGGTTTTAACACAAATGATGTTCAAAAGTGCCTCAAGTCTCTAAACCCTTCCCAGAGCTTAGGTCCCGATTATGTACCTAGTATTATTTTTAAAAAATGTTCTGATATTCTGTGTCACCCTCTCACTGATCTATTTAACAAATCTTTTTCCGATAATATTGTGCCTGCCGTTTGGAAGGACATTAAAGTTGTACCCATACCTAAATCTTCTACTGGAGCATGTGTCAAATTTAGACCCATTGCTATTACGTCTCCTTTTTTGAAAACTATGGAGAAATTACTTTTACTTAGTCTTGTACCTTCGCTTAAATCCTTTAATGACCCTAAACAATTCGCCTATAAGCACAGTAGAAGCACTTTAGATACAGCTGCCGTCTTATATCATAACATTGCTTCCAGTCTAGACAAGGGGGCTAAATTTGTTCGTGTTGCCTTCCTGGACTATACATCTGCTTTCGACTCGGTCCCTAGGGACATCTTATTAAATAAACTTGCAGCTAGTCAAACAGAATGTTGGGCTGTTAACTGGTTACATTCCTATTTCTCAGAGAGAATGCAGTACACCGTATATAAAGGGAAGTCTTCCACTTCATTGCTTACTGAAGCTGGTGTCCCTCAAGGCGCTGTTCTTTCTCCTTTTCTTTTTTCTTTCTTCTTGCATGACTTGCCTCACTCTGATGAAATAAACTTTGTGAAGTACGCTGATGATTTAACAGTTTCAATGGCTGTTAACTCCCAGCTAGATTGTACTAAAATAAATAGCTTTCTATCGGGAGTCAGCAAATGGTCTGAGTCTAACGGTCTTCAACTGAATCCTTCTAAGTGTCAAACTGTTGATTTCAGCTTAAGATGTAAACGACAGTTAAAAGAAGTCATCGATTCTCATGACACTTGTAAAATTGACGACAATGATATAGGAATCAAATCAGAAATTAAGTATCTTGGACTCATTCTCTCTTCTGATCTCTCCTGGTCTTCCCATGTCTTAGCAATCTCCAGTAAAATATTCCGCCTGACATTTTACATTAAGAAGTTAAGACACTCGGGTATAACTCAACCCCTCCTCCTACAGTTCATAAACTCTTGCATCCTACCTATTCTTCTTTATTGTTCACCCTTATTCTTTCCTGGTTTGCTTAAAAAGGACTATGTCACAATTCGTAGAATACTGCAGCAATATACAATTTGAAGGCTCGAGATATTTCTGATTCTTATGAGGGCTTAGATCTTTATCTTGGAAAAATTAATAATGAATGCCTAGACAGGTTGTGCTTCTGCCTTTTGACATATACCATTCGCTCAGCCTATAGTTGAGATGCGACCATGTGGGCTCTGCACAGATTTATGGGGCATCTTATAAATTGACTAGCTTTCCATTGTCGGATCTTCGAATACCACTTCGCAACGTCTCATCTCATTCATTTTATAATAACGTCTTTACTCGATCCTCATTATATCCCATTAAACCTAACATTTCATAGCTCTTTGTGAATTTGATTCGACTTATTCTATCCCTATTCTCTGTAGGGTACGGTTGTGCACCAAATGCACAAAAAGGCATAAAATATAAAAAAACCGGCATAAGAAAAAAATGTATTAAAACCAAAAGTGGACATCATGATAGTGGAAACTGTACAGGGAGCATTATACATTGCAAATGAGCGTTGTCAGCCTAGGGAGTTTCCTTTATTAATGCATTTATTAGTGATACTTGGATTTACCCATTTCATTACACTTTAATGATTCACCTTAGCACTTTTCTAAAACAGCTTCCAATCCCTTGTAAAAGTTGTACTTACCTCGATATTGGTTGGTTATCGTATGCCGACAACCACGGGATGAAGGGATGAAAACGAAACGAAGTCGATTTTCCCGCTCAATCTGGAGGACAATTGTACAATTCAATAACTATACGGCCTGGTCCAGACAATGAGTGCATTTATATATATATCAAATATTTAGCTGTTGAAACATTATTAACTTGTAGACAATCTACGATTTGATATTATATCATACTTGATTGTACCTGTAAAAATGGCATGCATTTTCATGTAAATTTATATGTTTATGTGAGAATATACATTATTATTATTATTATTATACTGAAGACTGTCAGTCTGGTGAGTGGTGTCCCGGTGAACCACATAGTTAACGTCGTTGTCGATAGGCACTTGACTTCATGCAATAAATTTGCTAAAGGGATTTTGCCTGACTTGGAGCATCCGCTTTACCCTCAGCTTTCCCCTTGCATCTCCTCAGGTAGAACAAGGAGTAACTTCAGAAAACTGTATACTCGCACGTTTAAGTATAAAAATTCTATGATACCATACTTGGCACGTATTTTATGTGATGAAAATAGTGCCTGGCAAGAATTAACTAACCCTTTTTCATCTAGTAAATAAACGATTTCCTCCATCCATCCTTATATACCTTCAAGTTTTACCTTTATAGCTTCTATTATATTTATGGTCCTGTTACTTCTTTGTTTGTTTTACTCTCATAATCGCAAACACCATGACGGCTGTAATCTTTGTATTTCCCCTCACCATATCATGTAAAGAAAACATTATATTCAATATTCTTAAACATGTTAGGATTTCTATACCACATTGCCAATACTGTGTGACACAAGCCAACGGCAATTTTCACTTGTATTCTTATTATTATTACCCTAGCTGTTATCATTATTATTGCTATTTCCATTTTATGTGCTGCATGTTTTTGAAACTACCTCTATTGTAAATGTGGAAAATTTTCTGTGTGATTAATTTTTATTTATAATTTGAGGAAATTAGATGCAATATTGTGATTAACGCTGAAAATTCCATTCTTTATCACAAGTAATGTGTTTTGGAATAAGGTTAATCATGATTATTATCACTCTCACTTAAGCTGTACTCAGTTTCACTAAGCGATGGGACATAACCTACAGCCTTGAAGAAGTCCTATATTGTATCCGTCAGCCACGTCTCGTAAACCGTCAATGCCCAGCTCTTGCTACGCTCGGACTCACGCTGTTCCATGAAGTTTCTCAGAAACGCTTAGTAATAACGGACGAAAAAACCAAAACACCGATTGGCCACTTGAGAATTATTTATTGTAACACCAACATATAAAAAATCTTCCGCTAAGGTCTGTGAACAAATATTACAATAATAAATCACAATATTACTTCTGACAGTTGTCTCCTGACTTCTTTCTGAACAGCGACCGATGAGACGATGACTGTCGTATTGATGCCTCCGCGAAAATTGGGGAAGTTGGTTTTGAGCAAACAACAATGAATCGATCGTTCAATCTTCAACTCCATTGACACTCCCCGGCAAAAAAGGGATCCAACCCCTTTTTTCCATCACGACCAATGCACGTTGACTTGGATGCCATTGCGAGAACCTGGGTCACTCGGACAGAGCTGAAATGGAAAACAAACAGCAAAGCCAACACACCACAAGCATACCCACAGCACAATCTCACACATCGATGACGACCTGCGCCTCCAAATAAAGGCCTCCTCTTGACATCTTGCAACACAATCGCCACTTGCTAGAATGACTCTTGCAGAATGCAACGTGACCATAGCACCACCTCATGATACTCCATGCACGTCTTCGTATCTACTCACTACCAATTACCACTGCAATCGCTTGTCACTCATTCTGCCTCAATTCTAGTAACGGTGACGTATGCGAGCCTCAGTCGTTTACACTGTTTCTCCCCGGCGTATGGGACCGCACCTAACAATCATCTCAGTATGCATGTCATTCTCAGCAATAGCCTCCGCGGCGTATACGACCCATCTGCTGTCTCTAACATCAATCAATTCATTCACGGGTGTAGAAAGCTAGAAACAACTTCAGAAGTAATCACGACGAAAATTTTAACAAAATTACGCAATAACAACAAGGTACGAAAACAACGAGTAAACACAATGAATCCGAAATACAGCAATCGATATGACACACCACACATATATACAAACAGTACAAACAACCTCGCCGATCATCTCTTGGTGGAATTCCTTTGAAGAATTGCAGGACTTACACCAGTACGCCTACAACCCTTCACAGGTTGACGATTGTAAGTTGTGGAATGTCCGGGCACACACAAGATTAACCAACAATTACAATAATTGGAACTCACACAATTATTTAACACAAACATATGTACAATCAATTCGTCAAATGTTGTGGATTCTGCCTTGGCGAACTACCCTTGAAGAACTGTAGGACTTACAGCAGTACGCCTACATTCCTTCTCAGGTTGATGATACAAGTGGAAGTCGTCCGGACACAAACAGAACTCCCAACAGCTAGATGACGGATGATACCAATTCAGTATATACAATATGAACATATGTACAAAATCACACACCAAGCACATTGCACTGCTCACTGATGCGCTACCCTTTGAAGAATTGTAGGACTTACAGCAGTACGCCTACAACCCTTCTCAGGTTGACGCCCCAGGTTGGAAAATCGTCACAGAGTTCATTTGCTGACTTCCTTCTATCAGCTATATCCTCAAATCTGAACGGTAACACGCTCATGTCATTGTATCGTAGAACATAGATGACTAACAAACACACGACGTATCTGGTCAACCAAGCGTAGGCACAGAGTAATTTACACCAAAGATAATAGCATTCAAATAGTAACTTGAAGCTAGAAATGCCTTTATTCGTGCAAGTCAATTTAACAATTACTCTCTCGTTTACACTTGGCTTATACCCACTAAACTGAGCAATATCTTTCGTTTGAGCATAGAACCATGAATTGATCGTTTAATCGTCAACTACATTGACAACTACATTGACGCTGTTGTTGTTCTGATTGTTTTACTCATTGTTTTTCGATTTTAAGGGTAGCAACCCGCAAGATCACTTCTCTCTAAACTATATCTTCGCTGCTTGCGATTTGCGCCATGTTATATGTGAATGGAATTGAATAGACCGGCTGCTACTTTGTTATGTCTGCGCCTGTTAATTGCTATAACGGTAATGAACTCGGCTGGTGCTTTAATACGTCTGTTTGTCCCTTGCACCCTCCGATTCACTGAGCCACGCAAATATCAAAAGACAAAGGCTGGCTGACCTGTGACTATAAGAAATTGTATTGTACATCTATTAGGAAGCAACACTTGATATTTATACATTTTCTTTACCGCATAATAAAGTCGGCTTACAACCATGGGAATGAATTGTTCTTATTGGCTAGAAATTTCTATTCTAATTGACTGATGATCCGACGAAGACTTAGGTGAAATGAAAGACGATGAATTGATCACACACACTAATAATAATCGCTTTATTCCACAACAATAACAATTTACAGCATGGAATTTTCAGCGTTTCTTTTACATATTGCAATGGTTTAGCTCTGTTTATAATTATATAAATGTATAAAATGTTAAAATATTGATAGTTAATAGGAAAAAATAATAAAAAAATAAAAAAAAAACCCAACAAAATCACACCATTTCTAGGTCATAGTGAATAATAAATAAATAATATAACAAATAACACATGCATTAATATGCATCATTTCATTTTATAGTTTAGTTATTGATTCAAAAGTTGTAAAAGTTCTTTTCTGATATTTGTCTCTTCACACAATACTCGTGCCAAATATGGAACGGTCGAATTTTTATATTTTGTAGTACGAGCATAAATGTTTATAAAATTTCTTCTGGTCTTACCCGAAGAGATACAAGGAAACAATTGTGAATAAAGAGGATGTTCACTATCAGATAAGATAACTTTAGCTAAGTGTTTACAAGAATTCATATGCCTATTGACAACAGTGTCATTTAGTTGAGTCAAAGGGATAGCACTGACCCTACTTACAGCCCTCAATGTTCTTCGTAGTATTATATGGTCTTTCTTGAGTAGCCCAGGGAAGAATAATGGAGAACAATAAAGAATGATGGGCAAAACACATGAATTAATAAATTGTATGATAAGAGATTGAGTTATACCTGAGTGTCTCAACTTCTTTATGTAATAAGTCAGACGGAAAACTTTCTTAGAAACTATAAGAATATGAGACGACCAGCAAAGGTTTGAAGAGAAACTAATGCCAAGATAAGAAACACTTGACTTACTCTCTATCATGGTACCATCAATATTACAACAATCATGAGATTGAATCAATCCATGCATGTCTTTTTCACTTCTCAAGCTGAAATCAACAGTGTTACATTTAGTTGGATTTAGTTTAAGACCATTTGAGCCAGACCAATCCTTAACTTCAGCTAAGAAGCCATTCATATGGGAACAATCCGATGTGGAAACTACAGGGACAGAAACGGTCAGATCATCAGCATACTTAATGAAGTTAACTTTGGGTGAGTTCGGAAGGTCATGCAAAAAGAAAGAGAAAAGAAATGGAGAAAGTACTGCACCTTGAGGCACACCACTTTCAGTTAGCTGAGAAGTGGAGCGCTTTCCAGCCAAAACAGTATGCTGTTTCCTATCCTTAAAATAAGAAGACAGCCATCTAGTTGCCCAGGACTCTGTTTGTGCTGAAATCATCTTTCCTAATAAAAGTGTCCTAGGAACAGAGTCGAAAGCTGCAGTATAGTCTAAAAAAGCTGTTCGAACGAACTTAGCGCCCTTATCAAGGCAGGAAACAATATTGTGGTGTAGTACAATGGCTGCATCTAATGTACTTCTTCCACACTTATAAGCAAACTGCTTAGGGTCACTAAAAGCTTTTAAAGAAGGTTTAAGAATATTCAAAAGAAGTTTCTCCATAGTTTTCAAAAAAGGAGATGTTATAGCGACCGGTCTAAACTTTATACCTGCTCCAGAAGATGATTTCTGTACAGGTACAACCTTGATTTCTTTCCAGTCAGCAGGTACCGTTTCCCTGTTAAATGATGCGTTAAAGATTTGAGTAAGAGGATGACACAAGATGTCTGCACACTTTTGAAGAAGAATGCTTGGTACACCATCTGGACCAAGGCTGTGTGTTGGATTTAATGACTTCAAACATAATAGTACATCCTTTTCTTTAAAACCCTGAAAATGACCATTTTCTTGACTAGGTACATCAGGTACAACCATATTAATTTGTTTCTTGATAAATGATTTGTTTAAAGCATTAACATCAGAATAAGCATCAACGGACATTTGTTTTTTACTTGTAAGTTTATTGAAAAGTTTCCAAATGTTTGAAGGATTTTTACATGATAAAAATTTTTCATTATATAGTCTGTTCAACCTTTCTATTTCAATTTTTATAAGGGTGTTTATTTTACGGACACCAGTATTATCACAATTCTTATACAACTTCTCTTTTTGTCTTCTAAGTTTTTTCAGTTGCAAAGAAGAGATTCTGTCAAATCTCGAAAACAGTGTTTCATATGGACAGCAAATTTCCAAACAAAACTTCAGATAATCGGTTATATTAGAGACAGTAGCATCCAACTTATCGTCAGTAAATAGTTCCCAGTTGGTATCATGCAACATGCTTCTTAATGCTAGAATGTTGTCATGGGAATATGAACGTTCATGTATCTTCTTTGTTAAATGACTAAACAATTTTCGTTGTAACTTGCCGTACACTTTCGGTAAAATACGAATAATGCAGTGGTCAGAATTTAGCAAAGGAGCTCTCCTTCGGGTTTCATATACATCACGGTCATTTATGAAAACCAGGTCTAGTGATTTGTCCAGACGTGTATTAAACTTGACTAGATTCTCATGACCAAGCGAAGTAAGAAAGCTGTGATCACATGAATTAAAATCACCACAGACTATAGACAACGAGTTTCCGAATGCAGGAGCAGCGAATTCAGTAAACTCATCTGCAAACATAACTATATTAGAAAGGCTACAATTGGGTGTTATGTAAATATTTGTTATGTATATATAAGAATATTTACTTAAGTGTTTTGGGCGACACCTGACGGTTATGCAATCTATATTGTCATTAGAATAATTGAAGCAAACGTGATTTGATGTAGACCAACTTGTGTTTATATATGTGGCTACCCCTCCTCCATATTTTTTCTTGGAACTATTTCTATCTTGGCGAAAAACTTTATATCCATTTATTGAAACTAGATTATCATCATAATGCTGGTGCAGCCAAGTCTCTTGTATTGCTAAAACGCCAGCATTTCGATAAACATTGGAATACATTAGGGATTGAAGATAATCCATTTTGTTGGACAGGGATCCTACCTGTGTAGGACACACCAAATGTACAGGCATGGATAAGCATTATTTAAATTTCATAAATTTGGTTTGTGGTTAAATTACATGGTTGCTGACATTTTTTGTCTTTGGATGTGGGAGCAATATGATAACCAGTCATTCAATGGAGCACATCATGAAATATAGGAATATTGACTTCGTATTAACAAAAAATCCCGAGTATGTTTTGGATGGATTAAAAATACTTGGGAAAAAATAAAGCCTGAAGTAATCCCACAATATAACTTAGGTGTGCACAAATCCGAATCTTTTTTGATTTATATCCAAATTGGGTAATAAGAAAGCTATTTTTACAGATACGATCAGTTATGTTATAAGTTACAATCGTGACGTTGTATTACAAATTGATACTTTTCCATTGGTACAAGAGTATATTCCACAAATGTTATCCAGGTTGCGTCATGGGGGAAGGTAATAAGTAATTCACGAAGGAATTGTAAGATATGGGACCAATAATGCTTGCAGAACATTTGTCATTGTAAATGGTCAAACATCCACATTATTCATTCTCATTCAAAAAGTCCAGTGGAAGCTAAAATGGTGAGACAAAAAAGAAGACAAACAACAGGAACGCAAAAGAAAGCGAGACGAGTCCTTAAGGAGTGATTAATAAATGTATACATATATATTTTGTCTAGGTCGTGCATTACTTGCCACTTATATTATTTTGACTACATTATACTATGCACTGATAATGGGCGTCCGGTAACAACGTTATTTCTCGACGTTAGTAAGGCCCTCGATAAATTCCCACTTATCAGACTCCTGACAATACTCCAAATCTGCGGAATAACTGGAAAACTTCTCAAATGGATTAATTCTTCTCTCACAGAAAGACAGCAATTAGTCAAAATCAACCACCAGCTGTCTTCCTACAAGCCGATAACCAGTGGTGTAATACAAGGTAGTTTCCTTGGTCCTATTCTATTCCTCTTATTTATAAATGACATAGTCTCTGTAATCAAGTATGGCAAGCCATACGTTTTTGCAGATGATCTCAAGATAGTATATGATTATGGGTACGTTGATATGAGCGCCGAAAGCAAGATCCAAAATGACTGAAACAATCTAGGCGATTGGAGCGAAAAGTAGTGACTGACTTTCAACCCGGACAGGTGCGGTATAACCCACCTTGGACACTGGAAACCGATAATTTGCCTATATATGTACGGTAAGCTCCTCTCGAAACTGAACACGGTCACAGATCTCGGGATGACATACTCAGATTTATCCTTTTCCGATCATGCAAATAAGGTTGTATCTGACTGTAGACGGCTTACTGGCTTTGTACTGCGTAACTTCTACACCCAGGAAGCAAGATTAGCTATATATAGGACATGTTTCCGTCCCAAACTTGAATATTGTGCTCTCCTATTTAGTTACCTCGGGTCCGAAGACAGAAAAAAAATCGAAGGTGTCCAGAGATTCCCAAGAAACGCATAATAATGTTTGACCAACAAGTGGAATAAGTTGACAGCTGTACACATCTGAAATTAGAACATCTGTGGTTAAAGAGAGTCAAGTGCAACTTGTTTCTACTCTTCAAAGTCATTAGGAAACATTGCTACAGTAACTCATCCATAACGTGGGAAAATATTAAATCATGGCTGCCCACAGAAAATGCATTAGAGCAAACTTTCTCACCATAAAATATTGCACTCTTTGGAACCAACTAGCATCTGAAATAAGATGTTGTGAAAATCCCTATGGGTTCAAATGGAGCCTAGAAAGACACATTAACATGTCCACCCTAGCTCGTCTAAAACACGACAACTTTTGGTAGAACGGAAATTGAAAGCCAGTCCAGTCTTCAGTATAGTCACATATGTATAACTCGACTCCAATACTTACGCAGCGAAGGTTTATTTGATTTACTGATTTCTATTCTCTATAAACTTCACTACATTGTGTTGGTATAAGTAACCCTGGAAATAATTATACTAGCAACCACACCTTTCAATATTTTACATATGCATATACTAATGCAATAATACTTAGTAATTATGCATGTTCAATCCTTGAAATTAGATTGTCATTAAAATACTTAAAATGATTAAAATATTTATGCAGCAAATGTTCTCTTGCTTTACCACGCTTGTTTCCCTTATAACACTCAGTTATTGAGCCTAATGTCTTCTTTGATAAAACGAATTATAATATTGCTTATACTCTTATCATATATAGTTCGATTTACTTTACGGCCCCCTGTAGAATAACTACCATTCTTCAGTATACACATACTGCAGTTCTGTTAACCAAATGCTAAAATTTTGTTGGTTCAGTGTTAATACCTTTTTGTAATATGCGTAGACAGGTTACTTTGCAATGTCAGATGTTTACTACATATAAGACTGTCATGATAATTTAGTACACTAAATCCTGCCAACTGACATTACCTTCAGTTCATACTACCTACATTGAACCCCAACTATAGTGTTCTGCTGAATCTTGCTCCACTATTCACAAAACCTATTCCTTTTACTCTATAAGGTTTTAACTTCTTATACAGTAATCTGTTCATTAGGACGCATGCACAGATATATAATATGTTCATAAAGATGTACTTGGAGACCCATTGGAAGCACGCACTAAGAAAGCTAGGGAGATGGAATATGAGGTACGAACATGTCTGGTACCAAGCAATATATTTGCAGTAGCCATAATAATCAGTCTCAGAGCCTAACATCATAAAAGGACGGAGAGTGGCGCTAGCTGATCAGCAAATATGGTGGTGGTCGATAGAGTAAAATCGCCCCATTCTGCAGGAGCAGCAATATGCAATATGACGGCTCGAAACTTTTATGATTTTTATGAGGGCTTAGATCTTTATCTTGGAAAAGATAATAATGAACGCCTAGAG
Organism: Trichobilharzia regenti; assembly: GCA_944472135.2. Taxonomy (NCBI): domain Eukaryota; kingdom Metazoa; phylum Platyhelminthes; class Trematoda; order Strigeidida; family Schistosomatidae; genus Trichobilharzia; species Trichobilharzia regenti. The sequence continues at coordinate 105,422,988 of OX235263.1, read as the reverse complement.
AGATCACGCTTCTACCTTTAAACATATACCATTCACTCAGCCTATCGTTGAGATGCGACCACGCGGGATCTGCACAGATTTATGGGGCATCTTATAAACTAACTTGCTGTCCATTGTCGGATCTTTAAATACCACTTCACAATGTCTTATCTCATTCATTTTCTAATAAGTTCTTTACTTGATCCTCATTATATCCCATTAAACCTAACATTTTACAGCTCTTTATGACTTATTATATTCCTACTCTCTGAAGGGTACGGTTGTGCACTAAATGCACAAAAAGGTATAAAACAAAAACGACTGGCACAATTGAGGATAAATGTATTAAAACCAAAAGTGGACATCATGATAGTGCAAACTGTACAGGAAGCACTATACATTGCAAATGAACGTTGTCAGCCTAGGGATTATATAGTTTCCCATTGTATTTTCTTTATGAATGCATTCATTAATGATATATTGCACTTACTCATTTCATTACAATTTAATGATTAACCTTAGTACTTTTACTTTTCTAAAACAGCTTCCAATCCCTTGTAAACGTTGTACTTACCTCAATATTGGTTGGTTATCGTATGCCGACAACCACGGGATGAAAACGAAACGAAGTAGATTTTCCCACTCAACCTGGAGGACAATTGTACAATTCAATAACTATACAGCTTAGTTCAGACAATGTGTATTTATATATATATATATCAAATACTTAACTGTTGAAACATTATTAACTTGTAGACAATCTACGATTTGATATTATATCATACTTGATCGTGCCTGTAAAAATGGCATGCATTTTCATGTAAATTTATATGTTTATGTAAAAATGTACATTATTATTAAGTTGTGACTCCGCAAGTTTAGAAGTTATTACCAGTCAGAGCGAAGGTATAAAAGCTTTAGTGGTTCATGAGGAAGAATCCAAATCGTCTACTGCTGTTATTAAAGAGGTTGAAAATGATGAAGTCCACCAGATAGACGACGGTAAGGTGTATGTTTGTGATAATGATCATGATGGTGCACTTTTGTCTTTGGTTGATCATGATGAGATGAGGAGAATGCCTACCACTACAAAGTTTCTCTACAACTCGAACGTGAAGAAGAATTAGAGGCAGATGCGATTGCAGATGTTATGAATACTCATGAGACTGTCAGTGTAAACGATCATCGTGTAGCCCACTTATCAACACATGTTAATGCTAAACTGGAGCTAATAATAAAAGACAGAAGTGGTGGTGATCTTGCAGTCAGACAACCTTCTAAAAGCCGAACAACAGTGATAGCTTCTGATACACTGCTAAGTTCATCAACATGTATCAATCAGTCGTCGTTGGTGTTGTCATCGACAATGAAAGGGACGTCCATGAACTCACGTGCCTTATGCCATGACTATGCTAGGATCAGCCCGTTTGAAAGGACGAAAGTCAATGGGCAGTTTGGTGATGATGGGCCGACTGTGTATATAAATAAATAAATAAATAAATTTATTCTCATGATACAGTACATGAGGGACGCCAGTTTACAGGCATCATCAAATTGTTACAGAAATAGGATCATATTATTCAGTCACAATTTACAGTCGATAGCAAAATATGTTTAACATGTACACTGGAGATTATACGTACACTTGATAAATGTTAATCCGAATAGTATAAAACATCCTTTTCACTTATGTACAATCATTTCTGTGCATAGTTGGAAAAATCCGCTAGATTTTCAGTGAGTGCAAAACATCAGGAAATACAGAAGTATTGTCTTCGCATTAACAAAAAACGTTGGGGTACGGAAAAAAAATAATTTTTTTTTGTGAAACCTTTTTATTTTTGTTTTTTTAAAGATTTTTTCTTTTGAATTTTTGGGAAAAAAAATTTACTTAATTAAGGTTTTTGGGATTTTTTCGGGGAAGGTTTTTAATTTTTTTTCCAGGTTGGGATTTCAATTGGATAAATTCATTTCGGAATTTGGGTTTTGGATATTCCGGATTCCTGTTTGGGGTTAAACCTTTTTTTTTTTTCCTTTTTTCCTTTTGTTTGGGAAATTTTAAAAAAATTTTTTTTTGGGGAATTTTAAGAATTTTTTAAAATTAAAATAGGAAAAAGGTTTTTAATTAATTAAAGGCCTAAATTTGGGGCTCAAGGAAAATTTTAAACGTTTTTTAACTTTTTTAAGGAACCAATCCTTCTTTCCTTGGTTTTTCCATTTGACCAAAAAAAAATTTTCCGGTTTTTATTTTAATACCCTTGTGTTTTTTTAACTTAAAAACCTTAGGGAAAAAAAGGGTTTAAATTAAAAGTTTAATTTTCGGTTTCCAGTTTTAACCGGGTCATGGTTTTTTGCCCCTTTTTCAAAAAAAATATTTTAAAAATTTTTGAAAGAGAGAGTAATTGTTAAGCTGACTCGCACGAATAGAGGCATTTCAAGTTTCAAACTACTATTTGAATGTTATTATCGTTGGTGTAAATTACCATGTGCCTTCACATGGTTGGTCAGATACTTCGTGTGTTTGTTAGTCATCTACATTCCACGATACGATTTCTTGGGCGTGTTACCATTCAGAGCTGCAGATATAGGTGATAGAAGAAGGTCAGCAAATGAACTCTGGGACGATCTTGCAACGTAGGGCTTCAACCTGAGAAGAAATGTAGGCGTACTGCTATAAGTCCTACGGTTCTTCAAGGGTAGTTCGTCAGGGCACAATCCACAACATTTGATGTATTAATTGTGCATATATTTGTGTTAGGTAATTGAGTGAGTTCCGATTCGTTTAACTGTTGGTTTTTTTATGGTTGTCACATTGTGTGAATCATCTTGTGATGTTATTGTTAATACTTCCAATGTCGTTTCCAGGTCGATTGCGGCTGAGAAGAACGTTATACGTAAAAATCACTTGGTTTCTGTCTGTCAGTTCATTTTGGAGGGTAACGGTTATAATAATCTGCATAAGGTTCTTCTGCATAAAGTCAATCATTACTTACGCAAAAACTGCGAAATCCGGTGATCAGATCGTGCCTATGGGTTGAAGTCAGGAGCTTCGTCTACAAGTAGTTGGGAGCTATTCTAGCTCATGTGAACCATCGGTGGGAAGAAGCGTTGTATTAATGAAATGGTTTATGTGGTACGAGATGGAAATTCTGGACAGTGCATTTCGAAAAAGAGTTTAGATAACCCAAAAACCAGTATTGAGTTTTCCAAATTACAGTGTTTCTTAGTCGGTTAAGAGCGATCCATCTAACTGTGCGTCGGTGGCACAGTGGTTAGGACTCTCGCCGACCACGCATATGGTCCGGGGCTCGAGCACTCGCCGACGCACACCTGATATCCATGGTCGGCCTGCGAAATTTGGGCTACCGATATCCATGCTGAAAACTCCATACTTGTACCAAAAAAACAGTGTGGAATCAAGCTGTAAATCAAAAATTAAAAATTAAAATTAAAAAAAAATTAAATCAAACTTCTGAATGGATCGAGTAGTGTTAGAGTCAGTGTATGCGATTTGATACGCCGGGGAGGGGATTGAGCCAGAGTGATATGAAACAACCAACACTCCGTGGACCAGATCGGTGGTGGTACTGTCGACAGAGAGCGAAGGAAACTTCCGATCAGTGAGGAAGATCCCACACAGCGGGAGATCGTACTGGTATTATGTGGTATGTCTGTTGTGTGTTGGGCCTTTTTGTTTTGTTTTTCCATTTTGGCCTAGTCCTAGCATATTCACTGGAGTAAACAGAAAGAAAGAAACAAAGCTGCACATAACGAAAAAAAGGAGGGAGAAAAGGAAAAGAAAGAAAAACGTTGTACCTATAAATGATATGAGTTAGAAATACAAGATCCAGTTGTTCTACTGACCATTTAATAAGTTAAAGGTTTCACGCCTAATGCTTTCTTTATCGCACAGAAAACGAGCTAGGTAAGGTATGGATGAGTTTTTGTACTTACTAGTGCAGGCACATAGTTTCTTATATAGGCTTCTGGTTTCGCAGTAAAGACAAAAATGTAAGCATCTTGTAACATAGGGGTGTAATATACAACGATCCCCAGGTTATAAGTGAACTCATCAGTGAGTGGTTTTGCAATGACACCAGAGTGCACCCGACCCCGAATTTCCAAATGACCTGCAAAAGCAACCACAAATTAGGAGAAATAGATTTTAATACACAAAATATAGACTCAGCGATTAAGACATTGAAGTCAAACGGCAGTACTGGAACAGACGACATACCATCTGTCATATACAAAAATGATAGCACGGAGATGGTAGTCTTGTTACTTAGAATATTTACTCTGTCACTGGAAACTGGAACTTATCCTGAAGTGTGGAAAACCACATACATACTACCTAAGCACAAAGCAGGGGCCAAAACCAGTGCATGCAACTATAGACCTATTAATATAACACCGGTAATATCACGAATAATGGAGAAAGTGGTTAAAGACCAAGTGTCAGACAACTTACTAGAACATGAACTTATCAACCCATCACAACACGGATTCCTCAAAAAGAGATCACGTGCGACCTGTCACATAGACTTTTTCAACGAAGTTACACGAAGCAGGGACAACAGAGAACTAGTAATTGTGCTATATTTCGATATAACAAAAGCCTTCGATAGAGTCCCCCATAATCTGCTAGTCAGCAGGTTATGCTCACTAGGGATATGTGACCCCCTCCTGAGCTGGATAAAATCATTCCTCTGTGACAGGAATCAGATAACAAAAGTTGGCTCGATAAACTCAAGGCCTAAACCTGTAAGTAGTGGTGTAATCCAGGGAAGTGTATTAGGCCCACTCCTATTCATAATATATATAAACAGTATCTGTGAATGCTTTAGTGTTGGTAAACCAATACTATATGCAGATGACTTAAAAGTGACATATAAATGCAAGAACACAGATCTCGGAATAACAGTAAACGCCATACAGCAAGAATTAGAAAAAATGGATAGATGGTGTGACACCTGGCAACTCCAGTACTATGTCGACAAATGTGGCTGGCTCTGCATGGGTTGCAACAATTTAGAACTTGACCTGACAATTCAAGGCCGTGCACTCTTACGACTGGAATCTGTATTGGACCTAGGACTAAAATACTCACATGACTTATCATTTTCTGAACATATCTCCAAACAAGTGTCAAAGTCACGCAGACTTATCGGCTTTCTACTCAGGAACTTTTACAGAAATGAGTCCAGAATTCTGTTGTACAAGGTTTGTGTGCATCCTTTATTTGATTACTGTTCATTCATGTATAGTAGTATACGCATAGAGGACAAACTGAAAGTCAAGGGAGTGCAGAGGTACTTCACGTCAAAATTACTCGGAACCGAAAATGGTGCGAACTACTCCACTAGATGTGACACCCTAGGATTAGAAACACTATGGATAAGACGCCTGAGACTAAACTTAACACTTTACTATAAGCTTCTAAACCACTTAGTTTTTACCTCTACGAATGGCATTCGACTTTCAGATGACAGTGGCTACAAACTAAGACACACTAAGGGTACAGTAGCTATCGAACAATGTAAAACAGCTACCAGGCAAAAGTTTTATTTGATTAGGTATGCACAGATATGGAATAAACTACCAATGGAAATGCGTCAAGCAGGTACATTGGCCTCATTCAAAAAAGTGCTTAACGACAAACTACAAGAGTTTGCAAACGATGCAAACAACAATGAACTATAATTCAAGAATTCTGTACACAACAAAATTATGTATGAAAACTGACTTCAAGCTTTATTTTTTTTCCCAGGCACTTATAACCCATCCACCAAAGACCTGGTTTTTTTTGTTGATGCGAAGACAATACTTCTGTATTTCCTGATGTGTTGCACTCACTGACAATCTAGCGGATTTTTCCAACTATGCACAGAAACGATTGTACATAAGTGAAAAGGATGTTTTATACTATTGGGGTTAACATTTATCAAGTGTACGTATAATCTCCAGTGTACATGTTAAACATATTTTGCTATCGACTGTAAATTGTGACTGAATAATATGGTCCTATTTCTGTAACAGTTTGATGATGCCTGTAAACTGGCGTCCCTCATGTACTGCATCATGAGAATAAATTTATTTATTTATTTAATGCACGTTTCTTAATCAATAAGATATCTGAACTAAGGACATTATTATCAGTCACCAAGCCGACTGTAGCTCTGATTACTGAGTCATGGTGCTCATCCTCTGTACTTGATGTGCATATACGTTTCGGTGATTACACTGTACACCGTGCAAACAGAGATTGTAAGCGTGACGGAGGATGTCTCATATATATACACAGCTCATTTGTAGTCAGTAAGGTGGAAGATGAAATAATGAATAATGTACCTGACTCACTCTGGGTTGTCTTACATGGAGATAAATACAAACTTCTCATAGGCTGTGTTTATCGAGCACCAAGCTCAACAAAAGAAACTGATGCGTTATTAGCTAAATCGTTTGCACACGCATCCTCGTTTAGTGCTAATTACAAAATAATTTCAGGGGACTTCAATCTTCCAGAAGTCAATTGGTTAAGTAGTTCCGGCCCCCAACGCTTCGACGAATTACTTGCCACTATCGACTGTTATGGATGGCAACAACACGTCCAGACACCTACTCGTGGTGAAAACATGTTGGACCTTGATTTTTGTCATGACACAATCCCAGTCTCCACCTATGTTGGTAATAGATTTTCCAGTAGTGACCATAGAATGGTACTCTGCTCTCTGCCTTCCTCACCACTAAATACAGGAAACAAACAAGATTCAGGAAGCATGATATGTCGTAGTTACAAATATACAGACCGGCGGTTAGTTCAAGAACTTATTCGACTCTGTCAATGGGATGACTATTTTACCACTGACTCCCTGGAGGCTGTAATGTCCCTATTTTACAGGAATGTTACCTTTTGTCTAGATACAGTTGCTCCAAAGAAAATAGTGAAATTAGGTAGACACCGAGCTGAATATATTCCAAGGGCACACCGCAATAAGTTAAGGAAGTTGAAGAAACAGTACTATTCCACTAAGGATATATCACTACTGCTCTCAATCTACGAGTCTCTTGAATCTATCAAGCGCCTACACTCTCAAAAGGACCTCAACGAAGAGTTAACGGCACTTGAAAGACCTCCAAAGTTTATAATTAACGGCACTTCTTAAAACACGAATGCAGTCGGCGAGGGAGATCCCCCACTTACTTCACGACAAAGTAATCTACAATGAGCCTGCTACTATCTGTGAACTCTTCAGTGATTGGTTTGCAAACTTTAGTTTAGAAACACATATGCCTGGTGAAACCGCCCCCTTACTAGCTCTTCCCTCGGAAGCATTGTGTTCATTAATCAATTAATGATACAAGCAAATAAAAGCCTTAAAACTTCAACTAGTACGAGACTGGATGGCCTTGCTTCAATAATTTTCAGAATCATTGGGTGTGATATACCCCTGTTACTTCTTAAATTCTTCTCAGTATCTATGGACACTGGCACTTACCCTAGTGAGTGGAAAACTAGCTTCGTAATTACACACTACAAATCTGGTGATAAGGCAAACGTCCGCAATTACAGACCCATAAATATAACCCCAGTTATCTCGCGAATCATGGAGAAAGTTGTAAAAGATCAATTGTCAGACTACCTACTTAGGGAAGATCTTGTTACAAGGTCTCAACACGGATTTCTCAAAAATAGATCCTGCGTTACTTGCCACTTCGACTTTTTCAACTGCATCACCAGTAGTCGCGATGCACGTAAGCTAGTCGTTGTTCTCTACTTCGATATATCTAGGGCGTTTGACATGGTATCTCACAGTATTCTCTTTGAGAAGCTGTACTCTTGTGGAATTCGCAACCCATTACTGTACTTGTTAAAATCGTTTCTAGCAACAGGGTAAAAACAACCAAAGTTGGATCTGTATTGTCTCATCCTAGGCAGATCTCAAGTGGGGTCGTGCAAGGTAGTGTCCTAGGTCCACTTTTATTTACAGTCTACATTAACGGCATTGGCAGGTGCTTCACCCCAGATGAACCAGTCCTATATGCTGACGACCTCAAAGTCGTATACTCCTGCTACACTCATGAATAAAGCGATATGGTTACTAAAATACATCTTGAACTAAGTAGTCTCGCAACATGGTGTGCTAAATCCTGTCTAAACTTTAACATTGACAAATGCCGCTGGATTTGTATCGGAAACAGTAACCTCGATCTAACTCTTGAAATAAAGGGGAGAAAACTAGCTAAGCTCAATTCAGTCGTAGATCTCGGTACTAGATACTCTAGTAACTTAACGTTCTCTGAACAGACTGATTATGCCAGACGCAAAACTCGAAGGCTGATAGGATGCATAACGCGCAATTTCTTTTGTTGTGAAACTAGGGTTTTATTATACAAAGTATGTGTCCGACCTATCTTAGAATACTGCCCGTTTATTCTTAGCGGACTCAGACAAAATGACAAGCTTAAATTAGAGGGAGTGAAACGGCAGTTTACCTCAAGAACTCTTGGTTTAGAAAGTGGTCTGGAATACTTTGAGTGATGCTACAGACTAAGATTAGAACCACTCTGGAAAAGACGCCTTAAGCTAAACCTTATCTTTTACTACAAGCTAACTAATCTTCTCTCGCATTCCTCCCAGCCAATAACTAAACCTACCACTGTCATCAGTTACGATCTTAGAAATCACCACAACCTAGCTGCTATAGAGCATTGTCAGACTTACGTGCGGTACAACTTCTTCTTAAATAAGTTTTCAGTCATTTGGAATAGACTACCAGCTAATGTGCGCGATGCAAACACACTTCCAATGTTCATCTCCTCAGTCACCAGACTACTCAAAGATGACAATGCACTTCTATATTTGACCCTTACACCTTCTTTTTCACCCTACATCGATATTTAAAGTTCATTAAACGTGTAGCTACAACAAACTACAATTATAAATTTTAATATTATTTGAACTAGATGATAAACATTTCTACATAGGACAGTAATGTTAGTTCACACATAATATAAAAGTTAGCATAACGGGACTAGTTAGTTAGTGCACAAAAATAATCATAGATACTAAACAGAATATATATGTATATATTTATTAATCACTCCTTAAGGACTCGTCTCGCTTTCTTTTGCGTTCCTGTTGTTTGTCTTCTTTTTTGTCTCACCATTTTAGCTTCCATTGGACTTTTTGAATGAGAATGAATAATGTGGATGTTTGACCATTTACAATGACAAATGTTCTGCAAGCATTATTGGTCCCATATGTCAATGTAGTTGAAGATTGAACGATCAATTCTTGGTTGTTTGCTTGAAATCAACTTCCCCAATTTTCGCGGAGGCATCAATACGACAGTCATCGTCTCATCGGTCGCTGTTCAGAAAGAAGAGTGAAACATCGTCAGAAGTAATACAATGATTTATTATTGTAATATTTGTTTTCAGACCTTAGTTCGCTTATTCATTTTATATGTTGGTGTAACAATAAACAAATCTCAAGCGGCCAATCGGTGTTTTGGTTTTTGCGTCCGTTATAACTAAGCGTTTCTGAGAAATCTTCTAAGAACAGCGTGGGCCCGAGCGTAGCGAGAGCTGGGCATTAACGGTTTATGAGACGTGATTGACAGTTTCTGACGATAGAAACAGATCTGGCGGATTCAAACAGTTAGTGAAAGTTTGGATAGTCGCCGTTCATTTTTCCTGGTGCCGGTCAAGTCCTCTTTGAACAAGCAATATCTGGAACGTTTTTGGAATTGGGTCAAGTTCAACAATGCCTGGGTCAAAGAAGGGACAGAGTGTCTTGGATGCAAACAGGAAAGTAAGTCATGGTGACTTGTCTGTTAATTGTAACGATGTGTCTGACGTTAAGTATGACATGGTTGATGTTACTGTTTCGCCGTCCATGGATAATAGGAACATCAAACTCCCTAAATTAGAACCACGATGTTTTGATGGAAACCAGGCTGATTATTTACAATTTGTAAAGGAGTTTGAGATCATGTTGAGTGGTTTTTTATTAAATGATGAATGGAAGTTAATGTATTTGATGAGATATTGCACTGGAGATGCTGCAAGAGCTATACAGTGCTGTAAGTTTATGAAGCCGAAAGAGGGCTACGATGAGGCTATGAGCATATTACGTCAAAGGTTTGGAAGACCTTCGATGATTGCAGGGAAATTATTCGACGCTGTTAAGGGTAATGGTGGTCAATTACAGGATGACTCCCAGGCACTCACTGAGTTTTTAGATAATTTGCTAATTTACAAGAATGGAATGATTTCGATGGATCGCATGAGTGACCACAACTCGAGTTTTACACTAGAAGTAATAGCAAGACGCCTACCTACTCGACTGCAAAGGAAGTGGGTGAAGATGAGCTCCCGTATGGAGGATGAGGGTATCGAGCCAAAGTTTGATGATATCCTGAAACTGGTAAAAGATAGCGTCAATCAATCTATGAGCAAGTTTTCCAGTCTATTAGATCTCACCCCTAGAATAGAGCAGTCTGAGATCAAAATGCAATCATTGATGACGAGTAGGCCTCAGAGAGGTGGATATCGAGAAGGCTCCATGATGTCTAGTAATGCATATAGACCTAGTGAGTGTAACAGGTTTCGTAGTACATCTTCAACAGATAAGTTACAAGATGCAAGACAAACACGGTTTTGTTTTACACGTGTGCAAGAGGTGCATACAGAAGTGAACTGTGAACCAGTGTGCAAGTTCAGTGATAAGCTAAATGTAAACTCCAGGCATGACTCCGAATTGTGTGACGATATCTGTGCGGTCAGGAAGTCTGTAGTTGCAACTGGTAAGCCATTGTTGAATAGAGTGTCACAGAATAGAGTTGCTGCTTCAGAGTGCAGTTCTGACTGCAAAAGTTTACAGAGTATAACTAGTCAGAGTGAAGATATAAAACCTTTAATGATTTGTGAGGAGGAACCAAAATTGTCTACTTCTGTTATTAAAGAGTTTGAAAATGATGAACTTGACGGTAAATTGAATATTTGTGGTAATGATCATGATACTTCACAGTTGTCTTTGGTTGATCATGATGAAATGGAGGGAATGCCTACCACCGCTAAGCTAAATATAGGTTCTGTAGAACTTGAACGTGAAGTAGAAATAAATGCAGATGCAGTTGCAGAAGGCACGCATACTTGTGAGACCGTCAGTGTGATTGATCAGCATGTAGCCCAACTATCATCAGATGCTAGTGATAAACCTGAGCTGATAGTAAAAGACAGCAGTGGTGGTGGTCTTATAGGTAGACAAATTTCTGAAAGCCGAGAAACAACAGCTTTTGATCCACCGCTAACTTCATCAACTGATATCAATCAGTCGTCGTTGGTGCTGTCATCCACAATGAAAAAGACGCCCATCAACTCAAGTATCTTGTGCAATGAATATGCTAGTATCAGTTCGTTTGAAAGGACGAATATCAATGGTCAGTTAAGTGAGGATAAGCCAAGTGTAAACGAGAGAGTAATTGTTATATTGACTTGCACGAATAAAGGCATTTCTAGTTACTATTTGAATGTTATTATCTTTGGTGTAAATTACTCTGTTTCTGCACTTGGTTGATGAGATATGTCGTGTGTTTGTTAGTCATCTATATTCTACGATACAATGACATGGGCGTGTTGCCGTTCAGATTTGAGGATTTAGCTCATAGAAGGAAGGCAGCAAATGAACTCTGCGACGATTTTCCAACCTAGGGCGTCAACCTGAGAAGGGTTGTAGGCGTACGGCTGTAAGTCCTACAGTTCTTCAAAGGGTAGCGCATCAATGAGCAGTCCAATGTGCTTGGTGTATGATTTTGTACATATGTTCATATTGTATATACTGAATTGATATCATCTGTCATCTAGCTGTTGGTAATTCTGTTTGTGTCCGGACGACTTCCACTTGGATCATCAACCTGAGAAGGAATGTAGGCGTACTGCTGTAAGTCCTACAGTTCTTCAAGGGTAGTTTGTCGTGCCAGAATCCACAATATTTGATGTAGTGATTGTACATATGTTTGTGTTAAATAATTGTGTGAGTTCCAATTATCGTAATTGTTGGTTAATCTTGTTTGTGTCCGTACATTCCACAACTTACAATCGTCAACCTGAGAAGGGTTGTAGGCGTACTGGTGTAAGTCCTGCAATTCTTCAAAGGAATTCCACCAAGAGATGATCGGCGAGGTTGTTTGTACTATTTGTATATACGTGTGGTGTGTCATAGCAATTGGTGTTTTTTGGATTCATTGTGTTTACTTGTTGTTTTCGTGTCTTGTTGTTTGAAAACCAGTTGCTTCTTCATTTCAGATCATGAATACTCATTTACAGCATGTTCGCCAGCGTCTTCAAATGGTAGAATTGGATTGTTCATGGAATTTGAGTGGTTATGAGATAGACGGTTTGGAATTAATCCTCATTTCAGTCTAGATGCAGGGTTGTTCGACCTCGACCAGAAGATGAATAGGAGCAGCAAAATACCAGAAAGAGAAAGTATGTGAACATGAAAAGGACATTAGTACATGATTCATTTATAAATGTTTATCTTAATTATACTCAAGTAAACATTTTTCTATATTGTATCTGCGTTTTCACGTATTTATGCGAAGTCTTAGAGTTTATTTAATGTCATAATGTGTATTAATAGTCTGAGCGTTTTTATTGTTCTAATGACTGATGCGTTTTAGAAAAAAGTGATGGGTTCTGGTAGGGATAGTCATTTGGACAAAACCGTTTATATAGCAAGCGTTTGAAGGTTACAATGAGGGATAGGTCCTATTTCTAAGGGTAGACTAATCCTGTATGTTCCGTACTATGTCTTTATGCATCCATGCTGCTAGTTTATTTATAGTTTTTAGATTGCTAAGGGTGTTGAAGTGCGTCTTTTAGGTGCTGTAGTAGATTAGTGCTTGATTCGTTCTAGGAGTAAATAGTTTATTAATATAATCTGTAGAGTGCAACAGTCTGTATAGACAGCGTTTGAAGCTTGTAACCGAAGAGCAAGTTCTGATATCTAGGGGTAGGCTATTCCATATTTTAGAATACATGACTGTGAAGAAGTTTTCACGGAGTGTTGACTTAAAAGAATGAGTTGTCACTGTGGAAGTTTGGTTACGCAGATCGTAAGAACCTTCCTGTGCGAATTGTATGTCCCTGTTACCTGAGAAAGATATTTTATGAAGGACCTTAAAGAAGAATATTAGGTTTATAATAAGTCGCCTTGTCCAAAGTGGGTCAAGTTTTAGGATCATGCACCGTGAGATGTAGTCTTTCTTACAATCGTAGCCAAGCAGTTTTGAGGTAAAATATCGTTGGATACTTTCCATCCTTAGCTTGTCACGTGTGCGAGTGCTGCTTATAATAAATGGACAGTATTCTAGTAGTGGTCTGACACATGTTTTGTACAGAATTAGCTTGGCTTCATTGTCGTGAAAGTTCCTGAGTATGCATCCTAAGAGCATCCTCGATTTTCTAGTCTGTGATGCTACTTGCTCTGAGAATGTCAAGTCACTAGAGTACCTCAAGCCTAGGTCAACGACACTTCGGAGTCTTGTTAGGTTAGCAGATTGGAGCGTTAATTTCAGGTCAATTGAGGGTGCACCGAAGCAGATCCAGCCACATTTGTTCAGATTAAATTGGAGGTTCCATAAGGACGACCAAGCAGTCATTTTATCTAATTCCTTCTGCACTACATTCTCGAAGTTCCCTAAGTCATCACACTGGAATGTATAAGCTACTTTTAGGTCATCTGCAAAGATGAATGGTTTCCCGTGCGTGAAGCAAGCGCATATGTCATTGATGTACAGCGTAAATAGGAGGGGTCCAATGACACTACCTTGTACTACACCAGAAGTGATAGGGCTAGGTTTGGAGGTTGCAGACCCGAGTTTAACTATTTGGGACCTATTGTTAAGGAATGATTTAAGCCATCCTAATAATGGGTCACGTATTCCTAAGGAGTTCAGTTTATTTGTTAGCAGTAAATGGTCAACACGGTCAAATGCCTTAGAAATGTCAAAGTAGATGACAAGTACTAGTTGCCGTCTGTCACGACTGCTGGTTACAAAATTGAAGAAGTCTAGGTGACATGTTAAACATGATCTGGATTTCAGGAATCCATGTTGGTTCGGACTTATGATGTTGCAGCTAAGCATATGTTTGATTAGGTTATTTTTGACTAGTCTCTCCATGATTCTAGATGCTATAGGTGTGATATTGATTGGCCGGTAGTTACTGACTTCAGTTTTCGAGCCAGATTTGTGTTTAGGCATAATGAATGTAGTCTTCCATATGTCAGGGTAAGTTTGGGTTTCTAGGGACATTGTGAATATTTTAAGCAGTAGTAGAGGAATGTCAGGGCCACCATATTTATAGAAGTAAGATGATATACCGTCGGTACCGAAACCTTTTGAACTTTTGAGGGTTCTTATAGTTTGGTTAATATTAGCGTAAGTGAATTGAACAGTGCTAATTTGGTTTGGTGTGAGTGGAGATGGAGTTTGTGCCATTTTAGTAATAGGGTGTATATCGAGTAGCTGGACTGAGGGCTTAAGGTAGTTACCTGCAAACGTTTTGTTGAATAGTTCACATATGTCTGCAGAGTTAGTGCATAGCCTGCCTTTGTCTATGAGGAGAGAAATGCTGTGATTTTTGCGATTCATTCGCTTCCTTAAGATTTCTGTGAGTGCATACACTCTAGCAGGACTGGCTACTGCGATGCGTTCTTCCTTTCTCATACGGAAATCTTGAGCTTGTGTGATGGAGCTAAGGGTTTTAAGTATTAGACCTAGAGTGCCAAAGTCGTGGTGTTTGAAGTAACTTGTTGAGAGTTTCTTCAGTTTCTTACGATCCTTTGGTTTTATGAATGACTTTCTGTGTGGGGAAACCTTTAGTGTTTGGAGTGGAATGACAGCATCTAAGCATATGTTTGAGTTATGGTAGAAGATGGTTAGGGCTCTCGATAGGTCATCAGTAGTGAAGTATTCATCCCATTTGGAGGATCTTAGCATCGATTCTACTAAGGCCCAGTTTGCCTTACTATAGTTCCTATATATTACTTGTTGTGAAGTGGAGGTATGAGATGCATTGCTACTCAGCGGAATTGGCAGTGCACACATTACTGTTTTGTGGTCGCTCCCTGGGAACTCAGAACCTACTAGCGTTGAAAGGGGGCTTATATTGTGGCAGAAGATTAAGTCTAGTACGTTGTTACCTCTTGTGGGAGTAGTGACAGTTTGTTTCCAGCCAAGTATATCCAGTGTGTCTAAGAACTTATCAAATTTAGTTGGACCTGTGGGTATATCCCAGTTGATTTCAGGTAAGTTAAAGTCCCCACATAGGATCTTATGATCGTATTGTAAGTCGGTTAATTGCTCCAGAGTATTAATAAGTTGGGTCTCGTAATTACTAAAGGTGCCAGGTGCTCTGTAGGAGCATCCAATTAATGCTGTTACGTTATTTAAGTGTACATTAACCCATAGAGTCTCAGGCATGTTAAGTGTACTACTTTCTAGCTGTGATACAGTAAGTTCATTCAAAAAGTACATGAGACAACCCCCTCCCTTACCACCTTCCCTGTCACACCGAAAGTGTGTGTAGTTATCTAAGCTTATTTCTTCATCCAGGATGTCGAATGACACCAAGATTCAGTGATGACAATTACAGGGGGTTTGTATATTACTGTGAGTGCTCTGAGCATCGGCAATTTATTTAGAACAGATCTAGCATTTATGAGGATTACGTAAAGATGAGAGTTGAAGTAGCATTTGAAGTATTTAAGTTCGTTAGTCAGCCCCGAATATGGTTCAGCACCCAGTAGTTCTGCTGGACATGACGATCCTATGTTAAGAGGAGTTCCAGCATCATGCTCACCTATGTCTATCGAGTTGTTGTGTGCTGTTTTCGGTGAGAATTAGGAGTTGGAGTACTGGATTTGCTATAGACTAAGGAACTTTTATTTTTAGTTAGGTTACAGAAGTGGGTAGGGTTCTTTATTTGGCCTATACTTGTGCAAGTGTCAAGTGTGTCCAATGGATACGGGTGCACTAGACCGTTCCTGTTTTCATGCAAGGAGGGAGCCAGCACTAGTGGTTTAGGAGTGTTAACATCCCTACCAGCTGTTTTTTCAACGCTGACAGGGACGCGGGGGATAAAAAATGATTGGATCCTTGTGATGACCATGGCTTATTATTCCACCTATTGTTTGATGCTAGTTGTGTCCTTGTGTGGGTTTCGTGTGTACTGCATTTTGGGTTAGTTCCCAGCAGACTTGTACCATATATCCGGTCGAAATTTGTTTGTGTGCCATACTCTGAAGACCCTGAGTTGTTGGTAGCCGAGTTCTGACTATTACCACTTGTACTATTTAGGGTGACATCGTTGTGACATTGGATATTAGTGTGTGCCACGGTGCGATTTAGCACGTTGTGAGTGCTAATACTATTAACCGTGGGGAGTGTGGGCTTATTTAAGCTGCCACTGTTTTTGTTGGTATGATTTAGGGGCATATTTTCCTTATCTTTACCAATGGAATTATAGCTAGGAGAGGACAAAGTCGAATTTCGGGGGGTTTTAACTTTTTTTCTGGGGTTATTTAGTGGCATTTTAGATTCTGCGGTGATGGGTGGTATGGTTTTATTATTTATTTGGTTACAGTCTAGTGGCCTTTCGGCTGGTGTTGCACTCTGATGGGATATTTCTGTGTGTTTTGAGAGGGGTGATGCGGTGGGGTCTACTGTATCTTTCACAGGGTTGGGAATAATGGCTTGCTGCAATGTCCTATTACCTATTTCACAATTAGTCTTAGTGAGATAGTTGTGTGCGCGCCTTTCTATAACTGTTTTTTCCACCCCGACCTTTATATGTTTGTAGTTTCTGGCTTGCGATAGGGTGTGTTGGGAGTGAATGAATTTTCTGGTCTCTGCCGGTGTTTCGAACTGAAAACGAATAGGACAACACTTTTCATGTTGACTCTTCTTCAGCCTGTAGCACTTAGTCTTGGAGTTAGGCATTTTCGCTTCACTAAGTAAGATGCGCTGTACCTTTTTTAGTGCCTCATTGTCCGGAACGTTGTAGACAATAGCACTCAGTTTTGCGTCGAGTCGTTTTGTTACTTCTGTGGTAACAAAGTTAATGAGGTTATCTACCTTAGTTACCGATTCTGTGTCAAGCTTGTTAAGGTTTACCGTTTTCATGAGGATAGTTAGAGGTGTCAGTTCACAGACCTGCGATCTGATATCGCTGATCTGATCTGATAATTTGGATATCTCGGTATTGGTTTCGATGTTTCCAGCATTTACTGACTTGCTGTTTTTTATTTCCCTTAACTCAGCCTTAAGTTCTCCTATAGACAACTTTAGAAGTTCTATTTCTGAAGATAGTACTGAAAAAGAGCTTGATGGCTGGAGTTTCTCCATAAGCACATAAGGTGAAGGGAGGAGTTCTGTATGAGCAGAGGGTACCGAATTTTTAGGAGTAGTGCTAATACTGGCTGTCAGTACAGTTTTATCCTCAGTTTCAGCTCGACGCTTACGGCATACACGTGAGTTATGTGACTCACTATAGCCGTTTGTTGGGGGTGTGTTGCTTGATGTAGCAATCAAGGACGTTAAATTAGACACCAGTTTTACAGGGGATTGGGTTCGTTGCTTTTTACTTTGATTAACCATAACTATTAGAAATGGAAGTTAGTGGTTACAAGTATGGAAGTAGTATAGTACTTGTGCAAGTACTACAACAAGATAAATTTTATGTAACGAATCACGTAAAAATGTAACGCAAACGTTGAACGTACCGCGATACAGAGTAAATTTGTTAAAATTTTCGTCGTGATTATTTCTGAAGTTGTTTCGAGTCTTCTACATCCATGAATGAATTGATTGATGTTAAGAACAGCAGATGGGTCGTATACGCTGGGGAGGCTATGCTATTGCTGAGAATGAAATGCACACGGAGATAATTGTTAGCTGCGGTCTCACACGCCAGGGAGAAAGAGTGTAAACGACTGAGGCTCGCATGCGTCACCGCTACTAGAACTGAGGCAGAATGAGTGACAAGCGATTTCAGTGGTAATTGGTAATGAGTAGAAAAGAGGATGTGCGTAGAGTATCATGAGTTGGTGCTATGGTCACGTTGCATTCTGCAAGAGTCATTCTAGGAAGTGGCGATTGTGTTGCAAGATGTCAAGAGGAGGTCTCTGTCTGGAGGCGCAGGTCGTCAGCGATGTGTGAGATTGTGCTGTGGGTATGCTTGTGGTGTGTTGGCTTTTCTGTTTGTTTTCCATTTCAGCTCTGTCCGTGTGACCCAGGTTCTCGCAATGGCATCCAAGTCAACGTGTATTGGTCATGAAGGAAAAAAGGGTTGGATCCCTTTTTTGCCGGGGAGTGTCAATGTAGTTGAATATTGAACGATCAATTCTTGGTTGTTTGCTTAAAATCAACTTCCCCAATTTTCGCGGAGGCATCAATACGACAGTCATCGTCTCATCGTTGGCTGTTCAGAAAGAAGAGTGAAACATCGTCAGAAGTAATACAATGATTTATTATTGTAATATTTGTTTTCAGACCTTAGTTCACTTATTCTTTTTATATTTTGGTGTAACAATAAACAAATCTCAAGCGGCCAATCGGTGTTTTGGTTTTTGCGTCCGTTATAACTAAGCGTTTCCGAAATCTTCGAAGAACAGCGTGGGCCCGAGCGTAGCGAGAGCTGGGCATTAACGGTTTATGAGACGTGATTGACACCATATCTTACAATTCCTTCGTGAATTACTTATTACCTTCCTCCACGACGCAACCTGGATCACATTTGTGGAATATACTCTTGTACCAATGGAAAAGTAATAATTTATAATACAGCGCCAAGATTGTAACTTATAACATAGCTGATCGTATCTGTAAAAATAGCTTTTTTTCTTGGAAACACCTATGTATGAGAAAATATATACTATTAATAATATTATTCTACACTGAGTATAATTCACTCGTAATGTTACGATGAAAATGCTGACAAAACAATACAAGTGTATCACTTATTTTAATTATTACCAAATTCGGATATAAATCAAGAATAAGATTCGATTTTGTACACACCTAAGTTATATTGGGGACCCTGACCTTGGCGGCCTGTTCGAATTTTTAGGCCAGCTACTATAATATCTACATTTCGCATCCAGTCTACTGTTTACCAACATTTATTTATCGCCTAAATATGAATTTTAACAGAATCACTTACTCTCGTAACTTTATCAATCATCTACGACCAAATGACTTTCACATTCTAAAGAAACCAAGGAGGAAACATCGTAGCGGTTGGCAGAGAGCTCTCAAACGTACACCAATACACTTAACTACGATCCCTGTCATAATGAACACAAACTGCCGCTCTCTGCCAAACAAGATAATGTACCTACAATCCTTGATGTCCACTGATACGTATCATAATACCGCCATAATCACATTACAAGAAACGTGGTTGCATGAACTGTATGATGACAATCTTATCTCACTAAAGGACTTTATTTTATTTCGACAAGACCGTCAGTGTTGTAATAAGAAAAATGGTGGTGGAGTTGCAGCTTTTATTCACTCCAAATGGTCTGTTTCTAATAATGTCTGCTTCACCTTCTCAAATGACTTCATTGACCGTATTACTGTTAAATGTCGTCCCAAACATCTCCCCAAATATAAACAAATCTATGTTAAAAACATGTACATTTCTACTAGTTGCTCTCCATCTGATCTGTCTAGTTTTGCTGACGAATTCACCATGTTTGCTGCTGCCAACTTCGACAACTCTCTATCCGTTATTACTGGAGATTTCAACTTCTCAGATTGCTCTTTTCTTGAAGCACTTCGTCACACAAACATAATCAAATTTCCCACTCGACTTGACAAAACACTCGATCTAGTTTTTACTAATGACGAAGGAGTATATGAAACACGTAGACGTTCACCGATACTAAACTCAGATCACTGCATTGTCCGAGTTTTACCAAAAATATACAGCAAAACACATAATAAAGTCTTCTCACACCTGTCTACGAAAGCACAACAAAGATGCTACACATCTGACAGCCTACTCAATCTAAGATGCATGTTAAAAAATACTAACTGGGATTTATTCTATGAAAGTACATTAGATGACTCAATCACCAATATAATATACTATCTCAAGTTCTGCCTCGACATATGCTGTTCCGAACAAACACTGTTCAAACGCCTCGACCGCTTCTCGTCTCCCCATCTCAAACAACTTCGCAGGCAAAAGGAAATGTTATATAAACGCAAAGATAAGTTAGGACTTAAAAAGATTAATGCTCAAATCAAATCTGAAATCAAAAATCTTAATGCTATCTATAACCAAACACTTTTATCATGCAAATCTCCTATCAGCATGTGGAAACTTTTCAATGAAATTACTGGCAATAGTAAGCGATGTAATTTTTTTCCCTCTTGTGATGTTAATGCTCTTAATCTGTCTTTTATACGCTCTCCTTCTACTAAAATTACTTCTAACATTACTAGTCATGTAGCTGATAATCTCCAGGACTTTAACACTCTTGATGTTTTAAAATGTCTTAAAACTCTTAAGCCCTCACATAGTCTTGGCCCTGATGGCATACCTGCATATGTTCTAAAACAATGTGCAGATGCTTTATGTTCTCCTCTAACTAATATCCTAAATGCTTCTTTCTCCGAAAACGTTGTACCTGTTCCATGGAAAGACATTAAAATAGTCCCTGTCCCTAAACCTGGCAATAGCAAGAACGTAAAGTTCAGACCCATTGCCATCACTTCCCCGTTTCTAAAGCTTATGGAAAAACTAGTACTTCTTAAACTCGAACCCTCCCTTAAAAGCTTCGAAGACCCCAAACAATTTGCCTACAGACAGGCTAGGAGTACTTTAAACGCTGCAGCCGTCTTACACAACAGTATCGTCTCATCATTAGATAAAGGTGCCAAATATGTCCGCTGCACGTTTCTTGACTTCACTTCTGCTTTCGACTCTGTACCTAGATGTCTCTTGCTAAATAAGCTCTCCATGACACAAACTGAGTCCTGGGTCACTAACTGGTTGCATTCCTACTTTTCAAACAGAATGCACTACACCGTATATCAAAGGCAAATCCTCCTCTGCTGTGCTCACTAAAGCTGGTGTCCCCCAAGGTGCTGTACTCTCCCCACTTCTCTTTTCTTTCATTCTACATGACCTACCATCTTCAAATTACACTAATTTTGTCAAATATGCTGAAGACCTAACTGTATCTTTGCCTGTCAAATGTCAAAGTGACTGCTCTAAACTAAACGGCTTTTTTGATGGTATAAGATGGTTGGAGGCAATCGGCAGGAAGCCTTGGACCTAGGTTGTGCGTCGGTGGCACAGTGGTTAGGACTCTCGCCAACCATGCACATGGTCCAGGGTTCGAGCCCACGCCGACGCACATCTGATATCTATGGTCGGCCTGCGAAATTTGGGCCACCGATATCCATGCTGAAAATTCCATACCTGTACCAAAAAATACAGTGTTGAATCAAGTTGTAATCAAAAAAAAAAAAAAAAATAGGTTTCGTGCTAGTTGGCACTCGTCAGCAAGGCGTATCTGCAACCTTGAAGGAACTCGTGTCCCTTCTGAGATTCGAACCCGCGTCACCCAGTGCTGCAGTCAGAGACGTTACCACTGAGCTATTCGGGCCCCGATTGACCTCCTGTAGGACTGTAGTGGATATTTTGATTTGACAATAGTAACTAATGTGATGCGTCTAGTCCTCTGACTGGTGCAGACTGAATTCTATCAGTCAACTAGCACGAAACCTAGGTCCAAGGCTTCCTGTCGATTGCCTCCAACCATCTAACACCATCAAATCAATAAATACCGTGATGGCCAGCTAGCTAGAATGGTGGTCACATTACAACCTGACTGATAGAATTCAGTTTGCACCAATCAGAGGACTAGACGCATCACACTAGTTACTAGTGTCCAATCAAAATAAACGCCTTTTTATCATAAATCAGCCAGTGGTCCAAAGAAAACGGCCTAACCTTAAAACTTCCAAATGCCAAACAGTCAGTTTCACCTTTAGGCATAAATCTGACCTAAACAAACTGGTTAGCACTCACCAGGTGTGCGACATAGATGGCACTGAAAGAGAAACCAAGTCAGAAATTAAATGCCTAGGCGTCATTCTATCTGCTGATCTTTCCTGGTTGTCTCATATCTTGACGATTTCTAATAAAATATTCTGTCTTACCTTCTGCATCAAGAAGTTAAGACATTCTGGTATAACCAGACCCTTACTCCTACAATTCGTTAACTCCCGTAATCTGCCTATTGTTCTCTATTGCCCCCCTTTAGTTTTTCCAGGGCTACTGAAGAAAGACTATACCTTATTACGTAGGATGTTAAAGGTTGTCAGCAGGGTAAGCAGTTTGCCACTTAGCCAGCTTGTTAATATTCTGGTGGACAGGCATATGGACTCATGTGAAAAATGGGCAAAATCCATTTTATCTGACTCGCACCACCACGCTCTTCATTCACAACTCTCCCCTTGTATCTCATCATAAATAAATACATAAATTTATTCTCATGATGCAGTACATGAGGGACGCCAGTTTACAGGCATCATCAAACTGTTACAGAAATAGGACCATATTATTCAGTCACAATTTACAGTCGATAGCAAAATATGTTTAACATGTACACTGGAGATTATACGTACACTTGATAAATGTTAACCCCAATAGTATAAAACATCCTTTTCACTTATGTACAATCGTTTCTGTGCATAGTTGGAAAAATCCGCTAGATTGTCAGTGAGTGCAACACATCAGGAAATACAGAAGTATTGTCTTCGCATCAACAAAAAAAACCAGGTCTTTGGTGGATGGGTTATAAGTGCCTGGGAAAAAAATAAAGCTTGAAGTCAGTTTTCATACATAATTTTGTTGTGTACAGAATTCTTGAATTATAGTTCATTGTTGTTTGCATCGTTTGCAAACTCTTGTAGTTTGTCGTTAAGCACTTTTTTGAATGAGGCCAATGTACCTGCTTGACGCATTTCCATTGGTAGTTTATTCCATATCTGTGCATACCTAATCAAATAAAACTTTTGCCTGGTAGCTGTTTTACATTGTTCGATAGCTACTGTACCCTTAGTGTGTCTTAGTTTGTAGCCACTGTCATCTGAAAGTCGAATGCCATTAGTAGAGGTAAAAACTAAGTGGTTTAGAAGCTTATAGTAAAGTGTTAAGTTTAGTCTCAGGCGTCTTATCCATAGTGTTTCTAATCCTAGGGTGTCACATCTAGTGGAGTAGTTCGCACCATTTTCGGTTCCGAGTAATTTTGACGTGAAGTACCTCTGCACTCCCTTGACTTTCAGTTTGTCCTCTATGCGTATACTACTATACATGAATGAACAGTAATCAAATAAAGGATGCACACAAACCTTGTACAACAGAATTCTGGACTCATTTCTGTAAAAGTTCCTGAGTAGAAAGCCGATAAGTCTGCGTGACTTTGACACTTGTTTGGAGATATGTTCAGAAAATGATAAGTCATGTGAGTATTTTAGTCCTAGGTCCAATACAGATTCCAGTCGTAAGAGTGCACGGCCTTGAATTGTCAGGTCAAGTTCTAAATTGTTGCAACCCATGCAGAGCCAGCCACATTTGTCGACATAGTACTGGAGTTGCCAGGTGTCACACCATCTATCCATTTTTTCTAATTCTTGCTGTATGGCGTTTACTGTTATTCCGAGATCTGTGTTCTTGCATTTATATGTCACTTTTAAGTCATCTGCATATAGTATTGGTTTACCAACACTAAAGCATTCACAGATACTGTTTATATATATTATGAATAGGAGTGGGCCTAATACACTTCCCTGGATTACACCACTACTTACAGGTTTAGGCCTTGAGTTTATCGAGCCAACTTTTGTTATCTGATTCCTGTCACAGAGGAATGATTTTATCCAGCTCAGGAGGGGGTCACATATCCCTAGTGAGCATAACCTGCTGACTAGCAGATTATGGGGGACTCTATCGAAGGCTTTTGTTATATCGAAATATAGCACAATTACTAGTTCTCTGTTGTCCCTGCTTCGTGTAACTTCGTTGAAAAAGTCTATGTGACAGGTCGCACATGATCTCTTTTTGAGGAATCGTGTTGTGATGGGTTGATAAGTTCATGTTCTAGTAAGTTGTCTGACACTTGGTCTTTAACCAATATCGTGAATAAGTCACGGGATACTAGAAACTGGCTTAAAATGTCACCATAACCTAAATCTATTTGTGCGTCAGCTCCGAAAGTGTTTTTGGATGATACGGGGGTCGGACTGGGTGTCAGTGCATCGGGGTTGTTGTGCAATGGGGTGGTCCTAGGTGCCATGGGTCGTACCAGTGATTCGGGACACCTGGAAAATTTACCAAGTGTTCCCGGATATAAGGGTAGTAGGGATTGGGCCTAGGGTGACGGTTAAAAAGCATAGCATCAAAAGTTCTACCCATCCAACTGCTATTCGTCATACCGGTACACACCTACGGGTTGTTTTTATAACTTAAAGGGAATTGTGAGGGAAGGTGCTTTGGTTGCAAGACATTGGGAGTCTTGGAGCCCGACTTTCTAAAAGGTGGAGCATTCTGGAAACCTTCAGATATACTTATGTTTCGAGAGCGGTTTTTTGTAACAAGTGAGGGTTTGCTGACATTCCTACTCTCAGCAGGCTTATTGAATACTAAGTATTCTTGAACATCATTAGCCTCAACCCTGCGAAATTTGTTCATCGTGGTGAGGTTACTACGTTTGGGGGGAAATTTCTTAGAACAACCTGCAGAAGTTCTAGCTATTTTAACATCTTTCGATGAGGCTTAATTCACAGGGGTACTGGTATCTAAATCAGTTCCTAGTTCCATTGGCAAGCGTGGTTGTTGTGTATTTTGCTGAATGCTAGTTTCAGCACTAGGTGACTGTTGCTGTGCACGATCCTTATTTGGTAAATCAAAGCTAGAGGAGGTGACCAGGTTATTACTACGCATTATTCTGCGCTGACACGGTGTTTTATCCTGAGCTACGGATATAGACTAATAACTGCTATTCAGTCTTAAGTGATCCTGACACTTAGTAAACTTACCAGCATCAAGGGAATTGCTGAATTTAAAAATGATGGGACAATTATCCTGATTGGACTTTTAACGAAGTCTTTTGCATTCACATGTATCACTAGCCATGCCGCAACAGTCGATGATTTTGTGTCTTACAGTCTTCAGAGGCATTGAATCTGGGACGTTGTAAACTATAGCTTGGTGAGAAGAGGTTATACGCTTCATCACCACCGCAGCCAAGCAGTCAATCAGATTTTCAGCTTTATTTAGGTTGTCTGGCGATATTTTAGGATGCCTTTCTAAAAGACAGGCTATTGGGTCTAAATTCAAAAGCTTATTTTGAGTTACATCCAGTAAAGACCTAACCTGGCCAATATCAGAACGGCTCTCCGTGGTATTTGAGATTGGCAGTAATATACTGTCAAACTGACCTAATTTTTCCTGAAGTTCGCTTACTTGCCTCTGGATATCTTTCAAAAGGAGGTTTAATTTACAGAACTCAGAGTTCTCTAACAGAACATCTTCCACCGGTATCACAGGAGTGAGATCTGCACTCAAAGCATTTTGAGAGCTAGTAGTTGATACTGTATTACCGGGTGGCAATGCAGTTATAGCCGGAATTTAGCCACCATCTAAAAAATTGTGTTTCTACGAACACGTTTTTTCAGAGATTTGGAACTTAATTTCAAGGATTATATGACAATGAGCAGTGAATAAATTTCAGAGCGAACAGGTGCACAAATGTCACCAATTTCGAGCGTAGTGCCAGTTATAACTCAACCCCCCACTTACAGCTCATAAACCCTGGCATCCTACCTATTCTTCTCTATTGTTCACCCTTATTCTTTCCTGGTTTGCTTAAAAAGGACCGTCAAAATTCGTAGAATGCTGAAGACAGTCAGTAGGGTGAGTGGTGTCCCAGTGGACCACATAGTTAATATAGTTATCGAAAGGCACTTGACTTTGTGCAATAAATTTGCTAAAGGGAATTTGTCTAACTTGGAGCATCCGCTTTACCCTCAGCTTTCACCTTGCATCTCCTCAGGTAGAACAAGGAGTAACTTCAGAAAACTGTATGGTTGCACGTCTAAGTATAGAAAACCTATGAATTCTCTGAATCAAAGCTGATAACTAGTGGTGTAATACAGGGTAGCGTTCTTGGCCCTATTCTATTCCACTTATTTATAGATGACGTAGTCTCTGTTATCAAGTATGGCAAGCCAAACCTTTTTGAAGATGATCTCAAGATAGTATATGATGACTGTAAATGGCTTACTGGCTTTGTACTGCGTAACTTCTACACCCAAGAAGCAGGATTAGCTGCCTGTAAGACATGTACTCACATTAAACTTGAATACTGTGCACTCCTATTTAATAACCTAAGGACTACAGACCGAAATCCAGAATTATTGAGGAAGCCGTTTGAAGGGAAGAATGATTTAGGGTCGGAAATACACAGAAAGAAAAGTTTTTCTAAGTAGTTGACCTATAAGTGCGATGACATCCTCTCAAAACTGAATACAGTCACAGATCTCGGGATGACATACTCAGATTTATCCTTTTCCGATCATGTATCTGACTGTAGACGGCTTACTGGCTTTGTACTGCGTAACTTCTACACCCAAGAAGCAGGATTAGCTGCCTGTAAGACATGTATTCACATTAAACTTGAATACTGTGCACTCCTATTTAATAACCTAAGGACTACAGACCGAAAAAATGTCGACATTGTCCAGAGATCCCTCACGAAACACATAATAGGGTGTGACCATCAAGTGTAAAGTGTTGACAGGAGTATACGACTGAAATTAGAACTCCTATTGTCAAGAGGAGTGAAATGCAACTTGGTTTGATTAAAAGCACAGCAAAACTAATGTTTGAACGAAGCTATACCTTCATCAAAGACATCATATTTTCCATGCTTAGACCAATATGGTTAGCACTGAACATTGCGAATATGTTCTATAATTTCAAGTACGATATAGCTTCTTCTTCTTGCATATATGCTGTAAATATACTTCCAATAATGTATTATTCATAAGTGCATTTTATACATTTTGCGGCTGCGCAGAATTTTCTTGTCTTTCTAAAATAGCGTTTAATCACGTGGCGGCATAGCACTCACTCACTCACCATACGCTGCTTACTGGTTGACCATAACTACGAGCAGGAAACGGAACGAAGCTTGGGTTGTCGCTCCTCTTCGATGGTGACTGTCAAGGAACTTAACCCCAAGTTACTATTCTTATGAAGACGCTCCGAACCTATAATTACTACGACTGATTCTCGACTTTAACTCCAAAACACACAATTTTGATGGTGGCATTAGTAAACGGTTCACAATTTAACATTTATAAGAACTTGTTCTGATTGCTTGTACGATAATTGAACAATTTAATTTATGGTGCTTCAGGATTGTAATTTATAACATAACTGATCGTGCCCGTAAAATGGCATGCACTTCTTGTAAACCCACCCGATTATACGAGATATAAATTATTATTATCATTATAATAATAATAATAATAATAGTATATTCTCATTTTGTACATGAGAGACGCCAGTTTACAGGCATCATCAATATGATAAATTACATATACGATTAGCAATCGTAATTAATAATAATGTTTTAATAAAGTACACATTTTTTCCTACTTGTGTAGGACACACCAAATATACAGGCATGGATAAGCATTAATTAAATTTCATAAATTCGGTTTATGGTTAAGTTACATGGTTGCTGGCGTTTTTGTTTTAATAATAATTATAATAATGTATATTCTCATATAAACATATAAATTTACATGAAAATGCATGCCATTTTTTTAGGTCTGTGGGAACAATATGATAACCAGTCATTCAATGGAGCACATCATGAAATATAGGAATATTGACTTCGCATTAACAAAAAAACCCAAGTAAGTTTTGGATGGATTAAAAATACTTGGGAAAAAATAAAGCTTGAAGTTATTCCACAATATAACAAGTCATTCAATGGAGCACATCATGAAATATAGGAATATTGTCTTCGCATTAACAAAAAAACCCAAGTAAGTTTTGGATGGATTAAAAATACTTGGGAAAAAATAAAGCTTGAAGTAATTCCTCAATATAACCTGGGTGTGTACAAATCCGAATCTCATTTTTGATTTGATTTATATCCAAATTGGGTAATAAGGAAGCTATTTTTACAGATACGATCAGTTATGTTATAAGCTACAATCGTGAAGTTGTATTACAAATTGATACTTTTCCATTGGTATAAGAGTATATTCCACAAATGTAATCCAGGTTGCGTCGTGGAGAAAGTTAATTCGTTATTAACCAGGCAACTGAAAGATACGGGACCAATAATGTTTGCAGATCATTTGTCATTGTAAATGGTCAAATATCCACATTATTCATTCTCATTCAAAAAGTCAAATGGAAGCTGAAATGGTGAGAGAAAAAAGAAGACAAACAACAGCAACGCAAAAGAAAGCAACGGGAGTCCTTAAGGAGTGATTAATAAATATATACATATATATTCTGTTTAGTAACTGTGGTTATTTTGGTACACAAACTAACTAGTCCCGTTATGCTAACTTTTATATTATGTGTGAACTAATATTACTGTCCTGTGTAGAAATGTTAATCATCTAGTTCCAATAATATTAAAATTTATAATTGTAGTTTGCTGTAACTACACGTTTAAACAACTTAAAATATCTATGTAGGGTGAAAAAGAGGGTGTAAGAGTCAGACGTATAAGTGCATTGTCATCTTTGAGCAGTCTGGTGACTGAGGAGATGAACACTGGAAGTGTGTTTGCATCGCGCACATTAGCTGGTAGTCTATTCCAAATGACTGAAAACTTATTTAAGAAGAAGTTGTACCGCACGTAAGTCTGACAGTGCTCCATAGCAGCTAGGTTGTGATGATTTCTAAGATTGTAACTGACGACAGCGGTAGGTTTAGTTACTGGCTCGGAGGAATGCAAGAGAAGATTAGTTAGCTTATAGTAAAAGATTAGGTTTAGCTTAAGGCGTCTTTTCCAGAGGGGTTCTAATCTTAGTCTTACGCATCGCTCATGGTATTCCAGACTACTTTCTAAACCAAGAGTTCTTGAGGTAAACTGCCGTTGCACTCCCTCTAATTTAAGCTTGTCATTTTGTCTTAGTCCGCTAAGAATAAACGTGCAGTATTCTAAGATAGGTCGGACACATACTTTGTATAATAAAACCCTAGTTTCACAACAAAAGAAATTGCGTGTTATGCATCCTATCAGCCTACGCGTTTTACGTCTGGCATAATCAGTCTGTTCAGCGAACGTTAGGTTACTAGAGTATCTAATACCGAGATCTACGACTGAATTGAGCTTAGCTAGTTTTCGCCCATTTATTTCAAGGTTTAGATCAAGCTTACTGTTGCCGATACAAATCCAGCCGCATTTGTCAATGTTAAAATTTAGACAGGATTCAGCACACCACGTTGCAAGGCTACTTAGTTCAAGATGTATTTTAGTAACCATATCGCTTAATTCATGAGTGTAGCAGGAGTAGACGACTTTGAGGTCGTCAGCATATAGGAATGGTTTACCTGAGGTGAAGCACTTGCAAATGCTGTTAATGTAAACTGTGAATAAAAGTGGACCTAGGACACTACCTTGCACGACCCCACTTGAGATCTGCCTAGGATGAGACAATACAGATCCAAC
Source organism: Trichobilharzia regenti (assembly GCA_944472135.2). Lineage (NCBI taxonomy): Eukaryota > Metazoa > Platyhelminthes > Trematoda > Strigeidida > Schistosomatidae > Trichobilharzia > Trichobilharzia regenti. The sequence continues at coordinate 105,393,212 of OX235263.1, read as the reverse complement.
TTTGGTTATTTGTACCCTGTTGCTTAGAAATGATTTTAACCAGTTCAGTAATGGGTTGCGAATTCCACAAGAGTACAGCTTCTCAAAGAGAATACTGTGAGATACCATGTCAAATGCCCTAGATATATCGAAGTATAGAACAACGACTAGCTTATAACAGTTGTGGTGTTTTAAACGAGCTAGGGTGGACATGTTAATGTGTCTTTCCAGGCTCCGTTTGAACCCAGCGGGTTTTCACAACAAATAATTGCACACGGTAGTTGGTTCCAGAGAGTGTAATATTTATTAGTGAAATAGATACCTTAATGACATTTCATTAGCGAGCCACCTTGAGAAATGCAGTTGCGGTCGACATTTTACACTTATTGGTCACACCCTATTATGTGTTTCGTGAGGGATCTCTGGACAATGTCGACATTGTTTCGGTCTGTAGTCCTTAGGTTATTAAATAGGAGTGCACAGTATTCAAGTTTAATGTGAATACATGTCTTACAGGCAGCTAATCCTGCTTCTTGGGTGTAGAAGTTACGCAGTACAAAGCCAGTAAGCCGTCTACAGTCAGATACATGATCGGAAAAGGATAAATCTGAGTATGTCATCCCGAGATCTGTGACTGTATTCAGTTTTGAGAGGATGTCATCGCACTTATAGGTCAACTACTTAGAAAAACTTTTCTTTCTGTGTATTTCCGACCCTAAATCATTCTTCCCTTCAAACGGCTTCCTCAATAATTCTGGATTTATATCCAGGTTTCTCCTACTGAGTACATTTATTTTTCATTGACAACGCTTTAATCAAGCCCGACTAGGACTATGACTTGGGGATGAGAACTGAGTGGAGGCAGCATGCAAAAACACGGTAGGTATAAGTAAAACTGGGAGTGGGGTGCCCAACGCTGCATCAGTAGAATAAGGTTTCGCCTAGCTCTGACCCTGAAGAATGTGTTCGCCCACTTGCCTCTAAAGACTCGAGTAATACGAAAAAGGAAGAAGGAAGCTAGTTGGAGATGCAAACAATTTCACCACGACCTGAAGAATGATTCACTGCCAACACAAAAAATAAATAATGGGTAAATGTGCGTCGGTGGCATAGCGGTTAGGACGCTCGCCGACCATGCACATGGTCCGGGGTTCGATCTCCGGCCGACGCACTGCCTTATCTCGCTAATCCAGAAATAATGCTGGTAAAGAGGAAAGGTTGGGCATGAGACTAGCAACCCCATCCTGTAAAAATAAACACTGCTACAGAAAGTAAGCCACTAGCTTGAAGCCCTATGTTCCACTGGGAACGTGAGGGAAAGAAAAATTAGTAAAATGTCAAGACCTTTTCACAGGTAATTTCTTCACAAATTTGAACTTGTAAAGACTTTATCTGATCCGAAAATGAACGTGTGGGAAAGAGGACGAAAATTCGAAGTGCTATTGTAGCCTTCTGGCAGCAGTGTTTTAGTAACTCGCTGTAATGTAAAAATCAACGCAAAGTTACGGGCTGATATCGCGCATAGTGACAGAAGAGAGCGGTTGGTCTCGAAAGTATATTTTTATTAGCGAGCCCATGGTGGGTAAGTAAAGTGGGATAATTTACTCAAACATAAATAAATCCTACAATGCTTAGGCCGATTTGGGTTCACCTGGACAGGGAAGAATTTAGAACAAAGCCAAACTGAATGTGCTTTACTTAGGTAAAGTTGATGACTGGAGTAACGCAGTTGGTAATTCTAGGTTCACTGTTAATTTCTGATCTCCATAAATGTCCATCCTAACAACCTAAGCTTGCTACACTGCGACACGCATACGATGTGAAGCTGTACTCACGCCTGCAAAAGCGGCACGCCATTTCAAAAGATTGCCTTTATATTATCTATCTGAATTAAAATATTATTAATACAGAAGGCCTTGGGGAACATCGGAGACTCGATTGTGCCGCAAGAAGGTTTAACCAAACTGCGGAGATGCGGAATTGAAAACAGGTTGGCATTCAGCACTGGAAATGTTGGAAATCACTGGCCTGCACACCACAAGAATAAACGTGCGCACATGGCTTATGTGTAATAGATCTAACCCGCATTTAGGCAGGGCGCGACGGAGAGGGCTAGAGATGACCAGTTATTCGGAAAAATCGACCTATGTAGCTGAAGGCATGTGTTTTTTGTGCGGGCAACTAAGAGAACTTACTGCGCAGATCGTTATGCGTCCGCATAAAATGCAACCACATCGAGAATATCACAATGGTAAAATTGAGAAAGAGTACAAAAAGGCGAAAAGACCGTGATCAGATTAAAATATTGATAGCATGATGACCGATTATGGCAGCTGAATCTGTATGATCTCAAACTCCAAGGGACGAGGAGTGAGGTCATCTCGGCATGGGCCAGTGCACCTGATCAAGGATATACAGTCAGATGGGGCAGTTAGATTTGCCATTTGGTAAACTTAGTTATAATGTCCGTCAAAGGACAGCTAAAAAGTTACGGGATAACGTATTTAACAGAGGGTTAACCGCATGTGAAATTTCCATGACAACCAATCTGTGATCCAATAGCCCTGTCAATCACGTCTCATAAACCGTTAATGCCCAGCTCTCGCTACGCTCGGGCTCACGCTGTTCCTTGAAGATTTCAGAAACGCTTAGTTATAACGGACGAAAAAACCAAAACACCGATTGGCCGCTTGATATTTCTTTATTGTTACACCAAAATATAAAAAGAATAAGTGAACTAAGGTCTGAAAACAAATATTACAATAATAAATCATTGTATTACTTCTGACGATGTTTCACTCTTCTTTCTGAACAGCGACCGATGAGACGATGACTGTCGTATTGATGCCTCCGCGAAAATTGGGGAAGTTGGTTTTGAGCAAACAACCAAGAATTGATCGTTCAATATTCAACTACATTGACACTCCCCGGCAAAATGGGATCCAACCCTTTTTTCCTTCACGACCAATACACGTTGACTTGGATGCCATTGCGAGAACCTGGGTCACACGGACAGAGCTGAAATGGAAAACAAACAGAAAAGCCAACACACCACAAGCATACCCACAGCACAATCTCACACATCGCTGACGACCTGCGCCTCCAGACAGAGACCTCCTCTTGACATCTTGCAACACAATCGCCACTTCCTAGAATGACTCTTGCAGAATGCAACGTGACCATAGCACCAACTCATGATACTCTACGCACATCCTCTTATCTACTCATTACCAATTACCACTGAAATCGCTTGTCACTCATTCTGCCTCAGTTCTAGTAGCGGTGACGCATGCGAGCCTCAGTCGTTTACACTCTTTCTCCCCGGCGTGTCGGACCGCAGCTAACAATTATCTCCGTGTGCATTTCATTCTCAGCAATAGCCTAGCCTCCCCGGCGTATACGACCCATCTGCTGTCTTTAACATCAATCAATTCATTCATGGATGTAGAAGACTCGAAACAACTTCAGAAATAATCACGACGAAAATTTTAACAAAATTACGCAATAACAACAAGACACGAAAACAACAAGTAAACACAATGAATCCAAAAACACCAATTGCTATGACACACCACACGTATATACAAATAGTACAAACAACCTCGCCGATCATGTCTTGGTGGAATTCCTTTGAAGAATTGCAGGACTTACACCAGTACGCCTACAACCCTTCTCAGGTTGACGATTGTAAGTTGTGGAATGTACGGACACAAACAAGATTAACCAACAATTACGATAATTGGAACTCACACAATTATTTAACACAAACATATGTACAATCAACACATCAAATGTTGTGGATTCTGGCACGACAAACTACCCTTGAAGAACTGTAGGACTTACAGCAGTACGCCTACATTCCTTCTCAGGTTGATGATCCAAGTGGAAGTCGTCCGGACACAAACAGAATTACCAACAGCTAGATGACAGATGATATCAATTCAGTATATACAATATGAACATATGTACAAGATCATACACCAAGCACATTGGACTGCTCATTGATGCGCTACCCTTTGAAGAACTGTAGGACTTACAGCAGTACGCCTACAACCCTTCTCAGGTTGACGCCCTAGGTTGGAAAATCGTCGCAGAGTTCATTTGCTGACTTCCTTCTATGAGCTAAATCCTCAAATCTGAACGGCAACACGCCCATGTCATTGTATCGTAGAATATAGATGACTAACAAACACACGACATATCTCATCAACCAAGTGCAGAAACAGAGTAATTTACACCAAAGATAATAACATTCAAATAGTAAAACTAGAAATGCCTTTATTCGTGCAAGTCAATTTAACAATTACTCTCTCGTTTACACTTGGCTTATCCTCACTAAACTGACCAATATCTTTCGTCTTTTCAAATGCACCAACACTATCATAGTCATTGCACAAGATACTTGAGTTGATGGGCATCTGTTTCATTGTGGATGAAAACACCAACGATGACTGAGTGACACAAGGTGATGAACTTAGCGGTGGATCAGAAGCTGTATTTTCGGCTTTCAGATAGTTGTCCAACTGCAAGATTACCACCACTGCTGTCTTTCACTACTAGTTCGGGTTTAGCACTATCATCTGATGATAGGTGGGCTACACGCTGATCAATTACACTGACGGTCTCACAAATATGCATACCTTCTGCAACTGCATCTGCATTTATTTCTACTTCACGTTCAAGTTGTACAGAACCTTTGTTCAACTTAGCAGTAGTAGGCATATCCCTCATCTCATCATGATCAACCAAAGACAACTGTGAAGTATCATGATCATTATCACGAATATTCACTTTACCGTCAACTTCATCATTTTCAAACTCTTTAATAACAGAAGTAGACAATTTTGGTTCCTCCTCACAAATCATTAAAGGTTTTATAACTTCACTCTGACTAGTAATACCTTGTAAACTTGTTGGGTCAGAACTGCACTCTGAAGCAGCAACTCTATTCTGTGACACTCTATTCAACAATGGCTTACCAGTTGCAACTACAGACTTCCTGACCGCACCGTTATCGTCACACAATTCGGAGTCAGGCCTGGAGTTTACATTTAGCTTATCACTGAACTTGCTCACTGGTTCACAGTTCACTTCTGTATGCACCTCTTGCACACGTGTAAAACAAACCGTGTTTGTCTTGCATCTTGTAACTTATCTGTTGAGGATGTACTACGAAACCTGTTACACTCACTAGGTCTATATGCATTACTAGACATCATGGAGCCTTCTCGATATCCACCTCTCTGAGGCCTATTCGTCATCAATGAGTGCGTTTTACCCTCAGACTGCTCTATTCTAGGGGTGAGATCTAATAGACTGGAAAACTTGCTCATAGATTGATTGACGCTATCTTTTACCAGTTTCAGGATATCATCAAACTTTGGCTCGATACCCTCATCCTCCATACGGGAGCTTATCTTCACCCACTTCCTTTGCAGTCGAGTAGGTAGACGTCTTGCTATTACTTCTAGTATAAAACTCGAGTTGAGGTCACTCATGCGATTCATCGAAATCATTCCATTCTTGTAAATTAGCAAATTATCTAAAAACTCAGTGAGTGCCTGGGAGTCATCCTGTAATTGACCACCATTACCCTTAACAGCCTCGAATAATTTCCCTGCAATCATCGAAGGTCTTCCAAACCTTTGACGTAATATGCTCATAGCCTCATCGTAGCCCTCTTTTGGCTTCATAAACTTACAGCACTGTATAGCTCTTGCAGCATCTCCAGTGCAATATCTCATCAAATACATTAACTTCAATTCATCATTTAATAAAAAACCACTCAACATGATCTCAAACTCCTTTACAAATTGTAAATAATCAGCCGGGTTTCCATCAAAACATCGTGGTTCTAATTTAGGGAGTTTGATGTTCCTATTATCCCTGGACGGCGAAACAGTAACATCAACCATGTCATACTTAACGTCAGACACATCGTTACAATTAACAGACAAGTCACCATGACTTACTTTCCTGTTTGCATCCAAGACACTCTGTCCCTTCTTTGACCCAGGCATTGTTGAACTTGACCCAATTCCAAAAACGTTCCAGATATTGCTTGTTCAAAGAGGACTTGACCGGCACCAGGAAAAATGAACGGCGACTATCCAAACTTTCACCAACTGTCTGAATCCGCCAGATCTGTTTCTATCGTCAGAAACTGTCAGTCACGTCTCATAAACCGTTAATGCCCAGCTCTCGCTACGCTCGGGCTCACGCTGTTCCTTGAAGTTTTCAGAAACGCTTAGTAATAACGGACGCAAAAACCAAAACACCGATTGGCCGCTTGATATTTCTTTATTGTTGCACCAAAATATAAAAAGAATAAGTGAACTAAGGTCTGAAAACAAATATTACAATAATAAATCATTGTATTACTTCTGACGATGTTTCACTCTTCTTTCTGAACAGCGACCGATGAGACGATGACTGTCGTATTGATGCCTCCGCGAAAATTGGGGAAGTTGATTTCAAGCAAACAACCAAGAATTGATCGTTCAATCTTCAACTACATTGACAAGCCCCACGGGAAAGTTAAAATGTTGTGTGAAAACGAACGGCATTCATGCTAGAGAAGCTGAGGTTGTTGATATTCACTGGTAGTACGATATATACTAACTCAGGACGCTATACCCACTTTCGTAGTATTCGTTCCGCGTAAACCAAAGGCGAAGCAAAACATCAGAATTGATCGTCCAAATTGCGAATTATATTTCTGGACCAAATCTGAGAGCGAGATGATTGCTTAACTAGCTGGGAATCGTGAACAAACGAACGAACGCAATACGACGGCGTGACAGACGGCGTGGATGCTCTACCGTATTCCTTCAGCTAAACAAATTTACTGAAACAGTGAGGGGCAGAATCGAATGTTCTTTGATGAATGCTTTGACTTATGGCTCTGGGGTATTGAGTACCGGTATAGTGCATATAAATCGATATAGACTAGTTCCAGCTTACTGTCCTGGTGCTACAAATGTTTCATCCTAATCTATATTTAACTACTTCACCAATTTATTATAATTTTGACTGTCACCTCTATCTGTTCTCTCCTTTGATTCCCGTTAATTGTGCATGCATTCTCTATATTTTATTTTTCCTACACCCTACTATCCATATTATTTTATTTACACTCCACACCACTCAAATGTAACACTGTTGCTACTTCTACGGTGTTTGTCAACTTGACCGGAGGAATCTCTGGCGAGTCAAAGTTCGCAAGTCCCAGCAGTTCCACTACCCTAGTGCGAATCATACATTCTCCACGAAAATTAACTAATGCAATCCTAATTACTGTCAATCACAGGGATAGACTGTATTGAATTCTCTCGAAGATCTAGAAACATTTTGAATCAATAGAAATAGGAGGCCAATAAATAACAAAGCCAATAATAAATAAAGCTGGTCAAGAAGAAAAGTAGGAGAAGTTCGAAATCTCCAAGCACACCTACAACTGAAAATGATCATTCTCATTGAAACGTGGCTAAACCCCACTATCGCCGACAATGAAATCACTGTAGGTGATATTGTTGTGGTCAGGAGGGACAGGGATAATAAGGAAGGAGGGGGAGTTGCTATATACTTTGATAGGCAACTTAAATGTGTGCGCGCAACGGACCCACCACTTATTGAACTCCCAGACTCCATATGGTGTCACTCCACCGTAGGCCACACCAAGCAATTACTAGGTGGCATCTACCGATCCCCCACCTGTGGGGCAGGGCACAACCAGCTACTGTTCAGCACTATCACAGGGATACGAGATTCGGGCTACGACCAAATCTCCATAGCTGGAGATTTCAATGCCCCATCACTGAACCTTGGCTCCGGGTATGCTAAGGGAAAATTTGGCCGAAACCTACTGCAAACTATTCGAAACACGGGACTGACTGAGAATGTTGGAGAGACGCTAGGTGGAGCCCTAGTGGAAAGTCATCAAAACTAGACTATATTCTAACTGGCGACCAACTACTCGTCGAAAAAGTCCAGATCATGACTAATCTGGGAAGCAGTGACCATGCAGTCATAGGTTTCGATCTTGTTCTCCGTGAGCGCTTGCAGTGGGGTGTTACGTGACCATGTCTGTGTTACATCAAAGCTGACTATGCTGAAATGCAGAGGCTCTTGTTCGACGCAGACAAGCCCTTAGCATGGGATGACCTATCTGTGAATGAACACTGGGAAGTGGTAAAAAAGATTATTCATATAGCAATCCCGGATACCATCCCTTTAGTCACAACACAGCCCAAAAGAAAGACGTCATGGTTGAAGAGAAGCACGCAACGTATTCTGCAAGCAAAGCGGAAGGCTTGGCTTACGTGGCGTGTATCTAAGAGCCAGACCGACCACGATGCATACCTCGAACTCAGGAACCGGTGTAATGCAAGAGTCAGGAGGGACAGGAGGTCATTCCAGGCTAACCTTGCTAAAAAACTCCTAGCAAACCCCAAAAACTTGTACCGATTCATGTCAGAAAGAAAACCGACAAACCAAGGGGCATGCGCCTTAGTAGGCCCAAACGGTCAATATCTCACTAGTCTGGAGATGGCTGAAACATTCAGTTCAGCCTTCGCTAAACAGCTAAACAGCAATGTGGATATTACAGTTACGGACCAAAATGGTGGCACCACTATTTCAGAGGAGGAAGACCTAGCGACTACTCCCCAAATAAACCCCGCAATAGTACTAAGGAAGCTACAGCGACTCATACCTGGGAAGTCCCCAGGTTGTGATGACATCAGGCCATCTGTTCTGAAACAGTGCGCCGAAGCTCTCTGTAGACCCCTGTGCGACTTGTTCCAACACTCAATGGATTCGGGGACACTGCCAAGGGAGTGGAAAAGAGCCATCCTTTCTCCAATCTTCAAGGGTGGGGACAGGCAAAACGCTGCTAGCTATAGACCAGTAGCTCTACTCCCAGTGGTATCAAAAGTACTGGAAAGTATTATTGACGACCACATCAGGGAATATTTCGATAGGACTAATATACTGCATGAAGCCCAACATGGTTTCAGAAAAGGCAGATCCTGCGTCACTAACCTACTGTCAGCTTGGGACGACTGGACATCATGCTGGGACTTGAACGTACCAGTCCATGTGGTCTTCCTAGACTTTGAAAAGGCATTTGACACTGTTCACCATGACCTTCTCCTACATAAAATAAGCCAGGCAGGCATAGGTGAGCCACTTCTGTCATGGTTAAAGGACTACCTAGCCGACAGGCAATTTTGCACTAAGGTTAACCGAGTCCGATCATCTTGGCACAGATCGTCATCAGGAGTGTCGCAGGGTTCTATCCTAGGACCACTGATGTTTTTGATTTTCATCAATGATCTACCACGCCGTCTAAGCTGCCCGACTCTCCTATACGCTGACGATGTAAAGACATGGAGGGCGATAAAGTGTCCGGAGGACTCAGGCAGGTTACAGGAAGACCAAAACCTTCTGGAAGACTGGGCGGTGGCCAGTGGCATGACCTTCAAAATGCAAAAGGGCAAAGTAGTGAAGTTGCGAACCTATAGATTGCAGAATGCAAGTTACAGGCTGTATAATGAAAGCTTAACCTGCACAACGTCGGAACGCGACTAAGGTTGTCAATGTAGTTGAAGATTGAACGATCAATTCATTGTCGTTTGCTCAAAACCAAATTCCCCAATTTTCGCGGAGGCATCAATACGACAGTCATCGTCTCATCGGTCGCTGTTCAGAAAGAAGTCAGGAGACAACTGTCAGAAGTAATATTGTGATTTATTATTGTAATATTTGTTCACAGACCTTAGTAGAAATATTTTTTATATGTTGGTGTTACAATAAAGAAATATCAAGCGGCCAATCGGTGTTTTGGTTTTTGCGTCCGTTATTACTAAGCGTTTCTGAGAAACTTCAAGGAACAGCGTGAGCCCGAGCGTAGCAAGAGCTGGGCATTAACGGTTTACGGGACGTGGCTGACATAGGTCTAGTTTTAACGGAAAAATGGACACAAGCGTAAATTACATGGGGCATTTTACGGGGGCATATGCGGTCGTACACTTTACGCATAGACAGTTATGTGCACTCACTCCTGAGCTCTTTCTAAGGTTGTACAAAACATACGTCAGGCCACACCTTGAGGTGCATAATATTATTGGATCCCCAATGCTGAGAAGAGACGCCAACCTATTGGAAAGAGTCCAACGACGGGCAACAAAAGGAGTGGCTGGTCTCCAAATTAAGCCCTATGGTGAAAGGCTGAAGAAGCTAGGCCTGTTCACACTAAGCTACCGTCGGTTTAGGGGGGATTTGATTACTGCCTACAAAATAACAAATGACCAGAATCACCCAAACAAAGGTGTTCTGCCGTTGAGTAGGTATAGGCTCCCACGTGAAAATCCCAGAAGGATAGCTCACCAGAAGGAAAGGACCCGGGTGCGCTCCCACTTCTTATCACTGCGGGTTTGCCGTCCCTGGAATTCCTTACCGGCAGATGTAGCTATGGCACCGTCTGTTGATGCCTTTAAGCGAAGGCTGGACAACCATGCAGCGACACAAGGACTGCATCCAAATGGCCTATCCTTTTAAAACAGCATACACCATTCAGGGGTAGAGAGTTAAACTCGTCGTTTTACTTCTTTACATTCCCTCCTGTCTTACTCTCCTGACAACTTATTAATATTATTTTTATTACTATTATTATTATTATAACCGATATATATATTATTCTTCAAACTTAATCAGTTGACTGTTGTTACGCTTTCCTATTTCCGTTTCTGTCTCTTAGTCTGAACAACTTCACTAATTATATCTATTATTAGCATTATCATTATTATTATTATTACTATCTCTTTTCTCTTGTCGACGATACCGGAGGACTAACTGGCGAAAGTATCAACTCCATGCACAGTAGTAACAGTCTTAACACACCTCATATTACAAACCACAGCGGTTAGGACTCTCGCCGACCATGCACATGGTCCGGGGTTCGATCCCCCGCCGACGCACACCTGATATCTATGATCGGCCTGCAAAATTTGGGCTACCGATATAACACACTGAAAATTTCATACTTGTACCAAAAATACGATGTGGAATCAAGCTGTAATCAAAATTCAAAAATTAATCCCAGCACTACTTCCTGTGGAGTCAACCAAAGCTACGACAGTCGAGTGGTGGGATGTGCTACGTAGAAGTTTACCGAAGATCAGGAACCTATAACTTACAATCAAGAAGCGAGCAAAAAGAAATCAAATTGGTTTATACTAGCTCGTAAAAACGATATGGGATATTGGATAATTGGAGGCGGGAGAACAAAAATGTACGTTACTGTTCGGTGGGTTGATTTTCAAGTCTTAGGATTGACAACAGAGTCATTGTGACTTACAAAAATGCGAGTTCTTCGTAGTAGAGAGTTCATGACTGTATGTTTCACTTCACACTTAACTTTATTCGTCCTGTAGAATATTGTCTCAAGTTACCTTAGTCAATAATTTTAAACCATGAATTACTTTTATGAAACCGATGGCACTTGGGTGTGTAAAGAGCTTCACACATCGACTGTTCACATGAGGATGTAAATTCTGTCTATCCAATGTTCGACCGCCTCACCAGCACCCTGGTATGAAGGCTCCAAAAGTATCCTGGGTATAGCTCTCTTCGTCTCTAGACTCCATTTAGTATATAGTAACGCAGAACTAAGTCAACTCCTTTCCTTGAGTATGATAATGAAAAGAGGGTTAAATTTTTAGTCTCTCCAACCAAAGAACGTGTGAAATACCACCAACTTACTCAATAGCCATATGTGTGTAACATTTTAGATTATAGATATGATAGAGAAGATTTGTAGCTCAGGTGGATAATTTTGATGTGGTTTTGTTCTCTGAGCTGGATAGTTAGTTTGCGAAGCTTTCATCACCTTACTGGGTGACATCTTCAGCGCATACTTCAATTTGAAGTATGCGCTGAAGATGTCACCCAGTAAGGTGATGAAAGCTTCGCAAACTAACTATCCAGCTCAGAGAACAAACCACATCAAAATTTTAGATTATGCCTAACATGTTTCGAACAGAGTGTGTTCAACATAAGTTCATCTAAGCGAAAAGCCCTTCATTTTGTTCATAGTATTTGGAATCTATCAGTTGAAGCTGTATTACATTATGTAGCTGTTTTTCGGTTGTGACTTGCAATTATCCATAGATCAATTTTTCTTTAATATCATCCCGTTTTTTCTAAACGAGGAGGTATGTTGTGTGACATCTCTGGCATAAATCGATTCATTCGCTCTTCATGAAATTAGTTTTTAAAATCCATCTGTTGAACCTTTCGGTTAATTTGTGTATTATTGTAAGTCTGGCCTGTCATCATTGTCCTCTGTATCTTGATGTTATTAGACAAATAACAAAACAAGCTAGTGATTTGCAATAATTTGTTGGTGTACAATAACAATAGCAATGGGACTGGGATAGTGCCTAGTGCTTATCCAGTAGACGCAGGGTTCACTTTGACAGTATACCATTAACACCCTTTACTTTTACACAGTACGGTGATCCTAACATTCTTCCTCCTGGAGTAGATATTTCCGCTTATGACTTAACACTTGGCTTTTTCCTGTAATATCTTTGCGATGTTCCGTGTCACATTTACAGACTTGTATTTTGATACCACTTGTTTGCTGTTATGTTTGAAGATGGGAGCCAAAACTACATTGTTCCAATGCCTGCTGACTAATTCATTTATTACGTTACGTCAGTCATAATGGACTAAATTACTGGCGAAACCTTATCATTTGCACTTACTGTCACTGGCGTCGACGTGATATCCAATTATTGATCAAAAGACAAGTGTTCTGCGTAGCAGTTCACTCTACTCATTTATGGCTGTTGAGAGTAGACGATATGAAAGGATTAGTTACTTTGGACTACTTATGTTTACATTCTGTCTCCTGTGGCAAGTAGTGTAGTATGAGCATTATTGAGGTTAGACAGTGTGTGGGCGGTTGTTACTTACAGACTGCCTACACTGTGAAAGTTGCTTGATTCTTCGGGCACCTGAAACAGAAAGAGGGTTAGTGTTGCGTGACCACAGAGCCTATGGAACGACTGCTTGAGACCAGTCACACACGGCCTGTATGAAGTGGTTTCTTCATTTGGTCCCGTATAAGTAAACTTACCGCAGGTTACGGACCACCGTATGTGGGGTAAGTCGGGATGTACAATTTTCTAACCCCGTCTCCCTCTCTCTCCAGAGTGGAGAGACATCATAGCTGGCCGGCATGTTGGTCATCTGAGGGAAACATCTCATTGCTGTTACACCCCTGTTCCCCAGCAATACGACTTCGCCCACAGACTCCCAGTATAGCGTAAGAAAGATTCTTACACTATGCCGGTAACTGCTTTTAGTTTAATCGCTATCCTAACAACCTTCCTGGCAGGCATGGTAAGACCTGCAGGAACATTGGTTCCAGCCAGTGTAGCTTGCTGGGTCATCGCGATGTGCAAGCCCGACCACCACGTCAAGGTAGCAGCTGTCAGTCGGGTAAGGAAGCTAAGTCAGTCGATGAGGTTGTGAAAGTGAATTTATTGAGATGTCTAGGATATGTGCTATACATATGGAGGCATTGACTTTCGTATTAAGAGATCTTAGATTATGTAGGATTAGTTTGGAAAAGAATTATGCGTAGTCAAGTCAAAACCTGGAATCAGTCTATGAAGTCTTTGACTATTGGCTTAAGACAACCACTCTTAGGGAGGTGTAAACTGCCTGATTGGGGTCCTAAAAAAACTCAGAGAAACAATAGTTGGAGACTGTAAGTGATATTACTTTCTAAAACGTTCTCAGTGGCGGAGATGTGTTCTTCTGTATCCACTATACCCTTAGGTTTTCCCGTGTTACTATTCTTTCTCCCTTACAGTTCTGCTGTATGTGGTTCTTTTGGATATCTTTTTATTTTGCTATCTTTGTGACAAAATGAAATTTTGCACTTCTCTGAAAAGTTTTGCGTTGAAAATCCAGTCAGTTATGTGAAGGGGATATTGTCAAGAAAGAACTAGCTAAATTATTAGATAATATGTAAATTGACAGCTACTTATTTCTAGTAAAAACTCAAGTCATATTATTAAATACACTAACAATCTTATTGATTTCAGTTTCTGAGGATATCTATTTTAGTTCTATTTGGAATACATAAATGGCGGAAACTCAATTGCGCATACAAATTATAAACTGCAATGAAGACCTCCTACGTCGCTGGCTCAGATCACTAGTCAAAGACTTCAAATATATTAATTTCAGATTCTTGTTTGACAAAACCTAACTCTTTTCCAAACTAATCGTATCTCACTTAACATTTCTCAACAAGAAAGGCAACGGGTCCACATGTGTAACACTTGCTCTAACCATCTTAATCCATGTAGCTTCGTAACCTCATCGATGGATTCACTCTCCTTACCCCTAACACTATACCTAACATCACATAGCACCTGTGCTAAATAAAGTCCGGTTGAACAGTTAACATCCATCTTTAAAGAGGTTTTTTGATATCAGTTATCTCAAAGCGTTAATGTTTGACAGAAGATAACTCAAAATCTTTTCGGTTATCAGGGGCTTCTGAATGGTAGAGGTATTATAAGAGTTATGAGTTTAAACGAAATTCTCAAGCATCATCCTGGAGAGAATCAAACATGCTGTGGTTGAAAAATTTCGACCGGAACAGGCTGGATTGAGGAAAAACAAGTCATACATCGACCACTGCGGATCATCGTTAAACAGCCTTGAATGTCAGTCAGCTATATATCTCAACTTCATCGCCTTTGACAGCGTCGTTCGAGAGACGATTTGGAAACTGCTTTGCTACTACGAGGTGCCGCCAACAATTATACATCCCATCCAAGAGTTGTACGACAATGATGTATGCCAAATAATCAACAGTGGGAAGCTTGTGTGACCCTTCAAAGTGAAGACGGGAGTGAGACAATAAATTTCCTGATTGCGGTAGACTGGATAATGCGAAATGCAGCGGGCAACGTGGAGACAGGCATAAAATAGACTCACACAAAAAACTTGGGGGATCTGGACTTCGCCGATGATATATGTCTGATTTCCCACAAACTGGAAGATCTGAAAGTGAAAAGCAACAAGTTTACGGAAGAAGAAGCATTAAAGATAGGACATCCTTTAGGTGAACATAGAGAAAACAGAGGTGATGAAGATCCCTGGCCAACATCAACAGCAACAACAACAGAAAGCAGTCAGCATAAGTGGGAGGAATCTGAGTGAAGTAACCTTCACCTACCTACCTGGGAAGCATCGTTTCAACTACAGGCGGATGGAACTGATGAGGATATCGAAGGAGCGAGGGTCGGGAAACCAAGGCTAGCTTCCAATACTCTCAAGTCTGTGTGGAGATAAACTGCACTCAGCATGAAAAATAAGATGCGGATTTTCAGCTCTAATGTAAAGTCAGTGCTGCTATACGGATTAGAGACTTAACCCTTCACAAGGGGCCCTTCAAACAAACTACACACCATCAACAGCTAACTGTCTTCGCTCAATACTACTCAAGATCAGATGGCCAGCCAGAAAATATCAGCAACAGGAAGGAATCTCTGGCAATGAACGAACCAACCCATCAGGAACTAATTGTACAGCAAATATACAGGAATAAAGGAAGGTAGGTGGATTGAAGGTCATACCCTGAGTAAACAAACCATCAAATGAGTGACATCAGACGCCAGGCCATCGCTCGAGTAGAACCCGAATCGAAAGCAGCAAGTCGGTTGTCAGTTCGAGTGTGACATGGACATGAGGAGGTTATGTAAAGAGGAAACGAAGGCATGTGGGGAGACGTGGAGCCAAGTGAAAACGTTGGCGGAGAATCGAACGCAATGGAGACGTGCAGTTGAAGCCCTATGTTCCTCTAGGAACTAAAGGAAACAATAATAATAATACGCAAAACTTTAAATTTCGAAATGCTTATTAGCTGTGTCGTCAGCCATACAAAGTATCATGATCACTTCACCTTATTGGCTTATATATATATATATATATATATATATATATATATATATATATATATATATATATATATATATATATATATATATGCGTGGACTGCATAATATTTATGCTAATCAATTTTATATGATTTATTCTTTAGGTTTATTGGATGAGTTCGACAAATCAAACTCTATCGATCTAATCACTTTGAGTGACGCAAGCATACAAATACTTTTGTAACCCTGTAATAAATTATCGAGAGATAACTCCTCGGCTAGTCATCATCAATTCCTTCTCTCTCTTGATGTCTAAAATATGCACATTGAATTATTTACTCTTATGCACTGGAGTCACTATAACGTAAGCAAAAGAAATTCCTTTCTTTCTTTTTAATACACTGTATTTATTTTATTAGCATCATACTAATATTACTCTTGAAATCAGACCGGTTGAATGAGATTTTCTCTCAGAGTATAAAATCGAATGGTTCTCAGTGCATAACAAAGGTTAGTTAGTTGTGTTAAAACTTGTCCAACTTTAATTTAATTTAGCCAACGTTTATTCCCGTTATTTGTTTCTTTGTTTGTTTGTCTGTCTATCTTATGAATGTTTTGATATTGTCAGCAGGTGCTCTGTCATATCGCTACTAATTTGTGAGCTGTATATTTTAATTGAATATCAATAATATTAGTGATCCGTGTAATTTCTGTGTGTGTGTGTGTGTATTATCTATGGAGTTTGTATTCCTTGTTTTTAATTGGTGGATGGTGACTAGCAGTGGAATCCCGGATGCGAATTTCGTCCTATTTGGGACTCGTCAGCTGGACATACCTGCATTTCTCAGTGAGTGATGATATTCCCACCGAGGCTCGAACCCAGTGCCCATATTTTCCAACGTCAAAGCGTTATCCACTAGCCTCGGTGAGAACATCATCACTCACTGAGAAATGCAGGTACATCCAGTTAGCTGACGAGTCCCAAATAGGACGAAGTGCGCATCCTGGCTGGATTCCACTGCTAGTCACCATCCACCAATTAAATACTAATTAAATGCCCAGACATCGTCGAAGCATCTGCACAAGAAGCCGGCATGTCAACGTGAGACCGAGCACTTCGGTCCAATCAATCGACGGGAAAATCTGAAATTCAATTAATTCCTTGTTTTACTGTTCACGAAGCTGTTTGTTAATCAGTCATCTTTTTAAAAAAAATGAAGTCTGGTTTTCCCGTAGACTATATATTAATGTGTTGTCAATAAACTAGCTACAGAGTGAGTGCCTTACAGACTGTGGAGTTTGGAGAAGTGAAGGATATATTTAGAGTTTTTATAACCAAAATTGTAAACTTCTCCCAGACCTCATAGTTCATTAGCTTAAACCGTTGGCTTTGAATCAGTGGTTCTTAGGCTGCGATCCTTCTCCGCCTATGTTAGCCTGAACGACTGAGTAGTATCATTAGATGTGAAAAAAATAAGTGTGGTTCATGGCCAATGATTTTCCTGATTGCGGTAGATTGGATAATGTGAGAGACAGTGGGCAGCGAGGAAACAGGCATAAAATGGACTCACACAAAAAGCTTGGAGGATCTGGATTTCGCCGATGATGTTGTATGTCTGATTTCCCACAAACTTGAAATATGCAAGTAAAAAGCAACATGTTGGCAGAAGAAGCATCAAAGATAGAACTTCAATTCAGGTGAACAAAGAGAAGACAGAGGTGATGAAGATTCGTGGTCAGCAGCAACAACAACAGACAACAATCAGCTTAAATGGGAGAAATATGTAAGAAGTAACCTCCTTTACCTAACTGGGAAGCATCGTTTCAACTACAGGCGGACGGAACTGACGAGGTTATCAAAGCAGCGGGTATCGGGAAAGCAAGACAAGCTTTCATTACTCTCAAGTCTGTGTGGAGGTCAACAGCACTCAGCATGAAAAACAAGATCTGGATTTTTAACTGTAATATGAAGTCAGTGCAACTTACCATACGGATAAGAGACTTGGCGCCTCATAAAGAGCCCCTCAAACAAACTGCAGACCTTCATCAACAGCTATCGCTCAATACTCAAGAACAGATGGTCGGCCAGAAAAGATCAGTAACAGGGAGCTAACCAACCAGGAACCGATTGTGCAACAAATAAGCAGAAAGAAATGGAGGTGGATTGGCTATACTCTGAGGAAACAAACCATCAAATGACATCAGTAGAGAAGCCCTCGAGTGGAACCCGAAAGGGAAGCGGCGAGTTGGTCTTCAGTGCGAGGGTGACATGGAGTGGAGGAGGTCATGTGAAGAGGAGATGAAAGCATGTGGCTAGACTTGGAGCCAGGTGAAAACGTTGGCAGGGAACCAAACGCAATAGATGGAGACGTGGGTGGCTGAAGTCCTATGTTCCTCTAGGAATTAAAGGAAATAACAATAATAATAATGGCCTAGAATACGGAGAATTGGTTCTGGGAACTATGTTTTATCTTAGAGAGTAGGCGACATCATTATTCGTAACACATGGATTCTGATTTTGACGATGCATCCTTTTATACATTTGATGAGGCCTAGGATGACTAGGAATTTATAAACCTTTAGACAACAGTTATTCATTCCAAAGTAGCAAGCAGAAATTTCACTAATAACTCAAGCGGTTTGAAAAATTTATACGTTAAAGACCTTGAGAAAAGGTATTTCGCTTTAGACCGTCGCCTTATTTTTCCTCAGCATGCATACAACTGAAAGACTTCATGTGAATTGACGTAGGGCTACTTAAACGAGTCAACCATAGAAACTGTCTTTTCTTTGTTTATGATGCACTACGCGCCTATGACTACACCACTGATCGAACCCGGAATCTTCAGCACACGAGAAGGGTACATTCTTCATCAGGCAGGGGGAATCCACGTTAAAATTCACTAATGAACTGGAATATAGCCATAAGGAACTGCTAAAAGTGAATCACCTTAATAGATATATAAAAAAGTACACAAGAAACAGAAGTCAATCATTGTTAAAAATCTCAACAATATTGTACAACTAAGTTAGTAAGCGGCTTTTTATATATCTAACTGTGAATCACACTTTTGTAACACCTGAAGACATTACCTGGTTTCCTGGGGTGAAGTAGGTGTTCTAACATAAATTATTTAATTTTGTGTTGTTTTTATACCGAGCAAACGGTATCTGCCTGCCGTATGATGAGCTATTTTCACAATAGACACAACAGTTCTTCTATGCCATCCTGATAGGTTCACGACTGAATGGGCATGGGAAACAGGTAGCTCTGAAGCGGATATCCCACAACCTTATGTAAACTAAGCTAATGCTCTACTAAGGGAAGAAATAGCTAGACGTGTATCTGAGATCCTGAAGAAACCTGTGGCAATATCTGGTCGTGAAGTGAATACGGAGTGATGACAACCAGTGGTGTTCTCCAGGCATACCCATTGTCCCCATTTTTATTTCATTTCATGACAAATGTGCTTATGGATATGTATATACATTGACTTGTTGCCAGGGTACAATGTCGTCGACCTAAAGCATGCCGATGATCTGTCTGTCTGTTTTCAACATAGAACTTTGCACCGATGTGCAGCAGTTCAAGTCGCCACACTTCCTCCTTGTAGCACACAAAACAAGAGAAAAAAGTAGAAGAAATGCAAAATAGAGACAGTAAACAGGGATATGAGACAAAAGGAATAGTAATAACGAAGAACAATACAGTTTCACTGGAAATCATAAGTCACAAGGAGTGGATGCATCTGCTCGCTCACTGACGACGATTTTGAGCCATATCACCGACTGTCTCCAGCCGTCATCAGTTCTTACCATCCCTAGGATCCTAACCGGGAAGCCAGTCTACACCTTCCTACATAACTTAAACTAACTGTTGTGGATTTCATTGACTGATGCTATGTTTTGGTTTGGCCACCAGTGGCTCTTCCAACCTGACCAGCTAACATTGCCTATCAGTCGAGGAAGGCGATGGTTGGCTAGGCTGGGCATGTCTTAACCATCTCAATCGATGTGGCCTGACAGCCTCGTCGATTGATTTACCCTCCTTACGTAGCACTCGGCCGGTGCCTAACCTCACTGTTGCTCACTTTGTTATACCATTTCAAACGGAAGATAAGACACCTATGATCGAAGACAGCCAACTGGCCTTTTCATGTCTTCGACTCTCAATGGGCAGGTCTCACAGCCATAAAGCAAGACGGGGCGGAGTGCTGAGCAGTACACATGTGCTTTGGTCGATAGTCGGATATCACGTCTACGCCAGAGATGGCGTAAACTGGTATATGCGAAATTGGCCCTCTGTATCCTACTGAGATTTCGTCAGCGATCAACCCTCTGGAGCTGGCTAATGCAACTTCCCAAATAAGTGAAATGGTCAACACGCTCACCAACCACTTCAATTCTTGTCTTCAAGCAGCGACTCAATGTAGTCCAGTCCTGTAGCATCATCTTATATTTGGCAGGAGCAAATCGCATGCCAAACATTCGAAGATTGCAGCTCAAGGCGTTCAGAAGACTCCGCATTATGCGGATGACGGTACTGGGAAAATGCAGTCTTCTAAACATTTTGAGCAGCAGTGTTAGTATGTGTTACGTGTGATTCACCCCTGTCAAATGTAACGTGATGTTGTAGGACTGGCTCGCATTGACCGCAAGTTGAAAGATAGTGAGTTAAGCTTGTTGGTCACTTCACTTATATGAGAAGTTGTATCAGCTGAACAGGTACGAAAGGTTTATGTAGTATTTGTCATCTCTGATGTCGACATGATATCCTGCTGGCTATTGATCAAAGGAAATATGCAACTGTGCAACAGTTCGCTCCCTCCTCCTTTACGTTTGTAAGACGTGGCTGTTGAGAGTGGAAGACACAAAAAGACCTAGCTGTCTTTGACCACAGATATCCGTGTTTTGTCTCCTATGTTAAGTGGTATAATATGCTAAGTAATAATAAGGTTAGACATACATTATAATAAAGGTTTTTGTATTTCCCAATGAATGAAAAACAAAACGATATTGTTTTTACTGACGTTTCGCTATTTGATGCTGCTGCTAATAGCTTTATCAAAGTATTATCAAACCGGAATTTACAAAATCTCAGTATATATATATATATATTAACAAAGAGTTAAGGGGTGAGAAAATAGACTTAGGTCAAGTTAAAAGGACCATATTGAAAGTCAAAATAACAATGAAGATCACTAAACCAAATAACAAAGATAATAGTACATCTATTATGGTATCAAAACAAAGTTTACTAACTTGATCATCGTTCGTCAGTATGGGGTCATTTTTCGTTGTCAAGTTGGCCAATTGGTAAATATAACAAAACCAAGTGTAGATTGTTAGATTTGATAAGTGTGTGAAATTATAAAAATAGCGTGTGTTTACATGGTGAACTTGCTTATCACATTCGTGTTGATTTTGTCACTTCATGGGAGGGAGGTGTTGTTAAATTCTGTTTTAGTCCGTCAGTCCTATTCAAACAATTCGGATTCCACTTGATATGAAGTACTTCGGATGATATAAGACGTTCTCTGTGATTTCTGAAATGCTTTTTCTGGATGATGATTTCAATATTGTCAAAATCAATTTTGTGGCCTGATTCTACGGCGTATCGTGTAGACAAGCTATGGCTGGCTGATGACTTTTCTAGTTCAACTGGATTTCTCGGTGGTCGAACAGAGACGGCTCTACAGTGTTCATTTCTTCTAATTTTGATTTCTCTCAGGTGATGTTTGTCCGATGTATGTCGCACCACATTCCAAGCATTTTATTTTATAGACACAATTAGATAGAGAATCTTTTGAAATTTGGTCTTTTATATATATATATAGGTTGAGATTTTGTAAATTCCGGTTTAATAATACTCCTTTGATAAAGCTATTAGCATTAAATAGCGAAACGTCAGTAAAAACGGCAATATCGTTTTGTTTTTCATTCATTGGGTAATACAAAAAAATGAATATCACATGCCCAATACGCAAATTTTTCAAACTGTTAAAAGTCAACTTGGTTTGGATATATATAAGGTTAAACATAGTTTGTTAGAAAAGGAGGTTAAGTTGATTGATGTGACTGTAAAGCTGCATTGATTGAGATGGCTAAGACATGCCGGGCCATTGCGTTACTTGTTAAAAAAAAAAGTTAAGTAGTAACATAGGATTAAGTTGGAAACACTCCAAGAGTGGTTAGATCTAAACCTGGCATCATTCCATCAAGTCTATGACTGTTAGTTTAGACTAGTGACGTGTATGGCAGTGTGGACTAACCTGGCTGACATTCTTGGATGCTAAAAACCAATGGCGGCGTGAAAGTGTTGGTGATATGATTCGAAATTGTTCCCAAATGACACAGATTCATTCATGTTTTGTAGTCTTCGAAATACACCTAGTCTTGTTAATTATCATCCATGTAATTATTCCTTCTTCCTTACATTACCGTTCATTTGAATTTTCCTCTATTTTGTGCGCTGTGTTGTAACTTGAAGTGTTGCACTTCTGCGCAGAGATTTGCGTTGAAAACTCAGTCAGTCAGTCATATTGCCTTGTTTTATGCATCAGTTCATCGCATTACCTGTATACTGAGTCTTAGAATAAAACTTTGTTGAGTGAAACCAGTGTTACGGAATATATGGCAGTTGTTTTTATTCGACACAGTAATTTAGTGGTAAGCTGAAAACTGTCCTTCAATGAATTATAGTATCCTGAGGTATCCAACTACAACATGAATTATTCGGTAATATTTTTCTTCAGGTCTTATTATCGATTCCTTTACGTTCCAAGTGGAACATAGGACTTCAAGCTACAGGCTTGAAGTTTCTGTAGCAGTGTTTATTTTTACAGGATGAGGTTGCTAGCCTCATGCCCAAACTTTCCTCTTTACCAGTATTATTGCTGGCTTAACAAAATAAAGGAGTGTGTCCGTCGGCCGGGATTCGAACCCTGGACCATGTGTATGGTCGGCGAGCGTCCTAACTACTGCGCCACCAATGCACAATTAAATGCCCAGACATCGTCGAAGCATCTGCACAAGTCTTATTGGTTGATGTTATTGTATCCAAAATACCCACCACCACAACTAGTAGTTAATACTATTTATTGACTGCACTGATCAACTTCATTCTGGTACGTGAACTCCTGAAATAGATGTCAAGAGGTTGTCAGGACTAGAATGTGGGAGTTTATTGCGGTGGCTAGCAGTAAGCTCCATTAAGGGATAAAGCGTTATTAGCGGCGAGTATTAAGCTGCAGACTTGTGGAGAACAGGTACATCCATATGGCAAGCCCTGAAAGAACGAAATATGCGTCTCCTGAAATCCGTTCGAATTCATCCATTATGATTATTGTTCCTTTGGATTCCGAGTGGAACATTGTACCTCGGCAGTACACCTAGGCCTGTTATCACCATGGTATTCTCAGTTGTAGTGGACTGGATTATGCGTCAGGAATATGCTGAACCGATAAGAAGACTCTATAAGATATGGATTTCGTGGACGATTTATGTCTAATGCCACACAACTTCGAAGACCTGCAGGCGAAAACCAAGAAACTGACTGAAGAAGCAGGTAGTGAAACAGGACTTCAGGTGAACAAAAAGAGAAGACGGAGGTGATGAAGATAACAGCAATAACAACAACAGCCAGCACTAATCACCATCAACGAGAGAGATTTGACAGAGGTTACTTCCTTCACTTATTTAAGATGGATTGTTCCAACCACAGGTAGAATGGATGAAGATATCGATTCCAGAATTAGAAAGGCAAGATAGACCTTCATCAGTCTGTGGAGATCTTCTGCAGTCAGCCAGCATAAAGAAAAAGATTCGAATTTTCAGCATAAATGTGAAGTCCGTCACTGCTTCTATATGGGTCGGAAACTTGACGGGTGAAGCACGAAAAGCATTTCCAACAGCCAGTTGCACACTTTTATCAGCAGCTACCACATTCGCTGGCTAGCTGCATACTGAAGATCAAATTGCCGGGCGGCGGCCGGCCAGAGAGAATTAGCACAAAAAAACTGGCTGGGAACAAACCAACAACAAAACCTTGCTCAACAAATATGTAGGAGAAAGTGGAGATGGATTGATCGGTCATACACTGAGGAGGCCGTTGAATGATATCGCGCTCAGTGAAGACCACTACTCAAGTGGAATTTGAATGGGAAGCACCGAGTTTGGCGTGGGTTCGAGGGTGATATGGAGGAGGTGGTGTGAAGACGAGGTGAAAGATTATGGCCAATCGTTGCGCTGGCCAGCTGAAGAGAACACCAGGAAGTAAAACCAAGTTGAGGTGTGCTACATTATTGTTCTCTTGGCAAAATATATAGGCTAGCAACCGCATCCTCACTAAAAGACACCTCTACTGCTGACATTCTAGAGTTCCACATGGGAACACAAAGAACTGAAACCAATTAATTTTTAATTGGTGGATGGTGACTAGCAGTGGAATCCAGGATGCGCATTTCGTCCTATTTGGGACTCGTCAGCTGGATGTACCTGCATTTCTCAGCACTTCGGTCCAATCAATCGACGGGAAAATCAAGAATTCAAATTAATTTTTATATATTCTTTTGTTTACCTACGATATGAATCGACTTTCATATTCTTAATTCTGTTTTAATTTTATTTTTTTATTTAACAGGATGGGAAAAAAACATGTGCCGAAAGTAGTAGTAGCGGTACATATCATAATTCAATTAGTTCATTTCGTCGTTTTTTGATTTTCAAATGTCTACTAACACTTTTGGGATTATTCAGTTTTGTTGTCATTCGTCATAGACAAAAACGGTTGGACAGAAAACTTATTCAAAGAGTTAATCTTCAAATTGCCACTGGAGTTTAATGCTACACATTAAACACTTTAAGGTGTATTAAAGTGTGTGTGTGTGTGTGTATATTTTCACTGTGATAACACTCGTTTGTTTGTTTTCTCTCTCTCTCGTTGTAATGAAGTTTCCTTTTCTAGCTTAAATTGATTGTTTCCTCTCTTGATTATGTTTCTCTGTAACTGTAACGGCAGAGAGAAGACTAGGGTCAGGTAACAGATCGTTTATCGAGAAAATCAACACCTATTTATAGATTTTTATGTGGATTTTTATTAGCGTTATTGTTAGCAGAGAATCGATGTCTTCTGGCTGGTTGTTTTCTTGCTGTAGGTTATTCTGTTATCTTTTTGTGGCCGTTTCTTAGACAGTCCAATGATATTTCTGCTAATCGTATCCACCCCACACTAAGCCTGCTGTGATTGGTTGTTGAGTTAGTCTTTGTTCTTGTCTTTTTTCTCATGGCCAAGATATGGGACGTAAACATTGACGTAAATTGCTGTCTCCCGATTTTGGCTATCAGACAGTTCTCACCACACTACACCAGCGAACGGACAACGGTGACCGTCTCCTACAGTTCTGTTCAGATAATCATTTGTTTCTTGTAAGCACTGACTTCAAACACAAGGAGAGACACTGTTTGACCTGGCGACCCCCATCATCAAACCAACGTTGGGCACAAATAGACCACATAGCAATACGCTGTCGTTGGCGTGGGTCGGTAGGAGATTGTCGCTCTTTCTAGGACACGTGTGTAGATACCGATCACGCACTGGTCCGCGCTTGGGTGTGCTTACGACTGAACGGACGTAGGAAACAGCTGGCGGTAAAACCATCACGTCCCCAACTCGATCAGGAAACTAAATCCCTATTTGAGGAAGAACTAGCTAAACACATATCTGAGTTCGACAGTGGTGCCCACCTTGAAGAAGCTTGGAAAAATATCCAGTCAGCCATAGATACAGCTGTAAAAGCTGTGAATAAGGCAAATCCAAAGGTGAGTAAAAACCATTGGATCTCTACTGCATCATCCGAACTGATAGATGCTAGAAGACTTATTCTGGCGAGCTCCGAATTCAATGAGGAGCGAAAGCTGCACAAAAGGATACTTACGAAAAGTCTCCTCAAGGACCGTGAACAGTGGTGGTTGACAAAGGCAAAAGAGATGGAAAAAGCATCAGCGATAGGCAACTCTTTAGACTCATCAGGGAAACGGGTGGGAGAAGGCAAGTAATAAGTGAAACAATCTCGGAGAAAAGTGACACCATAAATAGCTCCCAGGATAGGCGACTGGAACGCTGGAAAGAACATTTGAGGAACAATTTAACTTGCCTACAGCCACACTGAACCTCCCTGCCATCCAACACACACCCGAATGGGATAAAGCCACTGGTCCGCCGTTTGTAAGTGAGGTTACAAAAGCTGTCTGTAATTTGAACGAGGCAAAGCGGCAGGACCCGATGGAATTATTCTGAAGGTGTTAAAATATGGGGTTGACATGCTAGTATGTAGATTAACTAAGGTACTAGGCAACGTCTGGGAATCAGAGACGGTTCCACCAGACTGGGGTAAGTCACTTATTATACCGATATTCAAGAAGGAAAACAAGTTGTGGCAGAGCAGAATCTTAAGATTCTTATGCCTTTTTTCAACGAGACACTGCAGCTTATCACCAGTACACAACACCGAAGGTGAATACAAAGGCGTGAAATCAGCTAGTCATAGTGTAACAACAGAAGGCAAGACATGGAAGCTGATAAGGTATATTTTTGAATAATCAAACCGCTGTTCACTTTTAACAGTTTAAAAAAGATTTGGGCATTGGGTGGTATATGATATTCATTATAATAAAGGTTTTGTAGTATTTCCCAATGGATGAAAAACAAAACAATATCTCTGTTTTTACTGACGTATCACTATTTAATGCTGCTGCTAATAGCTTTATCAAAGCAGTATTATTAAACCAAATTTACTAAATCCAGTCAGCCTATCTATAACAATTTTAATCATCGTTCCTCAGTATGGGAGCATTTTTGTGTTATCAAATTGGCCAATTGGCAAAGATAATAAAACCAGATTGGTGTAGATTTTGGATTTGATAAGTGTGTAAAATTATAAAACCAATGTGTTTCCATAATGAACTTGCTTATCACATTCGTGTTGATTTTGTCACTTCATGGGGAGGGAGGTGTTGTTAAATTCTGTTTTAGTCCGTCAGTCCTATTCAAACAATTCGGATTCCACTTGATATGAAGTACTTCGGATGATATAAGACGTTCTCTGTGATTTCTGAAATGCTTTCTCTGGATGATGATTTCAATATTGTCAAAATCAATTTTGTGGCCTGATTCTACGGCGTATCGTGTAGACAAGCTATGGCTGGCTGATGACTTTTCTAGTTCAACTGGATTTCTCAATGGTCGAACAGAGACGGCTCTACAGTGTTCATTTCTTCTAATTTTGATTTCTCTCAGGTGATGTTTGTCCGATGTATGTCGCACCACATTCCAAGCATTTTATTTTGTAGACAAAATTATATAGAGAATCTTTAGGCATTTGATCTTTTATATGGACAAGGTTGTTTCGCAGTGTATTTGATGTTTTGAAGAAAACTCTGATGTTGAGCTTACTGAGTACTCTTCTGATGTTGTCTGCTGTCTTCGCTCTATATGGAATGATAACTGTTGAGGTCCGTGTTTTCGGAATTCGTTTTCTACCAAACTTAATATCAGTGTTGATTTTGTTGATGAAGTTCTTTGGGTAGTTAGTTGTTTTGCTTGAGAGTTTCAGTAATGTTTGATATTTATTCTTCTTTTTCTTTCTCATCCGTTATCAGAGAGTGTGGTCGTCAAAGAAGACTTGAAACAACTGATACCTTTGCTCTGAATGAGTGTGATGATCCGAAGTTTAAATATGTTTTGGAATGGGTCTTCTTCCTGAATATGGATATACTAAAATGTCCGTTTTCCCTCCTTTTAGCTTGGCAGTCTGGAAATGGTAGTTCACCGACGTCTGACTCCGCCTGCTTCTAAAGTAAACTGGATTCTGGGAGATAGATTGTTTGTTTCCTGCAAGAATGAACTGTGTAGGTCTCGTTTTAGCACTACAAAAGTATCGTCTACATATCTTAACCATATCTGAGGCGCGAGTATGCTTGAAAAGATGTTACCTTCGAATCTATTCATGAAAACGTCATAGACTCTTGGGGAAACTGGTGAACCCACAGCAACATCATTTGTCTGTCTATATAAATTCCCTTTAAATATAAAATAATTACTTTCTAGACAGAATTATAAACTCTTAATTATTTCACTGGTATCCTGTGGACATCTTTGTGATAGTGTTGTATCTGATTCTTGTAAACTGAAAATGATATCCACACTTTCGGTAATAGGGATACTAGTTTATAATGAGGTGATATCATAGTTTACCATAATGTCTTCTTTATCAATTTCTTGGTGGTCTTTTTGGGATTTGAAATTGTTATGTACTCGTCGAGTAGTTATAATAGTCCTGACGCGGAAAGAGGAAAATCAGAAGACCACCTCGTTTACGATGATACTTGTATTTCCCAATAAGGAAAAATAAATGTCACACAAGTGTATGAGTGTTATGGTACGCGGAGTGTACGAAACGTGTGAACAAGTATGAACAAGTGTACAGTGCAAAAGTATATATGAAAATGACCAATATGCATTAACCAATAGATAGATAACATTTTAAAGTGATTGGTTGCTAAGGTAGAAGAGTTCACTCTTCAAACCTGGATTTTGTTTACGTTGTGGTCAGGAAATAATCTCGTTGGATAACTTTTCGTCTCAAAAGTTTAACCTTTGGAAAACCGACGACCAACCAGGACAGTTTATCATCCGTTTACCTAGTCGACCTTCAATGTGGCTAAACGTGTATTCATATGGTGTGGTTTTCCGTGGCCAAAAATGTCCATGCTTTCTCTTGTTACTCTCCTACCACTAATATTAATACAGTTACACTCTAAGTAATAGTAAAAATTGTAAAGGAATTCGTGTAAGTATCAGATATAGGATTGCATCATGAGCTGAAATTGGTTAGAGAACCACTGGAGAGAACTGGATAGCTGTTTCGTCCTAGTTTGAGGCTCTTCACCAGCAAGCACCCACCCACCGCTAGGGTTCGAAGCCAGGACCTTCCGGTTATAAGGCGGCCTCTTAGACCATTAAGCCACTGAAAACTAACTCAGTAAAGCTAAAATTAAACGCTCGATAATCGCCTGAAGATTATAAACTGTAGATATATAAACAGCGGTTTGATCAATAAAAAATATACCTTGGCGGCTTCCGTGCCTTGCCTTCTGCTGTTACACTGGCAGTACTTAGTGGTAGTGTCAGTCGCAGTGGTAATCTCATACTTTCTCGCGGTAGTATTAATAACAGTAGTAGCAGTGGTTACGGTAGTATCAATAGTATTCATAGTGTCATTAGTAGTAGGAGAAGTAATAGTAGTAGCATCAGTGATAGTGATAACAACAAAAGTGTTGCATAAATGGTTGTAGTAACTGAGGTAGTAATATTAGTGGCAGGTAGCGTTGGGTAGTTGTAGTATTGCTACTGTGGGATACACTACTAACAAGATTTATAAGTAGTATATGAGTGGACAGATATAAATATGTATATCATCTGCAAGATTATCGGATAGCGGAGAGATGGATTTAACGGTGAACAGAAGCAATTAACATGGAAAACATGAAAAGAAGACAAAGCAGCGCAACACCAATGATATATGCAAATTGTGATTTCAATACATGAAGTGTGTCTGTCTGTTTTCGACATAGAACTTTGCACAAATGTGCGCCAGTTCAAGTCGCCACACTCCATGTAGCACACGAAGCAAGAGAAGAAAGTACAAGAAAAGCATAATAGAGACAGTGAGCAGAGGTGTGAGACAAAAGAGTAATAAAGAAAAACAAAACAGTTTCATTGGAGATCATAAGTCACAAGGAGTGGATGCATCTGCGCTGTCACTGAGAACGATTTCGAGCCATGTCACCAATTGTTTCCAACCATAGGTTTGTACCGTCCCGAGGACGCCAGCCTGGAAGTCTACACCTTCCTACGTGACTGGCTTAGACCAACTGTTGTGGATTTCATTGACTGGTGAATCCAAGTTTTTGTTTGACCGCCGCTAGCTTTTTTCCAGCCTGACCCTATATCCGCTAACATTGCTCGTCGAGGGAGGCGATGGCTTGGCATACGTAACACATGTCCTAACCATCTCAGTCGGCGTAAACTGGTGTATGCGAAACAAGCCCCCTGGATTCGTGCTGAGATTTCGTCAGAGATCAACCCGTTGGGGCTGATGGTACTTCCCAAATAAGTGAAGCGGTCAACGTGCTCTACCACTTCACTTCCTATTTTTAAACTAGGCGTCGATGTAGTCCAGTCCTGTAACATCATCTTGCATTTGGCGGGAGCGAATCGCATGCCAAACATTCGTAGATTGCTGCTCAAGGTGTTTAGAAGACTCTGCATTTCGTCAGCGTCTTCGCCTAGAAGGACTATATCGTCTGCATATTCCAAGTCAACGAGATTATTCCCCGGTAGCAAGTCAATCCCTGAGTCGCTGAAGTCACCTAGGGTTAAGTCCATTAACACATCTATGATGAAGTTGAATAGAAAAGGAGATAATGGGCATCCTTGACGGACACCACTGGTCGTCATCAGTTCAG
This sequence comes from Trichobilharzia regenti, assembly GCA_944472135.2. Classification (NCBI taxonomy): domain Eukaryota; kingdom Metazoa; phylum Platyhelminthes; class Trematoda; order Strigeidida; family Schistosomatidae; genus Trichobilharzia; species Trichobilharzia regenti. The sequence continues at coordinate 105,362,742 of OX235263.1, read as the reverse complement.
ATGACAGCTCGCCGTAAGCCCTCACCTGGCTGTATGAGTACGAGTAGAGTGCCTTAATCAGTGCAATATATTTTCTCGGAATTCCCTTTACAGCCAAGCATCTCCAGAGAACTTCTCGATCGACAGAGTCGAATGCTGCCTTTAGGTCAAGAAATATAATGACTGTTGGACGCCGGTAGGAATGCCTATGTTCTAGAATCTGTCGGAGGGTGAAGATATGATCAATACACCCTCTTCCTGGTCTAAAGCCTGCCTGGCTCTCTCGTGTTTGTGCCTCCCGAGCACCACTCAGTCTACGCATGATTATTGAGCCTAAGACTTTAGATACTATATTAGTCAAGCTAATCCCTCTGTGATTATCACAGGAAGACTTGTCTCCCTTCTTGTATATGGGGATAATCAGTGACTTACACCAACCCGATGGGACTTCTTCTGATTCCCAGACGCTGCCTAGTACCTCAGTTAATCCGGACAGTAAGCTGTCTCCACCGTACTTAAATACCTCTGGAGTCATTCCATCAGGTCCCGCTGCTTTGCCTAGTTTCAGATTGGTGACAGCTTTAGTAACCTCAGTTAGTGACGGAGGACCTGTGTCTATATCCCATTCAGGGAGGTGTTGGATGCTCGGAAGGTTGAGCGTGGCTGTGGGCAAATTAAACTGCTCCTCATAATGCTCTTTCCAACGATCCAGTCGTCTATCCTGGGAGCTAATTATAGTGCCATTTTTTTCCGAGATTGTCTCACTAATGATTTGTCTTCTCCCACCCGTTTCCCTGATGAGTCTAAAGAGTTGCCTGGTGTTGCCTATCCTCGAAGCTTTCTCCATCTCTTTGGCTTTTGTCGCCCACCACTGTTCACGGTCCTTGCGGAGACTTTTCGTAAGTTTCCTCTTGTGCAGCTTTCGCTCCTCATTGAATTCGGAGCTCGCCGGAATAAGTCTTCTAGCATCTATCAGTTCGGATGAGGCGGTGGAGATCCAGTGGTTTTTACTCACCTTTGGGTTTACCTTATTCACAGCTTTTACAGCTGTATCTATGGCTGCCTGGATATTTTTCCAAGCTTCTTCAGGGTGAGCACAGCTGTCGAACACAGATATGTGTTTAGCTAGTTCTTCCTCAAATACGGATTTAGTTTCCTGATCGAGCTGGGGACGTGATGGTTTTACCGCCAGCTGTTTCCTACGTCCGTTCAGTCGTAAGCACACCCGAGCGCGGACCAGTGCATGGTCGGTATCTACACACGTGTTCCAGAAGGAGCGACAATCTCCTACCGACCCACGCCAACGATAGCTTATTGCTATGTGGTCTATTTGTGTCCAGCGTTGGTTTGATGAAGGGGGTCTCCAAGTCAAACAGTGTCTCTCCTTGTGTTTGAAGTTAGTGCTTACAAGAAACAAATGATTTTCTGAACAGAACTGTATTAGTTCTAATGGTAGCATTATTAGAATTAGTTGTAATTATATTGTAACAAGGGCCGGGCAATAGATCGTTTATTAAGGAAATCAACACATTTATAGATTTTCCTGTACATTATGATAGATTATTGTTGGCAGAAAAACATAGTTTTCTGATTGATTGTTTCTCACAGAAAGTTAACCTTGCATTTCTTTATGGCTTTTTCTTGAATGTCAGATCATCTATATGTTAACTGTATTCGCCCACGCAAAGCCTTTCTTCTCATTTTTCTCACGACCAATATTTGGGACATAAACATTGACGTAAACTACTGTCTACCAACTTTGACTAACAGCCAGCTCTCACCACGGTATTACTAATGTAGGTTGTTGTAATATTCATCGTAGTAGTATTAGTGGTAATATTAATTATATTAAACTCAGTAGCAGTTGAATTAGCATTACTTACTAGCAGTACTTATAGTCTATGTTGTATTAATAGTAGTGTAATGACAGAAGACAAGGGCCGGGTAACAGATCATTTATTGAGAAAATCATCAGATATTAATAGATTTGTATGTATATTATTATTAGCAAATAGGTAGCGTCTTCTGATTGGTTGTTTCCCTGCTGAAGGTTATTCTATCATCTCTTTGTTACCGTTCCTTAGACAGTCCAATGATTTTTCTGCTAATCGTATCCGCCCTCTCTAAGTCTGCTATGATTGGTTGTTAAGTTAGTTTTTGCTCTGGTGTTTTCCTCATTACCCCAATTTGGGACGTAAACATTGACGTCAATTACTGTCTGACAATTTTGGCTAGCAGAAAGTTTTCACCACAGTAGTAGTGGTATGCATGTTAACATGAATTGACATGATTCGGTGCATAGGTCGACTTTGATATTTCTGATAGCAGAGGATTGGATCATACAAAAGCTAAAAGGCATACATACGTTTAACAGAGAAAAAGGCTCTAGAAGATTTGGGCTTAACGGATGATTTATTCTCGTGTTCCGTAAACTTGAAGATCTACAGGTGAAAACTAACAAGTTGGTTGAAGCAGCACCAAAGAAGAGACTTCAAAGAGCGTAGACAAGACAGAGATGATGGAAATACCTAACCAACGACAGCAATCACCATCATCAATAGGATAAATCTAAGTGAATTCGTCTCTTTCACTGAACTCATCAGAGTGGCAGCGTTTTAAAATGCAGGCAGAACAGTTAAGGATATCAAAGTCAGGATCGGAAAAAAAGATAAAGAGCTTCATTAATCGGAAATCAATGTAGGGGATCTAATGCACTCAGTATAAGGAACGGGAACCGAATCTTCAACGCTTACACCGAAAATCAAGTGGCCGACAGAAGAGTTCAAGAAACTTATCGCCTAACAAATATGGATTGAACGTGGCACCACAGATAGTCGACTGGAATCCTTGATAGGAAGCAATATGTTAGGCGTCCGAGGGTGACATTGACGGGATTATAATTCATAAACGTCAACGGGACTGTATCGTTAAACTCACATCTAAGTTTCCGCCACAACCTAAATACCACTAGACGGCAGAGATCCTCCATGATATGACTTAAAAGTCAGCTGTGAATTGGTAGTGATATGTTATACTAATATTATCACGATGCTTAGATTGAACAAAAACAAAACAATAACTCACTTTAAGTTTGATCACGAGTTGATATCATTTGGAGTGTGTTATGTACTGGTCGAGAAATTAATAGTCCTGACGCAAGAAAGACGGAAATCAGAAGACCACTAGGTTTGCGATGATACTTCTTTTTCCAAACACAAGGAGAATCAAAATGTCACACAAGTGTGAGAGAGCAATTTAGTGTGAATGTCCGAACAAGTGTGTGAGCGAATATTCAAAATGAACAAATCAATAGACAGTCTTAACATGATTGGCTAATTATAATGGAATATCGATCCATATATATATAGCAAAATATATCAGACTGTCAAACAAACACACATATTATATGGATACATATCAGAGAGCCATTGAAAACTCTGGGTGATAGTTTCCGGCACTCTTCATCAGTACACACCTGTAAACGCACAGGCTGTCGAATGCACGGCTAGGCTACGAAGCAAACCACTAGGATGGAATTCACTGGTGACTAACCCATGGATTCTAACTTCTGTTAATGCGCGTTTGCCTGGTGCCACCGCTAGGTAGTGTCAACGTCAAGTATTTGTCATCATATGACAGGTGATGAACCTCACCGGTGATGAATTGTCACTAGAATTCCAGGCAAGTTCTACATTGTAGTGGGTCAGTAACTGAAGAGTCCCAAACTAGGACGATGGTTCCCTAAGTAATATCAATCCGTGATTCAAATCATTTTGAAAATCTATTTATCGTCATCGGACAAAGTATAGAATGGCAGCCAAACCTGCACCTTAAATTCATCAACTTCGTAAAAGCCTTCAACAGACAGTGCTGATAAAGTGGTAATTTGGAAACTGGTGCAATGCTACGGCATGCACCAAGTCTTTATGAACCTCATTCAAACAGTTATATGACAACGCTACGTGTCAGTTAATCCACAACGGAAAACTCAGTGAAGCCTTTGAAGTGAATACAAGAGTGAGACAAGGCTGCCTGCTTACTGTCACCGATGATCTTCTTAATTGTGGTGGACTGGATTATTTGTCAGACTGTGTGTGCACAGCGAGTGAGAAGACAGGAATACATTGATCGATAAGAAACTCTTAAAAAGATATGAATTCCGTAGATGATTAATTATGTTTTGCTTCACATAACTTCGAAGACCTGCAGGCGTAAACCAAGAAACTAGCTGAAGAGGCAGGCAGTGAAGACAGGAATTCAGGTGAACAAAAACAGAAGACGGAGGTGATGAAGATAACCAACCAACAACAACAATATCATTCAGCGTCAATCATCAACAACGGGAGAGATTTGAATGAAGTTACTTCCTTCACTTAATTAGGACAATGTCTGTTTTCGACATAGAACTTTGCACAAATGTGCGGAAGTTCAAGTCGCCACATTCCCACCCTGTAGCACGCGAAGCAAGAGAAGAAAGTACAAGAAAAGCATAATAGAAACAGTGAGCAGAGGTGTGAGACAAAGGAGATAATAAAGAAATACAAAACAGTTTCATTGGAGATCATAAGTCACTAGGAGTGGATGCATCGATTTTGAGCCATGTCACCAATTGTTTCCAACCATAGATTTTTACCGTCCCGAGGACCCCAGCCTGGAAGTCTACACCTTCCTACGTGGCTTAGACCAACTGTTGTGGATTTCATTGACTGGTGAGGCCAAGTTTTTGTTTGACCGCCGCTAGCTCTCACTTTTCCAGCCTGACCCTATATCCGCTAACATTATTTAGGACAAAACACATTTAAGCGAACAATATTGCGGTTTCAATTAGATCTCATCACAGGCTTATCTCTAATATACCTGCATAACTTAACAAATATAAACCAATCATGGCGTTTTGTCTATGAGATAATAAGATGGTGAATATAAATTGTGCAATAGACATATTAGCAATAATAATAATAAAATGGTTTTATCAATCATAAGGATGAAAAAGTAAGGCAATCTGTGATAACACGAATAACGAAAATATAATAATGATAATAATAACAGCTTTATTCCAAACAGTATTTGTGGTACAGGTAGAGAATTTTCAGCGTGCATTACAATATATATTGCATCTCATTACCTCATAAATTTTATAAGATTTTTAAATCAAAAAGCAACACCCAAAAAAAGAAGATAAATAAAAAGCAAAAGATACAGAGTTGCGTTTATATTTTAAACAATGTACCACAGGATATGAGATATAAAGTTGATGTGTGGTAGTAGATGAGAACAACAGTGTAATAGTAACGAGGAAAGGAAAACAAAAACTAGTGGGACTATTTGTCAGAGTGCTGCAGTAAGTTCATCGTGTCATACCTAACGGATTTCTCATCACATAACAGCTGTGCCAGATATGGTATTGTGGAGTTTTTGTATTTGGTAGTCCTAGCATATAGCCAGCCTCCTATAGCTGCTTCTAGTTCTACCAGATGAAATGCAAGGAGAGAGCTGCGTATAGAGAGGATGCTCGGGGTCCGACAATATTGTATTCGCTAGTTTCTTACATGACATTATATGTCTATCTATAATAGTGTTCACCAGTTGGTTTAACGATATCCCACTTGCCCTACTAACAGCTTTTAGTGCCCTTCTCAGCGAAGCAAAGTCTTTCTTAAGTAGTCCAGGAAAGACTAATGGGGAGCAGTAAAGGAGGATGGGTAGACTACAAGAATTTACAAACTGTGAAAGCAAAGACTGCTTTATACCAGACAGCCTAAATTTCCTAATGTAGAACGTTAAGCGAAACATCTTTCTAGTAACTAGCAAAATGTAGGAAGACCAGGAAAGATCGGTGGAAAAACTCAGCCCATGATTAAACAAACAAATGTTCAGGTAGACGTAGTAGTCGATAAAGGCTAATAAAAACAAATGAACTGATTACGTAATGCTAGATTGATTGTAAGGGAAGTAAATGAAACACGTTTTAATGAAGATGTGATAAGATTAGGGGATGATAAGTAAGGTGTAGTGGAGACGTCATCAGTTAGTTCTTAAAATAGGCCAAGGGAGGGATAATGGTTGTGGACGAACTTCTTTTGAATGCATAGTGTAGGATTAATAGTTCGAATGCCTCAGCTGTATGCAGTAGACGATGAATACGAAGTCTATTGGAAAGATTCTGTGGGATACGATGAATTACTTTGAAAGCTCTCGTTTTAGAAAACAAAAGATTGAGCGAAGAAATATTTACTTTTCAATTAGATCCTCATCTCTGGCTCTACTCTAATATATATATAGCTCTCGTTTTCTCCACTACATGACCACTATCAACTAAATGTGACAGAATTGAGCTACGGATTGTTTTTGTCTGTCCTTTGCCAAGCCACCACGATGGGAGATGTTCAATAGTGACACGTTGGCTAAGCTGTCTAGTAGTAGTGTGCCCAACATAACTGTCACCGCACGTGCAGTTGAATTGATAAATACACTTAGATGTGGCAAAACTATCAAGCTTATCCTTCGTTTGCGTCCCAATCATTCTTCGGCTAGAGAATGACAAACATAGGTGTGCTGCGTAAAATGTTCTACGTATACTCCTTGAAAGTCTTTGGAATAGAATCTCACTTGATAAGTCACCATTAAATTGTAACTTAATAAATAGAGGCTTTTTACGTGCAGTCAGTCTCAGGTTTTCTCTCCAATGTTTTCATATGTTTCTTTATGAAACTACTTGGATAGCCTATCTCCGTCAAAGAATTATTGACATATTCAAAGTTTTTTTTGTACGTGGTCATCTGTACATACCTGCTCTGATGGTAATACTCCTATTTGGTTAAGTTTTTTGAGAGAGCCGGTCATGAGTTTCTCCGCTCTTACATTCAGGTCTTTGAAACTTACCAAGAGATTGAAATTTACTTTGATTACTCAAAATACCTTCCATTTTTTCAACATAATCACTTTTATCCAGTAAAACTACACGGTCACCTATATCTGGCTTGCTAATGATTAGGTTTTCATTACTTCTAAGTTCTCTTAGACGAAGCGTCGTTTCAATCACAGACAGAACGGATGAAGATGTCAGAGTCAGACATATGATCGGAAAGGCAAGATATATGCCTTCAATTAGAGATCAGTTTGAAAATCCTCTCCACTCAGCATAAAGAACAAGATCCAGATTTTCAACACAAATGTTAAGGTATTCAAATCTTTTGTATAGGTCAAAAACTTGATGAACACGTCACAAAAAGCATTTCCAACAGGCTACTGTAAACTTTTATCAACAACTGCCCACATTGTCGGCTTTATATTGAAGATCAAACAGTTGACCAGAATGAATAAAGCACAAGAAACTTTGGAAATAAACTAATCAGGAGCCTATTACTCAACATATATGAGAAGAAATATCGAAATGGATCAGACATTCGATGAAGAGGCCGTCGGATGACATCGCGCTTCAAGGCATCACATTTGAGTGGAATGCGAATCGGTCGTCCGAGAGTAACATGGATGAACTTGTGCGAAGTGGAGATGAGAGATTAATAGGCAATCGTGAACCCAACTGAAGAAGGACAGCAGGAAATAGAACAATGTGGAGATGTGTTGTTCAAGCTCTGCTGATATTCCACTCGGAACCCAAGGGAACAATGATAATAATAATAGCAGCTTTATTCCAAAACAGTACTTGCGATACAGAATGGAATTCTCACCATTCTACTACAGTATCCCATCCAGTTTGTACATTAACAATAAAATAAAATTCCACATAGATTATGGGTAATCTCAGTTAGTTTTGACAACAACATACTGGCATGTCGGTAGCAAAACCAAAATTGAACAGTGTTTGAAGGTGTTAGAAAAGTAGATGCTACCATATTTACTGGCGTAAGCAGAAGAAAGAAACAAAGCATCACATAAAAGAGAAAAAAGAGAGAGAAAAGGAAAAGAAAGAAAGAAAACGTTGTACCTATAAATGACATGAGTTGGAAAGACGAGATCCAGTTGTTCTACTGACTATTTAATAAGTTTTAGGCATCACGCCAAATGCTTTCCTTATCGCACAGAACACAGGCTAAGTAGGGTATGGTCGGGTTTTTGTACTTTCTAGTGCGAGCATTTAGTTTTCTATATAGGCTTCTGGTTTCGCCTGCCTGATGAGATACAAGGGAGAGTTGTGAATGAAGAGGGTGGTGGTGTGAGTTAGATAGATAGAATGGATTTAGCCCATTTTTCACATGATCCCAAATGCCTGTCGATCAGAATATTAACAAGCTGGTTAAGTGGCACGTAGCTTACCCTTCTGACAACCTTTAACATCCTGCGTAATAAGGTATGGTGTTTCTTCAGTAGCCCTGGAAAAACTAAGGGGGAACAATATAGAATAACAGGCAGAATACGAGAGTTAACGAATTGTAAGAGTAAGGGTTGTGTTATACCAGAATGTCTTAACTTCTTGATGTAGAAGGTAGGACGGAATATTTTCTTAGAAATCATCAAGATATGAAACGACCAGGAAAGATCAGCTGATAGAATGACGACCGGCTTGGTTTTCTATTTCAGTGCCATGTATGTTGCACACCAGTTTTCTTGGGTCAGATTTGTGCCTAAAGGTGAAATTGACTGTTTGGCATTTGGGTGGGGTTTAAGGTATAACATAATATATATAATAATACAATAAGCCGTGATTACAAACTCGAAACCAATCGAATTCCTACAAACTAACATTTGAAAATTTACATAAAGCAATAAGAAGAATAATTTGTCTGAATCGTGTAATGTATTCACGCAACACATTTCGAACAATCTGATCACACACGGACTTGTCATAGGAATATATATGAAATTAGTAGAGTTAAGAAAATAGACTTAGGTCAAGTTAAAAGCACACATTGAAGGTTAAAATAACAATGAAGACCACTAAACCAAATAAGAGAGGTTTTAATTCATCTACCCTGACTGGTATCAAAACGAAGTTCACCAAAGGAGGTTTAGTGCGATGACGAATTGTTGGTTTGAACGCATAAAGGTGGTTTAAACTTTCCTAATTGCTAGGGCTTCCACAAACTTTAGGATACTCCCCAAACACCTTTTGTAGATAGGTCTAAAAGATCTTTTAACGTCAATTTTATTCCCTATCTCTTCTGTAATATGTTTCGCAATAGAGGAGCTAGGTTTGCTGTTCTCACCGTTTATAGGTTCTGAAGATTCTATTTGTTTCTGAAGCCATTTAGGAATATGCTCTGAAGCCAACCCTTACTTGCAGAGATCGATGAGTCCTTCATCCTATGTATGTGTGTCCACGCGTACATTCATACTGGTAAATACAGTGAGATGTGACGTCATTTTTCTCATGTTCGAAGGGCTTAGATGAATGGATATATTGGCTTCAAGTTCTCAATTATTATGATATTAGCTGCATAAAAAGTCTTTTAAACAGCAGCAGCGTTCAATCTTTGTCTAGTTATCAAGCTGCTATGATGACCCATATAGGGTAGCCTAATGCACACGTCTTTCTTAGGGGCGAGTTGAAGAGAGAGTAGGTCTTGGTGTTCCACTGACTACTACTTTATATCTCCTGATGAACTTGTCTGGATAATTGTTATCAACCAGAGTTTGTGTCAACTTTCTTCCTTCTTCATCGAGTGTGTCTGTCATCAGTGTATATTCGTTGCATTCTACTGAAGAGGTGCACTTTACTAAGGAAGGCTCTTTTGTATCGAACAGGGCAGAAACTGTGGTAATTAAGATACTGTCCTGTGTGTTGCGCAAATATGCACATTACACGATTCAGACAAATTACGTTTTCCTTCTTATTGCTTTGCCTAAATTCATAAAAAGGGAACTAATTGTTTTAAAATCTGAAACTTGGTTATTAAACAAAAATACAACAAGTTAGTCGTACTGAATTATAATTAATAGAATAAAACAAAAATAAAATAAGACAAATGACCAGAAATCATTTCCAAAAACTTTGAAATTATCAATAAAAAAATGGTAATATTAGTAGTAGTGGTGGTAGGAATACTTTAAAATTCCAAAATCACGCCACTGTAGGACACAAGCGCATTTGTCTGCATAAATATCAAATCATAATAAATAATAATAACAATAATGAGGAGAATACAAATTTGGCGCACTATATAATAAAGTCGTCTACATATATTTACAATCTCAATATTCAACATTAAATACCACATGGCGTTTTAATCAATATTTATTGATTAAATAAAATAAGAACAAGAATACAAGAGAGAAAAGAAGGGATAGTCCAATATAAATAAAAATAAATGATATGCACGATAGATAAGGTAATATCAGTGGATATATATATATATATAGAGAGAGAGAGAGAGAGAGAGAGAGAGAATAGACGATAGGATAGGCAAAAACCAGCAAACAGTGAGTTCAACTCAATGGAGGTGGTAGTGGAGTTATGCTTGTTTATTACTGGAAATAACATAATTTTAACATGAGATTCTCCTTCATACAAGTGAGAATTTTACTTTAGTGTTGTGAGGATAGATTAGGTGGGTGGGTTGGGGCGGGGTTAGAGAGGAAAACAAAACAGGAATGCTATTTATCTCTGGAAAAAATCGATGATTTGTTTGTATTATTCCGTGAACAATATGTGGTATTTAGTTAATAATAATAATAGTGATAATGAGTAATGTTATTGGTGGCTTTTATTTGTTTTTTTGTTTGTGGTCTATTGTCCTTATGGGTGATTAGGACAGAACTGGTGGGCTATGTTGTGCCTTCCTATAATGATGTAAGAAGAGGCAGTAAAGTGAAAAATGTAAAAAAAAAATAAATATCGATTAGATTAAAACAAAATTAAATGTCGTTTTATAATTTAAAGTAGTAATAGCAATGCTACATAGAAAAAAAAACAACACAATAAAATTAAAAAATGCAGAATTTACTTGTCATTTGCGTGGATCACACTAATCGTATTATTGCTGGTTAATGTTCACAAAGGGGGATCAATGTACAACGATGCTACTACTATACACTACTGATTTACTAATTAACCAGTAGTGTTAGCTAGCCAGTTAAATAAAAAAAACAGACCTCAACATCAGAACAGTTGTTTCGCTTGTTCAAAGGATGAGATTTCAACATGAATTGTGTAGATTGCAATAGAAGGAAGTGTATATAGAAAACCTACATCAACTAACTGGTCAGTATACTGATTTTTTCAGCTTCTTGCCATTGAAATACAAACGCAATCTGATAAAGTGGTTGGTCCACCACAAAGCAAGAGCAATCTGCTCGGATGAATGTCTTGATGAGGAACTTATTAATACTAAACGGTTGCTGAGTGAAAATGAATATGAATCTAAAATCAAATCAGACCAAGGTACCAAAAGTTCTTAAAAAGGCCTTATTCTCACAAATTCAGGTCATCGTGGACAACACCAGCGAAAGACTAACACAGCGCCTTAGAAATGCGATAAAAAAGAGCATTTCCTGCTAACGAATTACACTGTGTCTTCAAACCCCCTCACTCCTCTTCTACGTTCGGGAGTAAAAGATAAATCGCCTAGTTTCGCCTCTCAATTTAAATGCTCCTGTGAAGTGAGCCAGTTAGTTGCATAGGCCGTACAATTACGCGTGTTTCTCATCGAATTTCCGAACATCACCCTGCATAGTTGGTGGTTAAGTAAAGGACAAACAAAATATATTCACATAGCGCTATTCTATCTCATTCTGTGGATGATACACAGAACACAAAACTGATGTCAACGAGATGGCTTTCAAAGTCATCTACCGCATACCAAATAATCTGAACATACCACCTTAAGAGTTCGTCTACTACAACATATTGCTGAGACTGGCCGTTGGGATCCACATTAAACAAGCCTAACTTATGTGCCCAAAAGAAGCTGGTTCAGACATTTTTCTTACCCTGGCTATGTATCTAGGTTCGAATGATCCTCAACATTTTTGTAGAAATTTCCTTAACAAATCGATATGATTTAAAAAGCACACTAATATTGTTATTGACTAGTAATCTAGAATATTCTATGTATAAAAACATATGTGTATATTTACAATTGTAGAGCCAGAGGAGGAGGAAATTATCGAAAAGGATATTCTTTGCTTATTTATTTTGTGTTTTATAGATGTCTGAATCAATATACTTTTGCTAAATTGTGAATTCAATTGTTCAAGTTAGTTTTGTTATTTCTATTGAATGAGATAACTCGATTATATTGGAATGGAATGTCCAGCCCTTTGTTGGCATACAGCTCTCATGGCCTAATGGATTAAAGTAACATCTTTACGCTTAATATTATTATTGTCATTAATATTAGTATTGTTATTATTATTATTAGTAGTAGTGGTAGTAATAGTATTAGTAGTTCTAGTAGTGTAGTGTAGTGTGGAGTGATGCAGATTGATTGATTGACTGGAGTAGTCAAAACTGAAATCAATATTTTAACTCAATACAGCTGCAGAAGTAGAAGAATTTATTCTTTAAATCTACATTGTGGACATGAAATAACCCAATCGGACAATTTTATTTAACCTTGAAACAAGTGCCAACCAATCAGAACAGCTTATCCTCCTCTAACCTACCTGATGAACTTTAATATGGCTAGGAATGTATAAATACGATATGATTCTCCTTAAGAAAGGTCCGTTATCTCTTTTGCCGTTACATTAGAGACAGTTGCCAGTCTCCCGCACACACACACACACACACACACAAACCCTTCAATATTACAGCGGTGATGAATACCCTTCGAACACAGCACATATGAATCCACACGAAACACCGATTAATTCATTGAGTGTACGCATAGAAAAAGATGACAATTACACATGAGAGAATGCTAGAGGTGTGCAGTTGACAACAAATGACAGTTGGATGAGATGGGGGGGGCAGGACGGAAAAAGGCAATAACACCACACCCAAAACTAAATTTTAAAAAAATCTGAAGATAAACCGGGTAATCTTCTACTGCGTTTTCTTTCCGCGCTTATTCACTGAAAAGAAAAACATCAGATGAATACAGGGAAAAGGAAGAAGAACAAAAAAAGGCAACGAACACCATGTGTGTATAAATACATCAACACATCTAACCAAATCACAACTATGACTACATACACACACACACACGCATGAGGATTGACAAACCTGTTGATTCTACATGATTATTCTAATGCCTAGGTATAGAAGACAATTAAAATAAGAAACGTGATATATATATAAATCATATAGACAAAAAATTATGTAATTAGAGCGCATGTGTTTGTTATCAAAATATGAAATATATTTTAATATATATATATATGTGTAAAATTCGGGCACCGTGGTAGTAAGCAATTCCATATTAGTTTGTTCATTAGATGTTATATCACACAGTCAGTGAAACAGTATTATTATTTACTGGATGACAAAGTTTGGAATACAATTTACTACTGTTCATAATCACTTCACCAATTATAACCAGACGACTTCGAAACTTCCGTTTTATACCTTTTCTTTGTTCTTTCCACCTATTTGTCGTCATTGGGGTAGTAGAATTTTCTAGATCTCTGGGTGGACAGGTGTTGAATCATTCCTGTGACACGTATTCACTCTCAGTTGATTCGATAACCAAAGCTTATGTTATGAATCTCTCCCTCCACCATGTTAGTTGGATTAGATTTTGAAACTATCATCTTATCCCATCAGGCCTATTGTATGATTGTAGTGAGTGCTATAGCTGAACTATTCTCTAGATTTCTTATCGTATTATTAGGGTCAACTAATCTAGGTTTTGCTAGTAGGTTTTTATGTCCAGCTAGTCTGACTGCCCCTGACCACATACACATACATGTCAAACATGCACAAGACAACACCAACAATAAGGAATCTAAATCATCACAGTAGTAATTCCATACAAAGAACGAACCTCAGAAGCCACCTTACGGTGAAGAATTCTTAACAAGACAGGAATAAAAGTGGCTGGCACTCAAACCATCCACACACTTAATTAAAAACAAGCATTGTCGGTTAAAGGATCAATTCTGTGGAGCCTTTACAATAAAACAATTTAGTTTATCTCATACCCTGCTGCTGCAATGATTGTCAGATCAGACACATAGGTCAAAGCAGTAGAACAAGGGCAGTCAAACTAGCCCACCATAAAAACCCAGCAGCAAAATCTAAATTACTTGACCCGAATAATATAAGAAATCTAGAGAATAGTTCAGCTATAGCACTACACTACATGCAATTACACACAACCATATAATAACGACGGGATGGGATAAGACGACAGTTTTAAAATGTAATACAACTAATATGGTGGTGGGAGAGATTGATAACAGAAGCTTCGTTTATCGAATCAACTGAGAGTGAATACGTGTAATAGGAATGATTCAACACCCGTCCAGTCGTATTTCTGGAAAATTCTACCACCCCAACGACGACAAATAGAAGAGGACAAAGAAAACTATAAAACGGAAGTTTTGAAGTCATGTGTGATGATAATTGACGAAATGATTATGAACAATAAATTCCCAATCTGTATGTTTCATTATATACAACCGATGAAAATGAATACAAATCACAAAAAGATTATTTTATTGTCTATGCATTATTACATGTTATCTATCGCTTTCACTGGATTGAACTGACCTCTTCAGCCGACGTCTTTAGATTACATATCCTCTTAGGTTTCTTTTAAAAATTATTTTCATACGGTTTATTTGACAGTGTGGCTTAGCAGGGGAATCCAAGACACTCGACATATATCTTGTTGAAGACAATATAACCTGGATATGTTTGCATTCGAGTGGGTGATATTCCAAATGAGACCTGGTATTGAATCTTAGTGGAAACACTCACTTACTCACTCACCAAGAAGCAGATACATACACATCCCCAGATGATAACGTAATGATAACATAACATAGAAAAGTGACTGAAAGTGAATCTAAAAGTGCCCGAAAATTGGGAGGTAGGAGATTGGTGAAAATACTGCGGGGACACACATTTTAAGCTATTGTGAACAATTTTTTTTTAACTGTTTCACTGTGTGATACATTTAATAATCAAACTAATATGGAACTATTGTGAACAACTCTGAGTGATCTCAATCACTGATTCTTTAGTCATATCCAGACTCTATGATCAGACGATGTGAATATTTTCCTACATAGACAGAAACAATAAACACTGGTGTGTAAAACTATCACTACGTCAAACTCTTTCTCTCTCTCTCCAAAGAATACGGTACAGTTAGATCCCTGTACGATATGCTTCTTTCAACACAGACGGTGAAGTTTTATAATGTTATTGAATAATTTGATTTTCTTACCTATTGTGTACACACTGAAAGGAGAATGAAATTCGCTTTAAAAGATGTGAGAACGCCATATTTACTCATAGCCAAGAAGAAGAAGTTAACGGAGTTTGTAAAGTAAACATACTGTAATACATCCTTGTATCCTGTCTATTATTCTCTATTGTTTCCCCTTAGTTTTTCCACGGCTACTGAAGAAGGACTATATCTTATTAGGTAGGCTGTTAAAGGTTTTCAGAAGGGTAAGCTACGTGCCACTTAACCAGCTTGTTAATATTCTGATCGACAGGCATTTGGACTCATGTGAAAAATGGGCTAAATCCATTCTATCTATCTAACTCACACCACCACCGTCTTCATTCACAACTCTCCCCGTGTATCTCATCAGGCAGGCAGAACAAGAAGCCTATATAGAAAACTATATGCTCGCACTAGAAAGTACAAAAACCCAACCATACCCTACTTAGCTTGTGTTCTGTGCGATAAGGAAAGCATTTGGCGTGATACCTATAACTTATTGAATAGTCAGTAGAACAACTGGATCTCGTCTTTCCAACTCATATCATTTATAGGTACAACGTTTTCTTTCTTTCTTTTCCTTTTCTCTCTCTCTTTTCTCTTTTATGTGCTGCTTTGTTTCTTTCTTCTGCTTACGCCAGTAAATATGGTAGCATCTACTTTTCTAACACCTTCAAACACTCTGTTCAATTTTGGCTTTGCTACGGACATGCCAATATGTTGTTGTCAAAACTAACTGAGATTACCATAATCTATGTGGAATATTATTTATTGTTAATGTACAAACTGGATGGGATACTGTAGTAGAATGGTGAGAATTCCATTGTCTCGCAAGTACTGTTTCGGAATAAAGCAAATAAAGCACAAATGTCAAGCAACCTAAAAAAATATTCAAGTGTTGGTTTGCAGGAATTTGATTTGATCATGAGGTGAAATCGATTAGAGAACCATTTGAACCCTCTGGGAGTGCTGGATAGCTGTTCTGTCTATCTAGTTTAGAGTCTTCATCAGTACGCACTCACCGCCGGGGTTTGAATCTAGGACCTTCTGGTTACAAGGTGAGCTAGTTAATAGACCATTAAATCATTGGGATCCGATCCTATGGAAAACCCACGAATTTCAACTAATACGGCGGTAAACACGAACAAAAGTTGAGAAAATGACCTACGTGTACGGGTTGCAGAGATCCTACACCTTTCATCAATAAATAATAATGCTCAATATCCACACATCTTGCGAATCACACCATAGTTTATAGTATCCAGGAGGTGGGAAGAAACGCCACTCTCCTTCACCATGTTCTCAAAAAATGGCCTCCAAACATAGTGAGATCTATTGAATTGAATTTTTGATTTTTCCCGTCGATTGATTGGACCGAAGTGCTCGGTCTCAGTTGACATGTCGGCTTCTTGTGCAGATACTTCGACGATGTCTGGGGATTTGATTTGTATACAATTGGTGGATGGTGGCTAACAGTGGAATCCAGGATGCGCTTTTCATCCTAATTGGGACTCGTCGGCTGGATGTACCTGCATTTCTCAGTGAGTGATGATGTTCCCACCGAGGCTCGAACCCAGTGCCCATAGTTTCAAACGCCAAAGCGTTATCCACTAGACCATGACCCGTTGCACAAGAGGTGGCTCTCGTGGCCCAAGTGGTCTAGTGGATAACGCTTTGGCGTTTGAAACTATGGGCACTGGGTTCGAGCCTCGGTGGGAACATCATCACTCACTGAGAAATGCAGGTACATCCAGCCGACGAGTCCCAATTAGGATGAAAAGCGCATCCTGGATTCCACTGTTAGCCACCATCCACCAATTGTATATAGTGAGATCTATATTATCAGAAGTTAGCTAATGTAAACGCCAAATCTACAGTTATATCTTAATGAAGTTGTGTAGATACATAAATTCAGAGGACCCTTATCATCCATAGACAAGACAACGTAGGGTAGAATGGGGAATTGTATTTTTTTTTTTTGAACTGACATTGTTGCCCATTCTTTGTGGAATGTTCTTCATTTACTATTGCCGAAAATAACTGTAACTGGGTCTAATAGTTAACATAAATATTATATACACAAAACATTGTTTGATCATTATTTTTACGAGTTGATCACGGATGATTGATATCAGTTAGAGAACCATTGAAAACCAGGGAGTACTGGACAGCTGCCTCATCCTAGTTTTTTCTCGTGAATCATCGGCAGTACGCACCCTCTCCCGCCAGGGTTCGAACCCAGGACTTTCCAGTTACAAGGCAAGCTAGCTCGTATACCATTCAGACACTGGGACCCGACTCCTCAATGGTCAGTGCATGAATTCTAACTTCTACCAATTCGTGATACATTTAGCACGACTGCTACCAACCAACCAGTGTCGTCGGTGAGACATTCATCCATCCTCACATGTGACATCTGGATGGACTTCACTGGTCACGACTTCTCTCACTAGAACTGACCCCAGGAAACTCCATCCGTCCTGTAGCAAGTCAGTAGCGAACATTATTGATCATTATTGCCTGAAAATAAACTCAAGAGAGTGATTACATAGACGAATGAAAGAGAAATTAATCCCAGATACATATATGATGGATATTAGATGGTTGGAGGCAATCGGTCACAGAAAGCCTTAGACCTGATAGAATACAGTCTATACCAAAAAGAAAGGACTTATACACACATCACACTAGTTAATAGTGTCCAATCAAAATAGGATGGATAGTTAGTTAGTTCGTTTATGATAACACTAATGTGTCAGAAAATGCAGGGATCAAACAAGGGGGTGTGTCAGCAAAACGAAACCACAAAAGTAAGCAAACTTAAATGGACATGGATCGGGCATACACACCATCGATAAGGCCATTGGATGACATCGCGCGCGCAATGCACGTCATTACTCGAGTGAAATTTCAATGAGAAGCGACAAGTGGGTCGTCAGTGCGAAGGGGACATGGAGGAGATCGTGTGTTTGAGGAGGAGGAGGAGGAGATGGGAGATTACGGGTAATCGTGGGGGTAAGGTCAGCTGAAGAGGACAGCACCAAGTAGAGAAAATGGAGGTGTGTTGCTGAAGCCCTATGTTCCACTCGGAACCTAAAAGAGTAATAAAAAAGCAAAGTTAAATCCCTCTGTGCAGTATTCTATATGCAATCGTTATCCAATGCAGGCTTACGAACAATTGATAGAAGAATAAGAAGAATGAAAATGGTTAATATTCACGGGAAGTAGACGAGACAAGCATCAACTATTCAAAATATGAACAAAAATGTTGCTAAGATCTATATCTATGGGGTCGAACCCAGAACCTCAGGTCAAAAGAGGCGAGCACTCGTCCACGATTCCTCCAGCCACTAGGATGGAATCCATAGGCCAATACATAAATTCTAGCTCTAACCAACTATCGATGTGTAGCCCGACACCACGAGACAATGTCACATAGGACAGTGTCTGTTCTTCACCCAATCCAGGTAGACCCCAGACTAGTCACAACTTTACACTAGAACTTCAGACAACGTCATTCTGTGGTCAGTTAGTAGATTATTCTAAAGTGTAAGTTTGCACGGATTCGATTTATTGATTGATCACGCAAATTGGCAGGAATCGGAATTCAAGGGTGATTTTGGTTAACCAACTCGCCTTGTAACCTGCCTATAATTCCTGGGTCTCATCGGTTGTGAGGTCGGTAGTCATGAGTGCATACTGCCGAAGTCAGTCCCAAACAACAAAGATGTAGTGCTCCAATACTCCCTCCTCGCTGGTGGTGTTCATCAGTATATTCTCTCTAAATGAAGTGATTTCATTAACAAACTTGAAACCGATTAAAGAACCATTGGAAAACCTGCAAGCCAACACTTGAATATTAAACTAATGCTCACTGGCGACTGGCCCCATTTAGGCAGGTAGTTACCTGATTTCTAGTAGGAAGTCGTGACCAGTGGGGTACTACAGCAGGTTGGGTCTGAGGACAAATACTCACCAGGTATAATGTCAGCTACTGCCAATCGCGCTATAATATAACATGAATTGACAGAAGTCGGAATTCATGACTATTGGATTGGTGGGTCCGACAGTGGCTAATAATAGTCTACTAGCCCACCTCGTAACGGGAGGGGTCGTTGAACAGTCCCAAACTAGGTTGACAAAACAGCTATCCAGTATTCCCGCGCGGGGAGGGGGGCCTTCAATGGTCCTCTAATCGATGTCAAATCATGATGAAATCCTGTAACCAATCAAATCAATTCCCTGCAAACGAACACTTGAAAACCCTAAAGTCAATTAAATCCTTGCAAATCAATACTTGAAAGGTCCTCTGAACACAAACAAACATGATGCAGCAAAATTAAAACTGGTGAAAAGTAGGCAGCATTAGCAAGTAAACGCAGAATTGTTATTATTATTTTTTGAAACACAACTTTTTACAATGACATTTTATCAGCTTTTAGCAATATGATCGATCGCCAAAGGCGGACGATGACGGTGTTGATGGTGATTATGACAGATGAATTGATTGACTAAATAAACCAAAGCAGATGAATGATGAAATGATGTACACTCCATCCCTTTACGACTATTTAACTCAATCAATAACACACACGATAAAAGGAGGGAGAGAGAGTGTGTGTGAGTGCGAGAGAAGTAACACACATTGCAACAGCCATAGTGAAAGCAGTGAAATGTAATCAGACACAATAAATCAATAAATTAATCAACCAGCTGGAAAATCATCATCATCAGCAGCAGCAGCAGCAAAGTTGGCAAAAATGAAGACACCATTTGTTTGTTTTTTCACATGACAAAGGGATAAAAATTATGTCAAACAATGAGGAATGGTGGTTATCAATGATGGTGACTAGACTAGACTAGACTAGACTAGAATATAGACTAAACTAGCCTAGTATGTGAAAATAAACCGGTATGACTCACTCACTCAGTCACTCACACACTCACTCATTCGCTGACTTACTCAATTAGTCGGAACATCGAATTAAAGCAGCCGTTGGTGGCAAAATAGCTCTGAGAGATAGTATTCCAAGAAGAGAGAGAGAGAGACAGGAAGAATCAATAACTATTACTTAATGCAATATACTTTACACATTCACCATAGGCCTTTAGAGAATTTTAAGACAATATCTTAAGGATTAGAAAGTGTGTCTGTGTGTAAAGAGAGAGAAGTGTAAATTAAGGATAGGAGGTTGGAGTGCACACAACACACTATCAAGTATCTCTCCTAGTTTATGGCATTGAGAACCATAGATAATGAAAGTAAAAATCTACGAGAGCTCAAATTATTATTTCTCCAATATATATGCCATTTGAGCATTGACAGAAATCACAATGTGAACGATATAGGTGTGGTGAGAGATGTCTGCTAGCCGAAATTGGTAGACAGTAATTGACGTCAATGTTTACGTCCCATATCTTGGTCATGATCAAAAAGCAAGAACAAAGACTAATTCAACAACCAATCACAGCAGACTTTGCATGGGCGGATACGATTTGCAGATATGTAACAACAGAAGACAAGAGCCAGGCAACAGATCGTTTATTAAGGAAATCAACACATTTATAGATTTTCATGTACATTATTATAGATTATTGTTAGCAGAAAAACACAGTCCTCTGATTGGTGGTTTTTTCTCACAGAAAGTTAACCTCGCATTTCTTTGTGGCTGTTTCTTGAATGTCAGATCATTTATATGTTAACTGCATCCGCCCACGCAAAGCCTTTGTTCTCATTTTTCTCACGATTAATATTGTGGACATAAACATTGACGTAAATTACTGTCCACCAATTTTGGCTAACAGCCAGCTCCCACCACAGATATGTGGTCTGACCTTCAAAGAAACGGCCACAAAGAGATGGCAGATTAACTTCCAGTGAGAAGACAACCAATCAGAAGACGCTGTTTCTCTGCTAATAATAACGGATAATAATGTACGTATAAATTCATAAACATCTATTGATTTTCTCAAAAAACGATGTTGCCTGGCCCTTGCCTTCTGTCGCTACAAAGGTACAATGTTTTAATAAGGACAAGTAGCTGGAAGATATGTTGGCGCGTCAGTGATTCCATAGTAGAAGAATACTCACGAATCATGCCTCACATAGTTCAAGATTCGATCCCCGATCGACTCATGCCTGGTAAACTTCGCTTAACCGAGGTAGTAAGCTTGATAAATTGAAAAACATACAACTTACACATTCTACACTACAAAAAAAAACGTACAAATACACCAAACTCAATAGAACAAAACGAAAATATTAGTCGCCAGTTAACAATTCATTCACTCTATATATTCAGTGAATGAAATTAAAACTCATGGAGGCGGATGATAATGTGAACTGTGTCAGATAACAACAGTGCTGGATATCATGTACAGAACTTCCAGCAAGATTTATTGCATGGTAGTTTCTCTTTATCTCAAGGATCTTCAAGAAAAATGCTAATTCGTAGATCCCTACCAATGCTGTATAACCTGAAACTTAAAATGACACCTTAGGATGTTTCTTTTCTCTTGTCTCCTTTGAGAAATTCACGACATTTGGTTGAAAAAAGTAGGAGTCTAATTTAAAACCCAACAATAAGAACCAATTAGTTGTAGACTGTGAAGGTAGGGAGTTTTATTTCTTCTCAGGCTAAAAGTTTTAGAAATAATAGTTATCTCATGTATTGGAATACGTTGCCAGCCACGACTTAACTTTTTCTCATATATTATTATTATTCATACTGTTTCCTTTAGATCCTAGAGGAATATAAGGCTTCAGTCGCACGTGTCCATTGTGTTCTGTTCTCTGCCAACGTTTTCATCTGGCTCCACGTCTGCCCATATGCTTTCATCTCTTCTTCACATGACCTCCCCCATGTCAACCCACCCTCGCACTGAAGACCAACTCGCCTCTTTCCGTTCGGGTCCCACTCGAGCGATGGCCTGGCATCTGATATCACTCACTTGATGGTGGTTTGTTTTCTCAGAGTATGGCCAATCCCCCTACCTCCATTTCTTCTTGCTTATTTGTTGCACAATCGGTTTCTGGTTGGTTCGCTCCCAGAGATCCCTGTTACTGATCTTTTCTGGTCGGCCATCTGATCCTGAGTGTTGAGTGAAGACAGCTGTTGATGAAGATGTGTAGTTTGTTCGAAGTGGCCTTCGTGACGAGGCGCCAAGTCTCTGATCCGTATAGTAAGTAGCACTGACTTCACAATGAAGTTGAAAACCCGGATCTTATTTTCATTTTCATGCTGAGTGTTGCTGATCTCCTCCACACAGACTTGAGAGTAATGAAAGCTTGCCTTGCTTTCCCGATCCTCTCTGCTTTGATATCCCCATCAGTTTCGCCTGTCTGTACTTGAAACGATGCTTCCCAGGTAGGGAAAGGAGGTTGCTTCTTTCATATTTCTCCCATTTATGCTGATTGTTGTCTGTTGTTGTTGGCCAGGAATCTTAATCATCTTCTCTGTCTTCTTTATGTTCACCTGAATTTCTTCCTATAATTGATGCTTCTTATACCATCTTGTTACTTTTCATTTGCATATCTTCCAGTTTGTGGGAAATCAGATATATATTATCATCGACGAAATCCACATCCTTCAAGATCGTGTGAAGGGGAGTTGAAACAGTATGGACGAACATGGATGCAGGTGAAAAGTACAGCAGAAGACAGAAGTGGCAAGTGGAGACGTGCAGTTGAAGCCCTATGTTCCACTAGGAACCCAAAGGAACAATAATAATTATTATTATACATATATACATATATATATCGATGACTGGACGGATATATTTGGCCTCTGTCGGTTGCTACTGCAGGCGCTTCAATGATATCTGAGGATTAAACTTGAAGTAATTCAGTGGGTGATGACTAGCAGTGGAATCTACCAGGATGCAAATCTCACTCCATTTGGGACTCTTCAACTGGACGCACCTACATTCTCAATGAGCGATGGAGATATTCTCACTGAGAAGAATCGAAACCGCTGTCCATCGTTTTCAACCGTAAGGCGCTATCCACTAGGCTATGACGGTCAATTCTTGTTCAACAAGCATCGGTTATTATTCGTTTTTAATTCAACTTGGATTTCTCCGTTGATCCAATGAACGGAAGTGTTCGACTTCTGCGTTGACATGTCGGCATCAACCTGGTAAGGGCAGTTCAACGACGACTGAGGATCAACTTGAATTGCCTGGACTTAGCTACATTCGGTGGCCTGCTTAAAACTTAGGCTACCAGAAAACTTCCATCAGTATTATTCCATAAAATTTCTCTTATACAGTTTGTTTAAATCCAGTAAAATATGATTGCTAATAGTGTTGTTTACTCTGGCGAGTATTGAAAACATTTACAATCAGAAGTTTTGCAAGTTTCTACAAAACATGAGAAAAAGCTAATATATGTGTAAAACTTGGGCACTGTGGTATTAAGTAATTCCATATTAGTTTGATTATTAAATGTATCACACAGTGAAACAGTATTGTATACTGGATGACGTTTCGAACACAATTTATTGTTCATAATCATATCAATTTTTGTCACACGACTTCGAGATTTGATTTTTATAGTTTTCTCTGTCTTCTCCTATTTGTTGTATGGGCAGTAGAATTTTCCATATATCTGGGACAGGTGTTGAATCATTCCTATTACATGTATTTGCAGTTGATTCGATAAACAAAGCTTCTGTTATCAATCTCTCCCTATACCCTGTGACATTAGATTTTAAAACTGTCATCTTTTCCCCTCCTATTGTATGGTTGTGTGTAACTGCATGTAGTGCTATAGCTGAACTACTCTCTTGATTTCTTATCTTATTCGGGTCAACCAATCTAGATTTAGCTAGATGTAGGATGTATGGTGTTGTTAAAATTCATAAATCAGGATACCCTATTAGGCCTATAGTTGATTTTAGAAATTCACCTACCTATGAATTATCTAAATATTTAGCCATGGTATTAAATCCCCTAAAAATCCACTCGAAATCTAGACTAACTAATTCTTATGAACTAAAACACAGATTAGATAATTTAAAATTAGATAATGAAGAAAAAATGGTTAGTTTTGACATTGTCAGTTTATATACACGTATACCAATAAATATGGCTATAGAGGCGGTCAGAAACGAACTCATTTCTGACCAAGAACTCGAACTTAGGACAAAAGTGCCAATTGAGGACATAATGCTGGGAGTGCAGCTTTGCCTGACTTCTACAGTATTTAAATTCCAAGGGAAAATATACAAACAAACTGAGGGAGTTGCCATGGGATCACCAATATCCCCGGTGGTAGCAGATATATTCATGGATAGGTGGGAAAAGATAGCGATTGAAACGTTCACCCCCACCCCAAAAGTATGGTGGAGGTATGTAGATGACACATTCACTGTACTTAGAACACAAGATATAGATAGATTTTTCGAGCACATCAACTCGAAGGTAGAGGCAATTCAATTCACTTATGAATTGGAAAGTCAGGAAGGGGAACTTCCAATGTTAGATTGCAACGTAAAAAGGAAAGAAGATGGGAAGCTAAACACTAGTGTTTACAGAAAACCCACACATTCAAACAGATATTTGGATTTCCGATCATCCCATCCTATGTCAGTAAAAATAGGATTAGTGAAATGTTTAAATGACAGAGCACAAAAACTAAGTAGTACCAAGGAAAATCTAAGACAGGAAGTGACACACATAAAAGAAGCCTTGAAACTTAATAATTACCCGGATAAATTAGTCAAGAAATATGTAAGTAAATGTAAAAATAAAATAAATAATGATAACAGAGATAGTGATAATAATAATAATAATGATAACAATAATAATAATAGTGATAATAATAATAATAATATTAATAACGACACCAACAATAAGGAATGTAAATCATCAACAATAATTCCATACAAAGAAGGAACCTCGGAAGCCTTACGCAGAATTCTTAACAAGGCAGGAATAAAAGTGGCATTCAAACCCACAAACTCAATTAGAAACAAGCTTTGTCGGTTAAAGGATCCTGTAGAGCCATTAAAACAAAACAATTTAGTTTATCTAATACCCTGCAATGATTGTGAGGTCAAATACATAGGTCAAACTAGTAGAACAGGGGCAGTCAGACTAGCCGAACATAAAAACCTAGCTAAATCTAGATTGGTTGACCCGAATAAGATAAGAAATCTAGAGAGTAGTTCAGCTATAGCACTACATGCAGTTACACACAACCATACAATAGGATGGGATAGGATGACAGTTTTAAAATCTAATGTCACAGGGTATAGGGAGAGATTGATAACAGAAGCTTTGTTTATCGAATCAACTGCAAATACATGTAATAGGAATGATTCAACACCTGTCCCAGATATATGGAAAATTCTACTGCCCATACAACAAATAGGAGAAGACAGAGAAAACTATAAAAATCAAATCTCGAAGTCGTGTGACAAAAATTGATATGATTATGAACAATAAATTGTGTTCGAAACGTCATCCAGTATACAATACTGTTTCACTGTGTGATACATTTAATAATCAAACTAATATGGAATGAGAAAAAGCATTATCGTTGATGGATGGCAGCTAATCCCAATACATGAGATAGAAGTTCTTAAGTGGTATCCTTGGTTCCCGAAATGTACTCCTAAACTTTCTATATACATGGCATTCTATAAAATGTCGTGTATTTTTTTCAGAAGAGATATCATCATAATGGATTGTTTGGCAATCTACTGTCAGCTTATGTTATATTTGAAGACCCTGGACGAAGAGAAAATATCGTGCAATAAACTGTGCTGAAGATTATGTACATTATATAAACACTGTTCAGAATTGATATGTAGTCACATGATGTCTGCCTTTGTTTTTGACAGTCTGATATATTTGTCCACCAACTAAATAAAAAATGTATGACCTTTTTATCACATGACATTACAACCAATCAGAATCCAATAATGGTGTCTATCTTATTGGTTCATGTATGTTAGTCATTTTCGTATATACTTTTGCATTGTACACTTTTATGCAAACTTGTTCACACCTTTCGTACACTACGTACCCTTTCACTCACACACTTGTGTGACAGTCAATTTCCATTGTTGGAAAATACAAGTATCATCGTCAACGTGGTGGCCTTCTGACTTTACCCTTTTCGCGTCAGGGCAATTAACTACTCAGCAGTACATAACATTTATTGGCAAAATATATCAGACTGTCAAAAACGAAACAGACATCACGTGACTACATATCAAGAATAAAGCTCTTATTATTATTATTATTCCCGACCGATAGCTGCTACCCTGACGCGGTAGTCGGGTTTACACATCGCGATGACCCAACAAGCTACACTGGCTGGAACCAATGTTCCTGCAGGTCCTACCATGCTAGGAAGGTTATTAGGATAGCCAGATTAGACTAAAAGCAGTTACCGGAATTGTGTAAGAATCTTTCTTACATTATGCTGGGGGTCTGTGGGCGAAGTCGTACTGCTGGGGAACAGGGGTGTAACAGCAGTGAGGTGTTTCCCTTAGATGACCAGCATGCCATCCAGCTATGCTGTCTCAGCACTCTGGAGAAAGGGGGTTAGAAAGAGTCGACGCCAAAAATTGTACATCCCGACTTACTCCACCTACGGTGGGTGGTTCGTAACCGGCGGTAAGTTTACTAATACGGAACCAAACTGAGAAACTAGTTCATACAGGCTGTGTGTGACTGGCTGGCCTCAAGCAGTTGTCCGCTGGGATCTGCGGTCACGCAACACTAACCCTCTATCTGTTTCAGGTACCCGAAGAATCAATCAACTTCAACGGTGGTGTGGGCAGCCGGGAAGTAATAACCGCCCACACACTTCCAAAAGCACACGAAGCCTTCCTGAACATTATTATTAATGTTATTATTAGGAATAATACTGGTGGTTGTATCATGGGTTTATCAGTAAATATCTTTGTGAGAACTATTTATCATGCGTATATACGAAGAAAATTTTAGAACCTTGTACAAAATTGTCATCAAAAAAGTACATTATATCATATATATATTAAATTTACTTACTGTTTGGTCCAAAAGAAATGCCCCACCAAGAAGAATATCCCAATGCACAGGTGTATACAACCAGTGATGAGACAAGCTATTCCAAGACTGGGATTTTTTGCACCTAACCAGCTTGTATTAGCTATAATAATTGCTTTTCGACCATTGAATGAGACAACTGGATAGGCTAAAATTAGAGAAAATACATTTTTACTATGAATGCATTATTACACCTAATTATGCCTACATAAATAATCTGATGACACTGACTGGTTTCAATGTAGAACTTTGCACCGATGTGCAGCAGTTCGAGTTGCCACACTTCATTTACCACTCAAAGCAAAAGAAGAAATTCAAAATAGAGAGACTAAACAGAGGTGATGAAGATTCCTAGCCAACATCAACAGCAACAACAACAACAGACAACAATCAGCCAGCATAAATGGGAAGAACCTGAAAGAAACAACCTCCTTTACCTACCTGGGAAGCATCGTCTCAACTACAGGCGGACGGAACTGACGAGGATATCAAAGCCAGAATCGGAAAAGCAAGACAAGCTTTCATTACTCTCAAGTCTGTGTGGAGGTCAACAGCACTCAGCATCAAAAATAACATCCGGATTTTCAACTCCAATGTAAAGTCAGTGCTACTATACGGATCAGAGACTTGGCGAGTCATAAAGAGCATCTCAAACAAACTTCAAACCTTCATTAACAGCTGTCTTCGCTCAATACTCAAGATCAGATGGCCGGCCAGGAAAGATCAGCAACAGGGATCTCTGGCAATAAGCGAACCAACCAGGAACCGATTGTGAAACAAATAGGCAGGAAGAAATGGAGATGGATTGGCCATACGCTGAGGAAACCATCAAGTGACATCACTAGACAAGCCATTGCTCGAGTGGAACCCGAAAGGGAGGCGGAGAGTTGGTCGTCAGTGCAAGGGTGACTTGGAGGCGATCATGTGAAGAGGAGATGAAAGCGTATGGGAAGACTTGGAGCGGGTGAAAACGTTGGCAGAAAACCGAACGCAATGGAGACGTGTCGGCTGAAGCCCTATGTTCTTCTAGGAACTAAAGGATACAATAATAAATAATAAACAGAGATAAAAGGCAAAAAGAATAGTAATATTGAAGAACAATATAGTTTTATTGGATATTATAAGTCATAAGGAGTGGATCCATCTGCGACAGCCATTGACAACGATCACTTTGAGTCATATCACCAGTTGTCTCCAGCCATTGGTATTTACTGTCCCGAGGATCCCAACCAGGAAGATTGTCTACACCTTCCTACATGGTTACCTTAAACTAACTGTTGTGGATTTCATGCACTAATGAAGTCATCTTTTGGTTTGACCATCACTGATTCTTTTCCAACTTGATCAACCCTATGTCAGCCAATATTGCCCGTCAGTCGAGAAAGCGATGACTAGGCATACGTAACACATATCCTAACCATCTCAGTCGATGTAATTTCACAGCCTCGTCGATTGATTTCCCCTCCCACCTACCTAGCACTCGACGCCTAACCTCAATATTGCTCACCTTATTACACCACTTCATACGGGAGATAGAGCGCAGAAACCTATGATCAAAGAAAGCTAGCCATCCTTTTCATGTCTTCCACCCGCAATGGCCATGTGTCACTCACAGCCATAAAGGAGGACAGAGCGGACTGCTCAGCAGTACATACGCCTTTTGGTCGACAGCCAGCCGGATATCACGTCTGCTACGCCAGAGACGGCGTAAACTGACATATACGAAACAAGCCTTCTGCATCCTTGCTGAGATTTCGTCAGCGATCAACCCACTGGTGTTGGCTGATGCAATTTCCCAAATAGCATGTGAGGTGGTTAACACGCTCCACCAAACACTTCACTCCCTATTTCTAAACTAGGAGTCAGTGTAGCCCAGTCCTGTAGCATCATTTAATATTTCACAGGAGCGAATCGTACGTCAATCATTCGAGGATTCCAACTCATGGTGTTCAGAAGGCTCTGTATTTTGTCAGCATCTCCGCCTATTTGAGGGGACTGTATCATCTGCAAATTTCAAGTCAACGAGATTATGCTCCAGTAATAAATTAGTCCCTAAGTCGCTGAAGTCAATTAGGGTTAATTCCATTAGTACATATATGATGAAATTAAATAGGAATGGGGACAGTGGGCATTCTTGTCTGATACCACTGGTTGATTTAATTGCGAACCTCTCTTTGTCCCTTCTAGACAACATCTTCAGATTAAGTTTTAGTATGAAATGAACTTTTTTGAAATTCTCCATGATTGTCGTGATTGGTTGTTGATTCACATCTCTATCGATCATTTTGATTGACTTGGAATTTAAAATTTCCTGTCATGGGATTTACCTTTTATATTATAGTTAGTAAATTTGATCTGTCGTAAAATGTGTTTGTTAATTGCGGATTCATTTGAGTACCAGACTCGACCTTCTAGAAATTCTCTGGCATTTCCCCTGGTCAAAATTTCTACATTCTCTCAATCATCAAATTCATGTCCTTATTGATCTACAAGCACTGATATGAAAGATTACATATCGTGTCTTCAAGTATTGGTTTGTAGGGATTCGGTTGATTGGTTACCGGATTTCATCATGAGTTGACATTGGTTAGAGAACCATTGGAAAACCTGTCAGGGAGTACTGGACAGCTGTTCCATCCTAGTTTTGGGACTCTTCATCAATACGCACCCATCGGGGTTCGAAACCAGGACCTCCTGGTTACAAGGCTAGCGAGCTCGCATACCATTAAGCCACTGGGACCCAATCCAATGACCAGTGTATGAATTCTAACTACTGCCAATTCACGATATAGCGCAACCACTACTGATGAAGAGTCCCAAACTAGGCTGACGAAACAGCTGTCCAGTACTCCCTGACAGGTTTTCCAATGGTTCTCTGACCAATGTCAACTCATGATGAAATCCTGTAACATATCGTGTCTTTTCATCACAGCTAATTTATATTGTCGGATTCAGGTTCGAAGGGGAACCTCACTTTGACCAACGATGTAATGTTTATCGCGGTCCATGCGGTTTAAATTGTAAATGGTATTGTATTAACCTTATCTTTTTTTACTGATGGACACTGTGATCTGGACACTAATGAATGAAGGGAATGTGCTGGCTCGCCCGCAATATATATTTCCGATGGTCTTAGTATTCTAGCTGTTATTTCAGAGATATAATTTATATGTGTAGGAACAAATCGCCTTATATAATATTTGATGACGGTTTCTTGTCAGTATTACAAATTGAGTTTTAACACTTTTTGATTAAATTGAATTGTAGGTATTCATTCTTCTTGAAGACAGTTAGTAAGTATTTCTCTTCGATTCTCTTAAGCGCTGGAGTGCTACTGTAACAACAGAAGACAAGGGCCGGCAACAGATCGTTTTATTACGGAAATCAGCACGTATTTATATATATTTGATATACATTATCATAGCTTATTCAAGCAGACAAACACAGTCTTCTGATTGGTTGTTTCTTGCTCAAGGTTATTCTGTACTGCTTGTGACTGGTTTCTCAGAAAGTTAAGCCACATATCTGCGAATCGTATTTGTCCACGTTCAGTCTGCTGTGATTGGTTGTTGAATCAGCCTTGTTCATATTTTCTCACGGCCAATCTTAGTGACCTAGATATTAACGTAAATTAATGTCTACCAATTGGCTAGCAGCCTGCTCTCACCACACTACGTGTTTGGACTCTTTTAAACAATGTTTGCACACACAGTTTGTTTTGTGAATCATTGGGTAATTGCTATTTTATAGTGGTTACATCGCAAACTGATGGGATTCAGTCAGTACGAAACAAAGGACTCGACGAATGACACCAGTTGGTGTCCAATCAAAGAAGGTCGATCGCAAGCCTGAATAGCTCAGCGGTAATGTCTTAAGACTGCAGCACTGCCTGATCCGGGCTCAAATCTCTGAAAGGACCTGAATTCCCTCAAGATTGCAGATACACTTTGCTGACGAGCGCCAGTAAGCACGAGAACTACGCCAAGCAAGGGTTCCTACCGATTTCCTCTAACTATCTAATAGCGAAATTATATAATTAATTGTAAAGTCAATTGGCGGATGGTGACTGGCAGTGGAATCTAAGATCCGCATTTCGCCCTACTTGTGACTCATCACCTGAATGTACTTGCATTCCCCAGTGAGCGATGGTGTTCCCCACATAGGCTGGAACCCAGTGGCCATGGTTTCCAACACAAAACTGTTATCCACTAGAACACTTGGGCCAAGAGAGCCACCTCATGTGCAACGGGTAATATTAATTATTGAATTCAGTTTTAGATTTTCCCGTCGATTGATTGGACAGAAGTGCTCGGTCCCAGGTTCACATGTTGCCTCCTTGTGCAGATGCTTCGACAATGTCTGGGCATGTAATTAAAAGTAGGAACTGAAGGAACTCATGTCCCTTTTGAGATTTGAACCCGCGTCACCCAGTGAGTTCTGCAGTCAGAGAATCTCAGAAGGAACATCAGTTTCTTCAAGGTTGCAGATACGCCTTGCTGACTGGTGAGTGCCAACTAGCACGAAACCTAGGTCAAGCAAGGCTTCATTTGGCCGATCGCCTCCAACCATCTAATATCATTAACTCAACATATACACCAACCTTCATATCTTTATAATCAATCAATACAAAGAAAAAGAGCTATGATGTAACGCTACTGTTTAATACAAAAGATTAATTTAACTTACAATAACGAATTGTAATTTCGTAAGTTCCTGGAGGCATACCATCTGTAAAATCACTTGTGTGTGATACACGACCGTACAATTTGCGGAAGAATGGTAAAGCAGCTATTCTCATCCAGACAATTAAATCTTCATCTGTTGGAAATGGCTTTGACGATCTCTGCTGGATTGGTACAGGCCAATTGGGTGGTTTCACTGTATTATTGAGAGCTACAATACAATACACAAGCAAGGACAACAACAAAAAGAAGAATGTGAAAGATTAAACAAACGTAGAGAATAACTAATTGGGGAAGCATTAGTTTAATGGATATTTAAGTAGATATGAATTCATTTCATAACATATGAGTTTCAACACAGGGACTTTGCACAGAAGTAGATTTGATGGAGAAGATTTGTAGCTCAGATGGATAATTTTGATGTGGTTGTGTTCTCCGAGCTAGCTGGATGGTTTATTTGCGAAGCTTTCATTATTGCCCCAACACTAAGCAACATCTTCACCGCATACTTCTATTTGAAGGGAGTGAGCTTTTAGATTTCTCCACAAGTTCACTATTAGTCATCTCTCCTGGTGACCACCTTGAACGTGACTCTTTGGTTGCTCTCGGCCGTTTACTTATAATGGTGTTGGTGTTGTTTGTTTCTCTGACCTGGAGTTTGATCCTTTGTGAGTGAGGTTTCCTTATCAGTTGGTAAATTTAGTATATCTCGATGTGTTCGTGGATTGACGATTCGTTGGAATATCAGGCTTCTAAAAATTCTCTAGCATTCTTGGTGTTTCCTCTGTGTAATGTTTGAACGTTGGTTGTCCCAGTTGAATTGATGTCCGTGGTTGTCTGTATGTAGCGAGTGATGTGAGGGAGTGAATGTCATGTCTTTTGACGGCTAACTTATGATCATGGATACGAAGACGAAGGAGACGTCGACTTTGGCCAATGCAGTGTTTTTCGCAGTTATTACAGTTTATTCTGTAGATGATGTTGGTTTTATCTTCTTTCACTGTTGAGTCTTTTGGTTGACACAGAGACAGCTGAGTGAAGTGATTTTGTTGGTTTGTGTGCGACGTCAGTTCCTAAATGTTTGAAGAGTTTTGCGGTGATTTCTGAGATGTCCTTTATATATGGCAGGGTGATTTTCTTTGTGCTTTCCTTCGGGGCCTTTGATTTGGTAGGCTGGCTTGGGGTTATATGTTTTTTGATGAAATTCCGTGGATATCCATTCCTTTGGAAGACGTCCATGAGATATCTTTCTTCAGTTTTCCTTAAGGTGGGAGTGCTGCAATGAGTCCGGGCCCTCTTGAGTAGTGTTTGTTTGTTTGACGTCGCACACGAACCAACAAAATCACTTCACTCAGCTGTCTCTGTGTCAACCAAAAGACTCAACAGTGAAAGAAGATAAAACCAACATCATCTACAGAATAAACTGTAATAACTGCGAAAAACACTACATTGGCCAAAGTCGACGTCCTCTTCGTCTTCGTATCCATGATCATAAGTTAGCCGTCAAAAGACATGACATTCACTCCCTCACATCACTCGCTACATACAGACAACCACGGACATCAATTCAACTGGGACAACCAACGTTCAAACATTACACAGAGGAAACACCAAGAATGCTAGAGAATTTTTAGAAGCCTGATATTCCAACGAATCGTCAATCCACGAACACATCGAGATATACTAAATTTACCAACTGATAAGGAAACCTCACTCACAAAAGATCAAACTCCAGGTCAAAGAAACAAACAACACCAACACCATTATAAGTAAACGGCCGAGAGCAACCAAAGAGTCACGTTCAAGGTGGTCACCAGGAGAGATGACTAATAGTGAACTTGTGGAGAAATCTAAAAGCTCACTCCCTTCAAATAGAAGTATGCGGTGAAGATGTTGCTTAGTGTTGGGGCAATAATGAAAGCTTCGCAAATAAACCATCCAGCTAGCTCGGAGAACACAACCACATCAAAATTTGCACAGAAGTGCAACACTTCATGTAGTACACAAAGGTAGACAAAAAGGGGGAGAGTAAAAGAGATTCGAAACGACTGTGCAAAACAGAAATGTGGGGAAGGGGGAGGAACAATAGTAATGTAAGAGATAAACATGACGCTTTAGTAGATTACAAAGAGTGAATATGAAACTATGCCAGTCATTGAGAACGATTTTGTGCCATATTACCTAACAGTCTCAAGTCAGTGGTTATTAGTGTCTTGAGGACCCTAGTCAGGCAGCCTACACCTCCCTAAGTCGCTTAAACTAACTGTCAAAGACTTCATGGACTGATTTCACGTTTTGGTCTGACCATCCTTAACAACTTTTCAAACCAATCCTATATCACCTAACATTCTCAACACGGAAGTCAATGCCTTCACATGTTTAGCATATGTTCTGACCAACTCAATCAATTCACCTATACAGCCTCGTCGATTAATGTACTATACCTAACACTTCGCACCCAACCTTCCATCTCTTCCTCACACGATCTCCTCCATGTCACCATCGTACCGACGACCCACTCGTCGCTTCCCATTAGAATACCACTCGATGGCCTGGCGTGCGATGTCATTAGGCGGCCTCCTCTATGTATGCCCGATCAATCCATCTCCATTTTCTCCTACCTATTTGTTGAGCAATCGGCTCTTACTTGGTTGGTTTGTTCATCGTCAGAGTTTCTTGTTTCTTAATTCTTTCTGGCCGGCCACTTTGATCTTCAGTATGCAGCGAAGGCAGCTGTTGATGAAAGTCTTCAGTAGCCTGTTGGAAATCCTTTTCATGACACGCTGGCCAAGTTTCTGACCTGTAGAGAAGAACCGACTTCATATTATTATGCTAATAAATACGGAAGGTGGAATGCAACCAACTGAAGTCAAAGACAGTTAGTCTTTTCATATCCACCGTTTCAATGGCCATGTGTAACACAAGTCCTAGCTATCTT
Organism: Trichobilharzia regenti; assembly: GCA_944472135.2. NCBI lineage: Eukaryota > Metazoa > Platyhelminthes > Trematoda > Strigeidida > Schistosomatidae > Trichobilharzia > Trichobilharzia regenti. The sequence goes on along the minus strand of OX235263.1, from coordinate 105,327,802 downwards.
AACAGATAAAACAATAAGCTAGGCACTTGTATTTCTACGTAGAGTACGGCTCAGATGCAGTTAAGTTCCCACTTAATCGAAAAAACTTTAGTTTATTGCAGTCTGAAACATCTACGTGCAATATTGTTAGCTATGGTTACTTAGATCTCAATTATCCAGTACTTGGCTATAAGCCACACACTTGTTGTGTGGGAGCTAAATAATGCTACGCAAATGCCCAGGCTGAAGTAGGTGAAGTGGGACTCGAACCCAGGACCCAGTGGCTGAAAGTAGAGTGGTTACGCCAATGCGTTGCATCTTTACGTGTAATATTACAATTAGCAATTACAGTTGCACGCTAAGATCCCTCTTATTATTATTATTTCCTTTAATTTCTAGAGGAACATAGGGCTTCAGTCGCGCATCTCCATTGCGTTCGGTTTTCTGTCAACGTTTTCATCCGGCTCCAAGTCTTCCCATACGCTTTCATCTCCTCTTCACATGATCGCCTCCAAGTCACCCTTGCACTGACGACCAACTCGCCGCTCCATTTCGGGTTCCACTCGAGGGCTTGTATAGTGATGTGACTTGATGGTTTCCTCAGAGTATAGACAATCCACCATCATTTCTTCCTATCTATTTGTCGCACAATCGGTTCCTGGTTGGTTCGCTCCAGAGATCCCTGTTACTGATCTTTCCTGGCCGGCCATCTGATCTTGAGTATTGAGCGGAGACAGCTGTTGATGAAGGTGTGTAGTTTTTCCGAAGTGCTATTCATGACACACCAAGTCTCTGATCCATAGAGTAGCACTAACTTCACACTGGAGTTGAAAATCAGGATCTTGTTTTTCATGCTGAGTGCTGTTGACCTCCACACAGACTTGAGAGTAATGAAAGCTTGTCTTGCTTTCCCGATCCTCCCCACTTTGATATCCCCAACAGTTCCGTCCGCCTGTAGTTGAAACGATGCTTCCAGGTAGATATGTAGGAAAAGGAGGTTGTTTCTTTCAGGTTCCTCCTGTTTATGCTGATTGTTGTCTGTTGTTGTTGCTGTTGGCCAGGAATCTTCATCACCTCTGTTTTCTTTATGTTCACCTGAAGTCCTATCTTTGATAAAGATCCCTCTTAGAGACGAGTTTTTTTTTATAGAAATAACCACCTCTCCCATGTGTGTCTGAGTTTAAAATCAAATCATCGGGGTACAATGAACCATTCAATTATGCTGAGGAGACAAGCCAAAATTCACATGACATTAAAATGAAAAATGAATTCATGAATTGTAAATAAGTTAAATAAACCGTTACATTATTATGGATAGTGATGAGGAAAAAACCCCACTTGAATAGATACTCTACTCACCTCTACTATCCAGAACACCATATTTCTTCGCTATATCAGATGGCCAAGCGATACCAGTTTTTAAAGTATCAACAGCAACTTCTGTTTTATCCTCACGTATATATTTTATAGTGAAAGTATCATTAAATATACTATTTGCAACTGCACCACACGGAAGTATTGCTTTACCATCGATTGATGAATACGGCGCACAAGAAGATAAAGAACTTGGATCTTGATAACTACCAAGCAATTGGTCATCATTTTTAGATCGTGCATATCTTCGATGATTTTGATAAAAATTACTTAAACTATAATAGACAAAAACAGGTCCAGGAATAAATGTTTTAATCGATACTTCTTGAGAACAAACACATGAATTTCCAGAAACAGCCACGTTGGAGCACAGGACTTGTGAACCTGTTTGAGTACAATCTGTATAATCGACATAATATTCAATAACATTATTTGAGGTTAATAGCAATACAACACCGATTGGTAGCAGTATTACTCCAAATACAATAAACATAATGCCAGATTTTTTTGCCGTAAACATTGGTTGCCATGCTGGTAGTTTTTGTTGGAAAAATGCAGAATTTTTAGGTTTTCGTGATTTTATAGTAGTATCAAGAAGTTGTTGACTCATTTATATCCAGATATATCTGAAAAGGGGATAATAATGATAATAACAATGTTAAATAAATTTCTTCATTGAGCTTAGACACGATTAGACAAAATGAATTAACATACCACAAAAACGCGTCTGTCTGTCTGTTTTGGACATAGAACTTTGCACCGATGTGCGGCAGTTCAAGTCGCCACACTCCCTCCCTCCTTGTAGCACACAAATCAAGAGAAGAAATGCATAATAGAGACAGTAAACAGAAATGTGAGACAAAGGAATAGTACTATCGAAGAACAATATAGTTTCATTGGAAATCATAAGTCACAAGGAGTGGATGCGTCTGCGCCAGCCAGCCATTGAGAACGATTTTGAGCCATATCACCAATTGTTTCCAACTATTGGTTTGTACCGTTTCAAGGACCCTAAGCAGCCTGGAGGTCTACACCTTCCTACGTGGCTAGCTTAAACTGACTGTTGTGTATTTCATTGACTGGTGAGGTCATATTTTGGTTTGACCGTCACCAGCTCTCTCTTTTACAGCCTGAGCCTATGTCAGCTAACATTACCCGTCAAGGAAGGGGATGACTAGGCATGCGTAACACATGTCCTAACCATGTCAATGGATGTAATTTCACAGTCTCGTCGATTGATTTCCCCTCCTTACCTAGAACTCGACCGGTGCATAACCTCAATATTGCTCATCTTGTTATACCACTTCATACGGGAGATAGAACGCAGGCACCTATGATCGAAGACAAAAACGCGTGCACATAAATAACCTGTAGAAGTGTTCTGGGTACGTTAAGTTCAAGTACAAACTAAAAACTGCTGTAATAACTTGGAAATACCCTGAACTGGAACTTTGGATACTCTTATTATTGTAATTGTTAATATTCAAAACAATTAGTTAAGAATTTAGACAAAGCAATAAGACGTAATTTGTCTGAATCGTGTAATGTATTTGCACGTATAACGCATTTCGAACAATCTGATCACACACGGATTTCTCATAGGAATATACATGATATTAATATAGAGTTAAGAGGTGAGAAAACAAACTTATGTCAAGTTAAAAGGACATATTGAAGGTCAAAATAACAGTGAAGATCACTAAACCAAATAACAGAGGTAATAGTATATCCACCCTGTCTGGTATCGAAACAAAGTTTACCAAGGAAGGTTTAGTGTGATGACGAATTCTTGCTTTGAAGGTGGTTTAAACTTCCTGATTGCTAGCTAAGGCTTCCACAAACTTAGGGATACGCCCCAAACACGTTTTATAGATCTGTTAACGTCAATTTTATATTCTGTATCTATAATATGTTTCGCAATTGAGGAGCTAGGTTTTCTGTTCTCACTATTAATGGGTTCTGAAGATCCTATTTGCTTTTAAAGCCATTTCGGAATATGCCCTGAAGCCAGCTCTTACTTGTAGAGATCGATGAGTCCTTCCTCCCATGTGTGGTCACACGTACATTCAAATTGGTAAATACAGTGGGATGTGACATCATTTTTCGCATGTACAAAGAGCTTAGATGGATGGATATAATGGCTTCACATTCTTAATTATTATGATATTAGCCAATATATCTGTATCTATATAAGTAGCGATTTGATCATTTGAAAATAGACCTTGACTTCCGTATCTTGCCTTCTGTTGTTACAACTGACAGACATTACTGAGTTATGTTCCAAACAGACACTGATATAATTATGTCTGTCTGTTTTCGACATAGAACTTTGCACAAATGTGCGGAAGTTCAAGTCGCCACATTCCGTGTAGCACGCGAAGCAAGAGAAGAAAGTACAAGAAAAGCATAATAGAAACTGTGAGCAGAGGTGTGAGACAAAGGAGTAATAAAGAAATACAAAACAGTTTCATTGGAGATCATAAGTCACAGGGAGTGGATGCATCTGCGCCACTGAGAACGATTTTGAGCCATGTCACCAATTGTTTCCAACCATAGATTTTTACCGTCCCGAGGACCCCAGCCTGGAAGTCTACACCTTTCTACGTGGCTTAGACCAACTGTTGTGGATTTCATTGACTGAGGCCAAGTTTTTGTTTGACCGCCGCTAGCTTTTTTCCAGCCTGATATAATTATGAGTAATAAATTGTGCATATCAGTAAGCAACACTGTATCACCGTTTATTTTATCAACTAAAATTACTTTATTATGGAATTCGGACAGATGCACAGGACTCATATATAAAAAGTAGTGAATAGAGACAAGGAGATCAGTATGACGTAACTGAATATTCAAGAATGTTTTAAAACAAGAGAATAGAGAAAAAAGCAAGCAGAGAGTCATGATACTACAGTTTAGTTGTGGGCAAGACATGGATATGTATTACTGCTATCAGTCTCAAGTTTTATTTATTATTTATTTATTTAAACGCAGAAAAACTTGGTACAATATAGCACCAAGAAAGATGCACCACACAATAATAATAAAACAACATAGATTAAAAGTAAAAATATACGCAGAGAACGGGTAAGGAACTTCAACTGTAAGGAGAACAGTCATGCTTCACAAGTTCAAACAGTATTCGTCAACTATCATCAGGAAGCCAAGAAAGAAGGAAATTGCAGCACGTTCACCATTGATTACGATTCTTGGCCATATCCGATAACGTTTCTAGTCATCGATTCGAATTATTCTCGCGGACCCCAACGAGGGAGTCGTGACGCACCAGCCGATGCTAACTAGCACAAAACCCTTCATCCCACGACGCCACGTCATGGACTGACCACCTCTCCGCCTTTTCTATCCCGTCCCAGGGCTAGCTAGCGAACAGAAACCTGGACGGAAGCCTCTAGGATGACATTCGCAGCACATGTCCAAGCCACCGAAGTCAGTGTTTCCAGATGACGACACTCAATGAACGGTGATCTCCACTGCATTCAAACACACGCCGCCGAGCCTCAGAATTACTCACGCGATGATGCCATCAAAAGCAAGCAACCCTGCGGAGACAGCGATTATCGAACACGCAGAGCCACCGCACATCCTCAGCTCAGAGAGGCCAGGTTTCACAGGCGTAGAGCAAGACAGCCCGCCCCACCGAAGCATTGTATACCCGACCTTTGACAGCCAGGCTACCGTCGCGATGGCGTCAGAGGTGGCTTAATTTGATGCATGCCACCCTAGCCTTCATGATACGCTTGGAAATTTCATCCGTCATCCCTCCACCAGCACTCACACAACAACCCAGATACATAAACTTATAATCAACTTTAAGCGGTTCATCTGCAAGCAAAAGTGAGTGCAGGTACAGGCTTATGCCAATCTTGTAACAGTACTTTGCACTTGGACGGCACAAAATACATACCATACTTACAGATACTGATCGCCAACTGATTAAGTGCGATTTGGGCAGCCTGCATGCTATCGCACAGTAAGACGATATCGTCTGCATACTAGAGGTCGAAAAGTCTATCTCCAGGGAGCAGACCTACACCACCTTTACGCACATCCTTCAGAGCTGACTCCATAATGTCATCGATAGTAAAGTTAAAGAGAAATGGAGAGATCAGGCAACCCTGTCTAACCCCACTGTTGGTTGGAAACAGTTACATCACCTACATTTATAGGTATTTGCTTTATTTACTAGTACTTACGAGACTATCTGTTTGGCAAAAACCTTTTCAATCATCCTCAATAACACTGAAGCGTATTTGATATTCACTTCATTCACAAATAGATTTAATACCTATCATCCATACATAGCTGTAAAATAAGCTGTCGAAAGTCATGCATGCTTTTCTTGTAACTTCTCGTTTCGACTCACTTGAATAAGTAGATAATTCTTACCATATATATCACTAATATTCTACGATTTCATTTAAGCGAACAAACAGTAAAAATTCGGATAAGAATTCAGTTTTCTTCAAGTAGTTATATCAAAAAAAACTTGAGATGTGTTTGATTATTTTGCGATCAGGAGAAACCAAACATGTATCCAACTAAATTTTTAATTGTTATTTTGTACGTAAGGTGAAGAAGTTAAGCTATACGCACAATAAATACCAAAATAACCTATCCTTAGGCTACACAACCGAATTTACACTACGAATACTAGGCAAAATGAAGAAATATTCTTAAACACATCTAAAATATACTCAGTTTTTGATTAAGGCTGAAGACATTTGTGAGAAATTATGAAACATAAGTAACATAACAACATGAATATTTATTAGAACCAATGCAGATCGATTAACTAGCCTAAATAACGCAGCGTAGTCGGAAGAAACAAATGAGACTCAATAACAGAAAATTTGAACTGCACAAAAAAGAGACAGTAAGGAGAGAAAAGATATTATGCGAGCAAAAAGATAGAAGGAAGGACTTCCAAAAACAGAAGGACGGCACATGTTAAGTCCATTCTAAAGTTTAGGAGAAATTTCTTCATATGAGGAACTCAGTCCTTAGAATGAGAATTGCCAAAACTTATGCAATTTAAATAAGCCTTTGGAAGGTCTCCACATACTCTACAGATAACACCAAAGTTGACGTGAGGATCCACTTGGTAGACTTGTATAAATACCGAGACAAATATAGGATTCAACTTATTTTATTCGAGTATGGGACTTTCACACGTGCACCTCTTGTAAAAAATGGCATTCTGAAACTCGGGCAAGCGTCATACCAGGATGTTTTATTAGCAACTCACCAGTAGTAGTGAAAACTGTCTAGTTTGTCTCATCCTAGCTTTACAAATATAGGTATACTTCCTTTATATGGACCTTGTGTAAACACTAATAACCCAACAGTTGGGATTGTTATTTTTACAGGAGTATTTGGTCATAAATCTGCAACATACCAACATGTGGTTATTGCTACTTCTACATTTCGCTTTTAACACTCACGCAAGTGAAAAATACGTTCGTGCAATTACACCACAGCAGTCACCCCTATCGGCTTTATCACTTACTTTGAGCAAATAATAGCAATTAAGGGACAACAGAATTCGTAAAAACTGTTAAAACGATAACTACAGATAAGTGTTCCGAAATCCCTTTATACTTCTGACTCTCTTCTTCAATCCACCCTAAAATATCAGTAATCCTGTCAAGTTTCCTCCCCCCCCCAGAACATGCATTTTTTAATAACTCAAACGAATCCAATATTCGCATTGTAATCAAACACTTGTGCTTCCTGTAACTCGTTCAACAATCCCAGAACAGAGGGCACAATTTGATTTGGCTATACAACCTGTAATTCCAACCATTTTTTTCGAAGTTAATGCGTTTGGGTGGCTGGTGTAGTTTAACTCCACCCATCGTCATTAGCAGGAATAAATTTGTACACTATTTCAATAGAATGAAATTGAGATACGTTTGAAGGGTATGTTATCAGAGTAATCACTTCTATTTGCATCTTGTTCGCAAATATACACGGTTTTATTTAATAGTGGGTGCTCCCGATCAACGTGGCAAAATGTGCAACCATGCGCATTGGACACGCAAACTCCAGCTCCTACAAACTAGAGGGGATAAAACTTCCATCAGCTCAGACTCACTTGGACTTAGGTGTCATAGTTCGCCACGACTTAAAAACTACAGCACACTGTCGCGCGGTGGCTGCACGTAGTTTCAGGTCCTTATGGGCAATTCGCAGAGCCTTTACTAGAATTACCAGAGATATGTTCACCTCCTTATATACATCTCTGGTGAGGTCAAGATTGGAAAACTGCATCCAGGCCGCCAGTCCTTATTCAAAAAGGGACTTACACATTCTAGAAAGTGTTCAAAGGAAGGCAACACGTATGGTTTACGGTATAGCTAACTTATCATACGAGGAAAGACTAGACAGTTTAAACCTCTTCTCCCTGTCATACCGTAGACAGAGGAGATTTAATCACAATGTTTAAAATTTTAAATAATGACTACGGACCTGATCTATTCTCTCTTTTCCTTCCCACCAGGTCGGAACACCTTAGAGGACACAGCAAGAGAGTTCAAAAGCCAAGGAGAGATCATATTGCTGTTGAGTACTGGTTCTCACATCGAGTCATAAACTCTTGGAACAGACTCCCAGAAGAAGTGGTGTCTGCAACCTCAACTGATTCGTTCAAGAAGGATTCAGACAACCACAGAAATTAACTAGAAAAGGATTAACATAGGCTCCAAGCCTCCTATCCTCAGCCAATAAATCTGAAATCTAATAAGATTGAATGTGAATGACTTTCAACTTGCTGAAGTGTATAGCATCTGAGTTCTTTGTATGAAGTCCCTTACGATTTCAAACCAAGTATACCATAGCACACAATCAACATACAGAAGGCGCAGGCAGAAGTGAGAGTGTGTGAGGTCAGCGTAATGACATGCAAAAAGAAAACACGTGAGACGAAGTTGATCAGTGGCTAATCCATAACAGCAACGAGCATTACGAGATGCACTTGATGGCACTATCATTCCCATAAAACAGTGGCCGCGAGAGTTTGGCCGGTTCCAAAGCGGCTTATATCCAGTCATGGATGTAACTACCAAAAAAACTGGTGTCAAATTTTGAATTATGCATCTATTGGAGATCGTTTTTTACGACATATTGCAGCAGTCAACAATGGATACAGCCTTACTTTATCACAAACCTATAGACATGTGTCTTTAACATCTGAATTTGAAGAGACTTTAAGAGAACATAACTTCGTAGACACCCATAAGCGTTAAATTTTCGATCTTCGATATGAGTTAACTTAGATTAACAAATTTCCCTTATTATTTGTCGCCACAAGTATTAATTCTTCATCTGCCAATCAACTGATTCTAACAAACCAAATGATCTTAGTCATAAGAGAAATGAATCAATAAGAAGTACACCTCTATGAAACCAAATCTACCTACGTTTCGCTCCTGTTTAAATTTAGTGCGATAAGAATTGTGGGATAAAGCTTCAGTCAATTTCCCTGTAGCTTATAAGTGATAGTGAAAAAAATGTATCACTACATCCACATAGTATGTCTCACAGCTTTTTCTCTTTACGTAGCGAAATACTCAGTTTTTTCCAGGACAAGAATTTTAGATGGTGGTATAACGTGAAAATCAGGAACCAATTATAATATTCACGAACCCTACTTAAACGCTGGGAGGCTGTCTCAGTCGTTATCGCATGAGTCGGTTATTTAAACTCTACTCAGGACTTATTTTAATCTTACATATCGGTGAGTAAATGGAGAAAATTCGAAATGAGCATGTGGCAAATAACGTAAAGTAGAACCCTTATGTAGATTTACTTCGATTTCGTTTTCTTTGTTCGACGATGAATTCCAGCGAGATTCCAGTGACTAACCCATAGGCCTTAGTTAGACTTTGGTTGGGTACAAGTTTCATGGCATGTACAACAGCAGGAACTGTAGTAGGGTACTGAGTCGGACAGACTTACCGTAGAATTTCTTTGGTAGGGTTCTGAAATAATTAAGATTTGTACCTCAGTGAATGATGTTGAATTAGTTATGTTCTTCGAGCTGGTTGATTTAGCTGCGAAGCTTTGATTGCCTTCCTAGACAATATCTTCGGCTCAGGTTTTAATATAAATTAGTCTGTTTCACACTAAAACATGAGGTGGAGATGTTGTTTAGAAGGACTACGACAGCTTCGCATTTAAGTTGAACAGCTCAGAGAACATAATTCAGGATAGGGTTTTATGATATTCAGGTGGAGAACGATGTTTCCATCAACTGGCAGCTGTAAAATTGGTATGTTCTAAATGGGGAGAGGTAAACTCGGACTTCACTAATCCCAAATCTAATGTTAATCCTGGATAAAAATTCATTACAAACTAACAAGTTGCTATCAGACAAATTCCTTGATGGTGAGAAAAATTTCCTGATATTTGTAGGATTGCGCGTAGGTTCCTCTGTAGCACAGGTAGATGTCATGGGTTTTAGTGGGCTTGTAAAAGTTGGATAAAAGAGTACGACCCCTATCTAGACCTTCCTTACTTCTGTAATCGATGAGGATTCACCGACCAGTTAATCTTTTAAACTGATCACAGGGTTTCAAATCACATAAGCATATCACCAACCAGTGGCAAGTAAAGAGAATTCATGGCGTTACAGATTAAAATGAGTATAAATAAAGAGTTTAAGAGATTCAGGCTGAGTTCAGCAGATTGACTGTGCGTAGTTGTATATATAGATGTCATCACGATAAAGTGGATTTTCCATTTATTGGAGTACCAGCCTTGTATTACTAGCATCATCTGAATACTGTCTGAAACATCACGTACTGTACGCAGCTCTCTGCGGCCATTTTAGGGACAGCAGTCCCACAGTGAAAACGAGTAAATGGGCCTCTGTAACCTCCTCGAACCCGAATATGCAGGGCCTCTGAAGGCCTTTTTTATTGTGACATTTACTGATTGATGCTCAGTAGAATGGCACAAAAGTGGCTCATATGTGTCACTCGGTTAGAGTAAAGTATGACCAGTGGTGTACGGATATCGGATATCCGAGATACTCCCTCATTTATATGGCGAATTTCAACTTTTCAAGTTGCCATATTTCTTGGACGATTGCATACCGCCTTTATTAATGTAACTGGGTTATTGGTAACTGAAGTCGCGCTTCCATTATATAACGCCCACAAAGACCTGAATGTCGATTTTAGTCCTCAATGTCTCCTTAGAGTGCTGTGGAAGCACTAGTTGTTTTCCTCAAGCTGATAACAAGGCTTAAGTGTCTAGAAACCGATTTTAATTAGGAACTGACGACTTGTAATATTACAAGAGACTTATGATACTTATAAACCCTTATTTCTGAAGGCAAGGCGATTGGCGCGTGAAGCGGGAAATACCTTTTTAAACAAACGGAAGGGTACTCATCATTCAACAGATAAAGAAAGCACTACAAATCATAAAGAAGATGCAGATCATACTTGGTTACTTGTTCTGTCCTTCTGAATTCCTTGATCATTTACAACACCTGAATGGCCTTATAATACCGTGTTGTAGTGGCCCTACATCAGCCTCCTCCTTATCTCGACTTCCACAAGAATGTCGGCTTGATTGGTCTATCTTTCGGAATTACATATAGGCTTTCCCACCGAGTGCCCTTGAAGGCTGCGACGTCAGTTTGCGTATCATTACTTTGAACCAACCCCAACGTGAAGATGCGGAATATGTGCAGGAAATCCACACAGAACAGGTTAAATGTGTCCAACTAGCATTTCACGAAGAGTTGTAATGACGTCACACGTCATCTTAGTTAACTGCAAAACGTTTTTGTAGAAATTGTTACGCCAGACTGTTAGTGGTTGTCTCATAGTTTGAGCATCCTCTAATTCTATCTAATGGTCGATATCTGCAAACTAGTTTTCTGTCAGGATCATGTTCATAAAAATCCAGCCAACAGGGCCTTTTGATTATGTCCCGTTGGCATCGAACCACAGCGTTCCGAGACTCCCTTACACGCCCACACGAAAATGAAGAGACAAACAATTAGTCAAAGCAATAATAAAATGTCAGTATATGTTCGTAGGTGATTTTTCCCAGGTTCGGACTTGAGAAGACATTCCACGATCTGAAAAGCAGAAGTATAACGAAATCTAGGGGCGTTGTATGCAAGATGAGAGCGGCAAAATCAAAAGTGATCACTTCCCGAAAATTCATAATTATGCATACAAACAGATATTTTTGTTGAAATCCTCGATCATGGACGCTATAGTTCGACTCCACATCTGAAAGTTGACCGGTCTTTCGAATCTGCACGGTGCGGCGCGGATCACAGACATTTCGTTCATTCAATGTAAAGTTTCAAAATAACATTCCCGAAGCAGTTCCGAGTATGCTATTTCGGTCTTAATCAATAACTAGTATACCTACGGACGTCCAAATGTCATGATATAGCTACTGCCATTTTCCACTACTAAACTGAAATCCATGGAGTTCGGAGGATTGCGTGAAATTGGGCCAATCGCCAGTGAAAAGTTTTGATTTACATATAAGAATAAATGAAAACTTGCAAAAATACTTAGTACATAAAAGTTGACCAGAAGTGAGACAATTATTCCAGTTATTCTTTGTTATTATTCAAATGAGTATAGTTGTGCCAGCACATTCTATGCTTATCGTAAAGGCGGATAATACTGTACAAACTGCCCAATGCGACCTTTTGTGCTTACGCAATACTGTTGTGTTGTTACACATCTAGGATATTTTGCAGCAGTATTGGTGCGTAAAACTAAAATGAATGCCAGGCTTTGCGTCTCCTCAAGAAATCTGGAAACCACTCATGTCTCGTGCTTTTCAAGTTCAGGTTTAGTGAAGATGACCACGTGCATCAGACATTTTTGCAGGCACAGACAAATAATAATATCTTCTCATTTTTGTACATGAGGGACGCCAGATTACAGGCATCATCAATATGATAAGTTACATATACGATTAGTAAGCTTAGTTAGTAATTATAATATAATAAGTTACATATTTGTTCCTACCTATGTAGGACACACCAGTTGTACAGGCTGGACAAGTATTATTTAAATTACATGGTTTACGGTTAAATTACACGATTGCTGTCGTCTTTGAATTTGGATTGTGGGAACAATGTGATAACTAGTCATTCAATGGAGCACATCAAGAAATATAGAAATATTGTCTTTGCATTAACAAGAAACTCTAAGAATGTGATGACTGGATTTCAGATGCTTGGGAAAAAAATCAAGCTTCAAGTCATTTCATATGAACTGTGATCAAGATTTCAACGGGTAGTTGCAAATATAACTTCATGAAATGTCCGGAAGTTATTTCCCATATAAACAAACGAAATGTATCTGATAATAATATATTCTCAATAAAGGCACATCAAGGACTCCAGTAAACAGGCCTCATCAAAATGTTAATAATGAATATGTATGTATGAAGAATTGTAGGACTTACATCAGTACGCCTACAACCCTTCTCAGGTTGGCGCCCTAGGTTGGAATATCGTCGTGCAGTTCATTTGGTGACCTCCTTCTATCATCTTCATCCTCAACTTTGAATGGTGACGCGCTCATGTCATTGTGTCGTGGAATATAGATGACTTACAATCACACGACGTATATGACTAACCAAGCGCAGGAACAGAGTAATTTACACCAAAGATAATAACGTTGAAATAGTAATTTGAAACTTGAAATCCCTTTATGCGTGCAAGTCAATTTAACAGTTACCCTCTCGTACACAGTTGGCTTATCCTCACTAAACTGACTGATACTAGAATAGTCAAAGCATAAGACACGTGAGTTCATGGACGTTCCTTTCATTGTGGATGACAACACCAATGACGACTGAGTGATACAAGTTGATGAACTTGGCAGTGCATCCGAAGCTGTTGTTGTTCGGCTTTTAGAAGGCCGTCTAACTGGCAGATTACCACCACTGCTCTCTTTTATTAATAACTGTCAGCCAAGTTGAATAAACTGTCAATGTCCAGCTCTTGCTACGCTGGGCCTCACGCTATCCCTCGAAGACTTTCAGAAACACTTTGCATTAACCAACGCGAAAACCAGAACACTGATTGGCGACTGAGGAATCCTTTATTCTTACGCCAACATGTAACCAACAATAAGGTTGTTACACAAGGTCTAGGCGTGAATGTTATAACATTAAATCACGATAATACTTCTGATAGTTTTTTTATCTTCCCCTGAACAGCGAAAGATGAGACGATGACTGATGGATTGATGACCCGCGAAAAATATGGAGGAGTTAGGTTTGAGCGAACAACTATTAATCGATCGCTCAATCTTCGGCTACATTGTCAAAATCTCCACTAACTTTTCTCGATTTTCACAAGACATTGTATTTATCCACACCTTCTACAACCGTATCTGCTCTTAATTCTGCTTCAAATTGTTGTTTATGCTGACTGAGTGAGGGCAGAAGATTTCCAAACTGGTTGCAGGTTGGTGACGGCGTGTATTCACTTTGCGATTCTAGCCGGATTTGAGATCTTCATCCACTCCGATTGCCTGTGGTTGACATAATGCCCCCTAGATAAGTGAAAGAAGTAACCTTTCTTCAATTCCTTCTGTTACTAGTAGTTGGTTTTGTATGCTATCAATTGCTGGTCATCTTCCTCACCTCTGTCCTCTCTATTTTCACATGGCGTCAATGTAGTTGAATAATGAACAACCAATTCATCGTTGTTTGCTCAAACCCAACTCTATACTGTGGCGGGAGTAACCGATAGTGCAGTCATCGTTCCATCGTTCGATGTTCGTTGGAAGACGGAGAAAAACTATCAGAATTATTATTGTGATTTATTGTTATAATCTTTATTCTTAGACTTTATGTACAATAACCTAATGGTTGGCCCTGTATTATTGCAAGAATAAACGGTTCTCGAGTCACCAATTTGTGTTCTGGTTTTTTGAGTTGGTTATTGCGCACAGTTCCTGAAAGTCTTCCAAGGACAGCGTGAGGTCCAGTGTAGTAAGACCCGGACGTTGAAAGCTTCTGATAGTTTCTGATATACTGCCGGAATTATTCGAATTTTTTTTTGTTAATTCGTCTTTCTTGGCATCTGCAAGTCTTCTTTGAACAAGTGTTATTTAGAACTTTTCTGAATCTTTTGGTCAAGTTCAATAATGCCTGGGTCAAAGAAAGGACAAAGCGTTTTGGAAGAAGACAGGAAAGTAATTAATGATGAGATGCCTGTTATATGTAATGACGCGTATGATGCTAAACATGACAAGATTGATGTCCATGTTCAACCGCTTAGGGATAGTAGTGTTTTAAGACTCCCCAAGTTTGAACCTCGGTATTTTGATAGAAACTCAGCCGAATACCCAGTTTATCAAGGAGTTTTAGGTCATGCTGAATAGTTTTGCTTTAAATGACGAAATGAAGTTAATGTATTTGTTGATGTATTGCACTGGTGTTGCCGCAAGAGCTATACCATTTATGATATTCCGCAGCATTTTTGATGGATAAGAGTTAAACAATAATTCAGAGGAACTCGAAGTGTTCTTGGACAGTTTAATGCTATATACAAATACTCTTGTGACTCTTAATTGCGTAGACGAATTGAATTCAAGTTCTGCACTTGAGAACGTTGCCAAGAGATCACCAGTTCGTCTCCAAAGAAAGAAAGATCAGCTCCCGTCTAGAAGAAGAGGGTTTAGAGCCCGGGTTGAATGATATTGTGAGCCTGGTAAAAGACAGTGTCAAGTAAGCTTTGAGCAAGTTTGAAAGTATGAACTCAAGTTCGGTCCTAGAGGTAACAGCGAGATGCATACCTACTCGACTGCAAAGGAAGTGGGTGAAGATAAGCTCTCGTATAGAGGATGAAGGTTTAGAAGCAGGGTTCGACGATATAATGAGATTAGTGACAGATAGTGCCAATCAAGCTCTGAGCAAGTTCTCCGGTGTACTACATCCCACCACTAGAAAAAGGAAATAAGACTGTAAGACGCAATCATTTATGGCGAAATGGTCTAAGAGAAGCGGATAACAAGAAAGCTTTATGGTGTCTGGTAATCCATATGGACTTAGTGAGTGTGACAGCTTTCGTGGGACGTCTTAAACAGATAGGTTAAAGTTGCGAAACAAACGCGGTTGTGTTTCACACGTTCGCAAGAAGTGCATACAAAGGCGAACTATGAAGCACTGAGCAAGATTAGCGGTAAGCTAAATGTGAAATCAGCGTCATCAAGGTCTGACTCCGAATCGTGTGACGATAAGGGTGCGGTGAAGAAGCCTGCGACCGGCATGCCATTGTTGAATACAGTGTCACAGACGACACCAAAGTTTGTGGAGAAGAAGACATATAGAGTTTCAGAGTCCACTACCGACTCCACGAGTTTACAAGGTATTACTAATAATGCATAATTTCTTATAAACATAAATTTACATGAAAATGCATGCCATTTTTACAAACACGATCAATTATGGTAAAATGTCAAATCGTAGATCGTCTACAAGTTAATAATGTCTCAACAGTTAAATATTTGATATATATATATATATACACCATTGTCTGAACTAGGCTGTATAGTTATTGAATTGTACAATTGTCCTCCAGGTTGAGCGGGAAAATCGACTTCGTTTCGTTTTCATTCCGTGGTTGTAGGCATTCGATAACCAACCAATATTGAGGTAAGTACAACTTCTACAAGGGATTGAAAGCTGTTTTAGAAAAGTAAAAGTGCTAAGGTGAAACATTAAAGTGTAATAGATTAAGTAAGTGCAATATATCATTAATAAACACATTTATATAAGAAACAGAATGGGGAAGTAATTAATCCTTAGGCCGACAACGTTCATTTGCAATGTATAATGCTACCCATATAGGTCTTACTATCATGATGTCCACTTTTGGTTTTAATACACTTATCCTTATGCCAGTTGTTTTATTTTATACTTTTTTTGTGCACTTGGTGCACAACCGTACCCTATAGAGAATAGGAATAGAACAAGTCGAATCAAATTCATAAAGAGCTATGAAATGTTAGATTCAATGGAATATAATGAGGACCAAGTAAAGACGTTATTAGAAAATGAATGAGATAAGAGATTGTGAAGTGGTATTTGAAGCTCCGACAGTGGAAAGCAGGTTGATTTATAAGATGCCCCATAAATCTTTGCAGAGCCCACGCGGTCGCATCTCAACAATAGGCTGAGCGAATGGCATATATTTAAAGGCAGAAGCATGATCTGTCTAGTCTTTCATTATTGTCTTTTTCAAGATAAAGATCTAAGCCCTCATAAGAATCAGAAAAATCTCGAGCCGTCATATTGCATATTGCTGTTCCTGCAGAGTGGGGCGATTCACCTTAGTGACCACCACCATATCTGTTGATCAGCTAGCGCCACCCTCCCTCCTTTCATGATGTTAGGCTCTGAGACTATGATTATTATGGCTACCGCAAATATAATGTTCTCACCTCTTATTGCATCTCCCCAGCCTAGTCAGAGCAAAGATGTAAAAACTTTAAGGATTTATGAGGAAGAAACCAAATTGTCTACTGCTGTTATTAAAGAGTTTGAAAATGACGAAGTCGATCATACAAATGGCGATAAATTGGATATTTGTGACAATCATCATGACAGTGCACATTTGTCTTTGGCTGATCATGATGAGACGAGCTGAATGCCTACTACTACTGAATTGAACAAAGGTTTTGTACAACTTGAACGTGAAGCAGAATTAAGAGCAGATACGGTTGTAGAAGGTGTGGATAAATACAATGTCTTGTGAAAATCGAGAAAAGTTAGTGGAGATTTTGACAATGTAGCCGAAGATTGAGCGATCGATTAATAGTTGTTCGCTCAAACCTAACTCCTCCATATTTTTCGCGGGTCATCAATCCATCAGTCATCGTCTCATCTTTCGCTGTTCAGGGGAAGATAAAAAAACGATCAGAAGTATTATCGTGATTTAATGATATAACATTCACGCCTAGACCTTGTGTAACAACCTTATTGTTGGTTACATGTTGGCGTAAGAATAAAGGATTCCTCAGTCGCCAATCAGTGTTCTGGTTTTCGCGTTGGTTAATGCAAAGTGTTTCTGAAAGTCTTCGAGGGATAGCGTGAGGCCCAGCGTAGCAAGAGCTGGACATTGACAGTTTATTCAACTTGGCTGACAGTTATTAATAAAAGAGAGCAGTGGTGGTAATCTGCCAGTTAGACGGCCTTCTAAAAGCCGAACAACAACAGCTTCGGATGCACTGCCAAGTTCATCAACTTGTATCACTCAGTCGTCATTGGTGTTGTCATCCACAATGAAAGGAACGTCCATGAACTCACGTGTCTTATGCTTTGACTATTCTAGTATCAGTCAGTTTAGTGAGGATAAGCCAACTGTGTACGAGAGGGTAACTGTTAAATTGACTTGCACGCATAAAGGGATTTCAAGTTTCAAATTACTATTTCAACGTTATTATCTTTGGTGTAAATTACTCTGTTCCTGCGCTTGGTTAGTCATATACGTCGTGTGATTGTAAGTCATCTATATTCCACGACACAATGACATGAGCGCGTCACCATTCAAAGTTGAGGATGAAGATGATAGAAGGAGGTCACCAAATGAACTGCACGACGATATTCCAACCTAGGGCGCCAACCTGAGAAGGGTTGTAGGCGTACTGATGTAAGTCCTACAATTCTTCATACATACATATTCATTATTAACATTTTGATGAGGCCTGTTTACTGGAGTCCTTGATGTGCCTTTATTGAGAATATATTATTATCAGATACTGTCAATGGAGTTGAAGATTGAACGATCAATTCATGGTTGTTTGCTGTAAACCAACTTCCCCAATTTTCGCGGAGGCATCAGTACGACAGTCATCGTCTCGTCGGTCGCTGTTCAGAAAGAAGAGTATAACATCGTCAGAAACCTCAGTTCGCTTATTCTTCTTATATGCTGGTGTAACAATAAAGAAATATCAAGCGGCAGATCGGTGTTCTGGTTCTTTCGTCCGTTATTACTAAGCGGTTCTGAAATCATCAAAGAACAGCGTGGGTCCGAGCGTAGCGAGAGCTGGGCATTAACGGTTTATGAGACGTGATTGACAGTTTCTGACGATAGAAACAGATCTGGCGGATTGAAACAGTTGGTGAAAGTTTGGATAGTCGCCGTTCATTTTACCTGGTGCCGGTCAAGTCCTCTTTGAACAAGCAATATCTGGAACGTTTCTGGAATTGGGTCAAGTTCAACAATGCCTGGGTCAAAGAAGGGACAGAGTGTCTTGGATGCAAACAGGAAAGTAAGTCATTGTGACTTGTCTGTTAGTTGTAACGATGTGTCTGATGTTAAGCATGACATGGTTGATGTTACTGTTTCGCCGTCTAGGGATGATAGGAACATCAAACCCCTAAATTTGAACCACGATGTTTTGATGGAAACCCGGCTGATTATTTACAATTTGTAAAGGAGTTTGAGATCATGTTGAGTGGTATTTTATTAAATGATGAATTGAAGTTAATGTATTTGATGAGATATTGCACTGGAGATGCTTCAAGAGCTATACAGTGCTGTACGTTTATGAAGCCAAAAGAGGGCTACTACGAGGCTATGAGCATATTACGTCAAAGGTTTGGAAGACCTTCGATGATTGCAGGGAAATTATTCGAGGCTGTTAAGGGTAATGGTGGTCAAATACAGGATGACTCCCAGGCACTCACTGAGTTTTTAGATAATTTGCTAATTTACAAGAATGGAATGATTTCGATGGATCGCATGAGTGACCTCAACTCGAGTTTTATACTAGAAGTGATAGCAAGACGCATACCTACTCGACTGCAAAGGAAGTGGGTGAAGATAAGCTCCCGTATGGAGGATGAGGGTATCGAGCCAAAGTTTGATGATATCCTGAAACTAGTAAAAGATAGTGTCAATCAATCTATGAGCAAGTTTTCCAGTATATTGAATCTCACCCCTAGAATAGAGCAGTCTGAGGGTAAAACGCAATTATTGATGACGAAAGGGCCTCAAAGAGGTGGATATCGAGAAGGCTCCATGATGTATAGTAATGCATATAGACCTAGTGAGTGCAACAGGTTTCGTAGTACATCCTCAACAGATAAGTTACAAGCTGCAAGACGAACACGGTTTTGTTTGACACGTGTGCAAGAAGTGCATACAGAGGTGAACTGTGAACCAGTGAGCAAGTTCAGTGATAAGCTAAATGTAAACTCCAGGCCTGACTCCGAATTGTGTGACGATAACGGTTTGGTCAAGAAGTCTGTAGTTGCAACTGGTAAGCCGTTGTTGAATAGAGTGTCACAGAATAGAGTTATTGCTTCAGAGTCCAGTTCTGACTCCACAAGTTTACAAAGTATAACTAGCGGTGGATCAGAAGCTGTTGTTGCTCGACTTTCAGAAATTTGTCTACATGCAAGACCACCACCACTGCTGTCTTTTACTATCAGCTCAGGTTTAGCAATAGCATCTGATGATAGGTGGGCTACACGCTGATCAATTACACTGATGGTCTCACAAGTATGTATGCCTTCTGCAACTGCATCTGCATTTATTTCTACTTCACGTTGTAGTTGTACAGAACCTTTAATTAACTTAGCAGTAGTAGGCATTCTCCTCATCTCATCATGAACAACCAAAGACAAATGTGAAGTATCATGATCATTATCACGAATATTCAATTTACCATCATCTATCTGGTCGACTTCATCAATTTCAAACTCTTTAATAACGGAAGTACACAATTTTGGTTCCTCCTCACAAATCATTAAAGGTTCTATATCTTCACTCTGAATAGTAATACTTTGTAAACTTGTGGAGTCAGAACTGGACTCTGAAGCAGCAACTCTATTCTGTGACACTCTATTCAACAATGGCTTACCAGTTGCAACTACAGACTTCTTGACCAAACCGTTATCGTCACACAATTCGGAGTCAGGCCTGGAGTTTACATTTAGCTTATCACTGAACTTGCTCACTGGTTCACAGTTCACCTTTGTATGCACTTCTTGCGAACGTGTAAAACACAACCGTGTTTGTCTTGCATCTTGCAACTTATCTGTTGAGCATGTACTACGAAACCTGTTGCACTCATTAAGTTTATATGCATTACTATACATCATGGAGCGTTCTCGATATCCACCTCTCTGAGGCCATTTCGTCATCAATGATTGCATTTCGCTCTCAGACTGCTCTATTCTAGGGGTGAGATCTAATAGACTGGAAAACTTGCTCATAGATTGATTGACGCTATCTTTTACCAGTTTCAGGATATCATCAAACCTTGGCTCGATACCGTCATCCTCCATACGGGAGCTTATCTTCACCCACTTCCTTTGCAGTCGAGTAGGTAGACGTCTTGCTATTACTTCTAGTATAAAACTCGAGTTGAGGTCGTTCATGCAATTCATCGAAATCAAGGTATTCTTATAAGTCATAAGATTATCTAAAAACTCAGTAAGTGCCTTGGAGTCATCTTGAAGTTGACTGCCGCTACCTTTGACAGCTTCGTATACGTTCCTTACAATCATTGAAGATCTTCCAAACCTTTGACATAGTATGCTCATAGCCTCAGCGTATCCCTCATTAGGGGGCATGAGCTTACAGCACTGTATAGCTCTTGAAGCATCTCCAGTGCAATACCTCATCAAATACATCAATTTCAGTTCATCACTTAATAGAAAACTACTCAGAATGATCTCAAACTCCTTTACAAATTGTAAATAATCAGTCGGGTTTCCATCGAAACACCGTGGTTCAAATTTAGGGAGTTTCATATTCCTATTATCCCTAGACGGCGAAACAGTAACATCAACCATGTCATGCTTAACATCAGACACATCGTTACAACTAACAGACAAGTCACCATGACTTACCTTCCTGTTTGCATCCAAGACGCTCTGTCCCTTCTTTGACCCAAGCATTGTTGAACTTGACCCAATTCCAAAACAGTTCCAGATATTGCTTGTTCAAAGAGGACTTGACTGGCACCAGGAGAGATGAACTGTGACTATCCAAACTTTCACCAATTGTCTGAATCCGCCAGAATCTGTTTCTACCGTCAGAAACTGTCAGCCACGTCTCGTAAACCGTTAATGCCCAGCTCTTGCTACGCTCGGGCTCACGCTGTCGCTTAAAGTTTCTCAGAAACGCTTAGTAATAACGGACGAAAAAACCAAAACACCAATTGTTGACTCGAGGATTTTTTATTGTTACACCAACATATCAATGACGTATGACTAAGGTCTGTGAACAAATATTACAATAATAAATCACAATATTACTTCTGACGGTGTTTTACTCTTCTTTCTGAACAGCGACCGATGAGACGATGACTGTCGTATTGATGCCTCCGCGAAAATTGGGGAAGTTGGTTTTGAGCAAACAACCATGAATTGATCGTTCAATCTTCAACTACATTGACAGGTAGGCTATTCGCTAACTCTGCAGGCATATGTGAACTATTCAACAAAACGTTTGCAGGTAACTACCTTAAGCCCTCTGTCCAGCTACTCGATATACACCCTATTACTAATATGGCACAAACTCCATCTCCACTCACACCAAACCAAATCAGCACTGTTCAATTCACTTACGCTAATATTAACCAAACTATAAGAACCCTCAAAAGTTCAAAAGGTTTCGGTACCGACGGTATATCATCTTACTTCTATAAATATGGTGGCCCTGACATTCCTCTACTGCTGCTTAAAATATTCACAATGTCCCTAGAAACCCAAACTTACCCTGACATATGGAAGACTACATTCATTATGCCTAAACACAAATCTGGCTCGAAAACTGAAGTCAGTAACTACCGGCCGATCAATATCACACCTATAGCATCTAGAATCATGGAGAGACTAGTTAAAGATAACCTAATCAAAAATATGCTTAGCTGCAATATTATAAGTCCAAACCAACATGGATTCCAGAAATCCAGATCATGTTTAACATGTCACCTAGACTTCTTCAATTTTGTAACCAGCAGTCGTGACAGACGGCAACTAGTACTTGTCATCTACTTTGACATTTCTAAGGCATTTGACCGTGTTGACCATTTACTGCTAATACATAAGATGAACTCCTTAGGAATACGTGACCCATTATTAGGATGGCTTAAATCATTCCTTAACAATAGGTCCCAAATAGTTAAACTCGGGTCTGCAACCTCCAAACCTAGCCCTATCACTTCTGGTGTAGTACAAGGTAGTGTCATTGGACCCCTCCTATTTACGCTGTACATCAATGACATATGCGCTTGCTTCACGCACGGGAAACCATTCATCTTTGCAGATGACCTAAAAGTAGCTTATACATTCCAACGTGATGACTTAGGGAACTTCGAGAATGTAGTGCAGAAGGAATTAGATAAAATGACTGCTTGGTCGTCCCTATGGAATCTCCAATTTAATCTGAACAAATGTGGCTGGATCTGCTTCGGAGCACCCTCAATTGACCTGAAATTAACGCTCCAATCTGCTAACCTAGCCAGACTCCGAAGTGTCGTTGACCTAGGCCTGAGGTACTCTAGTGACTTGACATTCTCTGAGCAAGTAGCATCACAGACTAGAAAATCGAGGATGCTCTTAGGATGCATACTCAGGAACTTTCACGACAATGAAGCCAAGCTAATTCTGTACAAAACATGTGTCAGACCACTACTAGAATACTGTCCATTTATTATAAGCAGCACTCGCACACGTGATAAGCTAAGGATGGAAAGTATCCAACGATATTTTACCTCAAAACTACTTGGCTACGATTGTAAGAAAGACTACATCTCACGGTGCATGATCCTAAAACTCGACCCACTTTGGACAAGGCGACTTATTATAAACCTAATATTCTTCTTTAAGGTCCTTCACAAAATATCATTCTCAGGTAACAGGGACATACAATTCGCACAGGAAGGTTCTTACGATCTGCGTAACCAAACTTCCACAGTGACAACTCATTCTTTTAAGTCAACACTCCGTGAAAACTTCTTCACAGTCATGTATTCTAAAATATGGAATAGCCTGCCCCTAGATATCAGAACTTGCTCTTCGGTTACAAGCTTCAAACGCTCTCTATACAGACTGTTTCACTCTACTGATTATATTAATAAACTATTTACTCCTAGAACGAATCAATCACTAATCTACTACAGCACCTAAAAGACGCACTTCAACACCCTTAGCAATCTAAAAAATATAAATAAACTAGCAGCATGGATGCATAAAGACTTAGTACGGAACATACAGGATTAGTTTACCCTTAGAAATAGGACGTGTCACTCTAGTGTAACCTTCAAACGCTTGCTATATAAACTGTTTTGTCCCAATGATTATCCCTACCAGAACCCATCACTTATTTCTAAAACGCACCAGACATTAGAACGCTAAAACGCTCAGACTCATTAATACACATTATGACACTAAATAAACTCTAAGACTTCGCATAAATACGTGAAAACACAACCAAAACGGAAATTTTTACTAATGTATTATATACAATTGACATAAACATTTATAAGTGCATAAAATATTAATGTCCTTTTCATTTTCACATACTTTCTCTTTCTGTTATTCTGCTGCTCCTATTCATCTTCTGGTCGAGGTCGAAAAACCCTGCATCTAAACTGAAATGAGGATTAATTCCAAACCATTTATCTCATAACCACTCAAATTCCATGAACGATCCAATTCTACCATTTGAAGACGCTGGCGAACATGCTGTAAATGAGTATTCATGATCTGAAATGAAGAAGCAACTGGTTTTCAAACAGTTTTCAACATTTTACTCAACTTACGAATACAGTCCGCCATGCAGACACAAATGGAGCAAATGGAGAATTCTGGAATCGACCTCGGCACCATTTGATGCAGTAAAACAACTTAATATGACCTTATCTAGTTTTCGTATCCACGATCAAATTTCTTTCCTGTTATAAAACTACGATAAGACTGCTGAAAAAGTGGAATAAATATATCACTGATCTCAACATAATACATCAATAAACTCCAAGCCATGAGTGCTGTTCACAACAAAGTTATATAAGAGAATTGACTTCAAGCTTTATTTTTCCCAGATATTTGTAATACATTCATCTGATGTCTGGGTTTTTTGTTAATGCGAAGACAATATTTCTATATTTCTTTATTTGTTGTACAAACAGACTTTAAAGCAGACTGTTCCGATGGACTCTAATATCAGAAAGAACAACAACACTGTAAATTCATCACACCAAATTGTGTAATTTATATGATAACTTATCCATGCCTGTACAATTGGTAAGTTCCTGCATAAACAGGAAGAAATATATATTATTATTAAAGAGGTGAACATATCTCTGGTAATTCTAGTAAAGGCTCTGCGAATTGCCCATAAGGACCTGAAACTACGTGCAGCCACCGCGCGACAGTGTGCTGTAGTTGTTAAGTCGTGGCGAACTATGACACCTAAGTCCAAGTGAGTCTGAGCTGATGGAAGTTTTATCCCCTCTAGTTTGTAGGAGCTGGAGTTTGCGTGTCCAATGCGCATGGTTGCACATTTTGCCACGTTGATCGGGAGCACCCACTATTAAATAAAACCGTGTATATTTGCGAACAAGATGCAAATAGAAGTGATTACTCTGATAACATACCCTTCAAACGTATCTCAATTTCATTCTATTGAAATAGTGTACAAATTTATTCCTGCTAATGACGATGGGTGGAGTTAAACTACACCAGCCACCCAAACGCATTAACTTCGAAAAAAATGGTTGGAATTACAGGTTGTATAGCCAAATCAAATTGTGCCCTCTGTTCTGGGATTGTTGAACGAGTTACAGGAAGCACAAGTGTTTGATTACAATGCGAATATTGGATTCGTTTGAGTTATTAAAAAATGCATGTTCTGGGGGGGGGGAGGAAACTTGACAGGATTACTGATATTTTAGGGTGGATTGAAGAAGAGAGTCAGAAGTATAAAGGGATTTCGGAACACTTATCTGTAGTTATCGTTTTAACAGTTTTTACGAATTCTGTTGTCCCTTAATTGCTATTATTTGCTCAAAGTAAGTGATAAAGCCGATAGGGGTGACTGCTGTGGTGTAATTGCACGAACGTATTTTTCACTTGCGTGAGTGTTAAAAGCGAAATGTAGAAGTAGCAATAACCACATGTTGGTATGTTGCAGATTTATGACCAAATACTCCTGTAAAAATAACAATCCCAACTGTTGGGTTATTAGTGTTTACACAAGGTCCATATAAAGGAAGTATACCTATATTTGTAAAGCTAGGATGAGACAAACTAGACAGTTTTCACTACTACTGGTGAGTTGCTAATAAAACATCCTGGTATGACGCTTGCCCGAGTTTCAGAATGCCATTTTTTACAAGAGGTGCACGTGTGAAAGTCCCATACTCGAATAAAATAAGTTGAATCCTATATTTGTCTCGGTATTTATACAAGTCTACCAAGTGGATCCTCACGTCAACTTTGGTGTTATCTGTAGAGTATGTGGAGACCTTCCAAAGGCTTATTTAAATTGCATAAGTTTTGGCAATTCTCATTCTAAGGACTGAGTTCCTCATATGAAGAAATTTCTCCTAAACTTTAGAATGGACTTAACATGTGCCGTCCTTCTGTTTTTGGAAGTCCTTCCTTCTATCTTTTTGCTCGCATAATATCTTTTCTCTCCTTACTGTCTCTTTTTTGTGCAGTTCAAATTTTCTGTTATTGAGTCTCATTTGTTTCTTCCGACTACGCTGCGTTATTTAGGCTAGTTAATCGATCTGCATTGGTTCTAATAAATATTCATGTTGTTATGTTACTTATGTTTCATAATTTCTCACAAATGTCTTCAGCCTTAATCAAAAACTGAGTATATTTTAGATGTGTTTAAGAATATTTCTTCATTTTGCCTAGTATTCGTAGTGTAAATTCGGTTGTGTAGCCTAAGGATAGGTTATTTTGGTATTTATTGTGCGTATAGCTTAACTTCTTCACCTTACGTACAAAATAACACAATTAAAAATTTAGTTGGATACATGTTTGGTTTCTCCTGATCGCAAAATAATCAAACACATCTCAAGTTTTTTTTGATATAACTACTTGAAGAAAACTGAATTCTTATCCGAATTTTTACTGTTTGTTCGCTTAAATGAAATCGTAGAATATTAGTGATATATATGGTAAGAATTATCTACTTATTCAAGTGAGTCGAAACGAGAAGTTACAAGAAAAGCATGCATGACTTTCGACAGCTTATTTTACAGCTATGTATGGATGATAGGTATTAAATCTATTTGTGAATGAAGTGAATATCAAATACGCTTCAGTGTTATTGAGGATGATTGAAAAGGTTTTTGCCAAACAGATAGTCTCGTAAGTACTAGTAAATAAAGCAAATACCTATAAATGTAGGTGATGTAACTATTTCCAACCAACAGTGGGGTTAGACAGGGTTGCCTGATCTCTCCATTTCTCTTTAACTTTACTATCGATGACATTATGGAGTCAGCTCTGAAGGATGTGCGTAAATGTGGTGTAGATCTGCACCCTGGAGATAGACTTTTCGACCTCTAGTATGCAGACGATATCGTCTTACTGTGCGATAGCATGCAGGCTGCCCAAATCACACTTAATCAGTTGGCGATCAGTATTATGTATTCTATAAATTCTAATAAGTGTACGTATGTTGATACCTGTAAAGTTGCTGGTTTCTGTTCCGGAAATGAATTATATTGTTTTTCGGATTTTCGACACAAATATGAAGTCAATAAGTTCTTCTATACGGGTCGGAATCTTGACGCGACAGTTACAAAAGCATTCCAACAGCCAGCTGTAGACCGTTATCGACAGCTGCCACATTCGCTGGCCAGCTCCATACTGAAGATCAAATGGTCAGAAATAATTAGCAACAAGAAACTGACTGCGAACAGACCAACCAAGAGCCGATCGCTCAACAAATATGTGGAGGAGACTGGATATGGATCGGGCATACTTTGAGGAGACCATCGAATGACATCGTGCTAGGCTGGCGAGAGGAACTTCAGTCGGAAACGACGAACAGGTCTTCCGAGGGCGCTATGGTAGAGACCTTGCGAGGAGGAGGTCAGAGATTATGGGCAGTCATGGGGCCAGCTGAAGAGGGCCACGGTGAATGGAAGAAAGTGTAGGCATGCTGTTAAAGCCCTATGTTCCACTCGGAATCCAAGGGAACGATAATGACCATTCATGCGTCACTCAGGGGGTGCATGCATTGTGCTCACTTAAGTGTTAAGCACTGGTAGGAACTTATCAACGCCAGAGAATCCCGGAGCTGCGTGAGGGATATTTCTTGGTGGTATACACCTTTGTGGGCAGTGGTGCTATCCTGGTACTTTCAGGGACATGCTCTGAGAATTCCACTCATGAAACGTAAATAATCTGTCTGATCGTCATACCTCAGTCTTCCAGTTTGCGTAAAACGACGTGAATGTAATTTCCGTGTGTATATATATCCGGGCTAGCAATGAGGATATCATCTATGTACTCCTCGGCGAACGGCTATTCAGGCAGCAAGTCATTCATAAATCTTTGAAATGTTTGTGGAGCGTTCTGGAGACCAAGAGGCATCCTCCGAAATATGATTGCAATGGCTTTTTTTGATTACAACTTGATTCCACACTGTAGTTTTGGCACAAGGATGGAATTTTCAGCATGTGATATCGATAGCCCAAATTTTGCAGGCCGACCATAGATATCAGGGGCGCGTCGGCGTATCTTCCTTATCGACCAGAATATTGTGACTGGCGGGAACTAAGTCATTTTTTGGTAAGTATTTTGACTGCAAATAATGTCATAAATATACGGTACTGGGTATCTATCTGGCACAATTCGCCTTTTTCGGTAGAGGTCTCAATCAGTCTGACTTTTTTAGGTACCATATATAGCATTGACCATTGATCACTCGACGGCCTGTAATCATATTTGGCTTTCGTTATTTTTAGATTGTCTGGAACCAATCTTCATGTCCTGGCGAACAGTTGGGGGTCGAATGTCCCTATAAGAAGTTCTCGAGCCATTCTTAGAAGTTTGTGAGTTGGCTGTCAACAGAATCGGTAGTTTCGGGAACTTTTTGGTTGATTGAAGTAGATTTGGTGAATGGTGCCCGCTCGATTTGCCATCCGTATACCAGGAGTTTTCTTTCACCGCCGAGTGTTTCTTCTGAGTAGCCACTAATAAGTCACTTCTGTACAGGAGGTCTACGATGACCATTGTTTGTTAAAAATGAGCACCAGTGAACACCCATGGAAGCTATCACTTAAACGCGACGTTAAGGTTTAGAGTTTTCTGCCCGAATGTCGTGATCTGGGTTATAAGGGCAGCCTGCAGCGTGGTGAGAAACGTTTTTCACGCCGGCGCGGCCTCTTGCTCTTGGTATGATACTGAATGCAGCTCCTTTATCAAACAAGGAGTCTATGTCAGAGTTTTCATCCCTGACGTCCAAGCACCCCTTCTCAAACAGCGGCTGTTGAGAATAGGTTAGTCGTTCCCCATTAGCTTATGGGGTAGTTTAGTCTAGACGCACGTTTTTGTTCATTCTATTGAATGTGCGCCAAACTTCCAGTGACATCAGCGGAACTACCCGGCTGACCAAGATTGTCTAGGTCCAATCTTTAACCAAGAGCGTTTTCTGCTCGGCGATCTACCTCGTCTACTCCGTGTTAGCTGTATTTGTTTCAGTCGTTTCGCTAGCTATGTTACATTGGCCTCTCTAGTTTACAGATTTTTCCGCCTTTGCTCGTACTTACATGGTTCACCTGCCCATCCATAAATCGTCTCTCAAGCATATGATAAGAGATGCATACTTACAGTTCAAGAGGAGAGTCAAGATCTTGTGCGTCTAGTGCTTGTCGAACTTACACCGGAAGGCCTTGTATTCAGCCTCATTTCAGCACAGCCTTTCGTACCCTGCTACCAGCCAAAACGTGTTGCACATAGCACTGTGCAACTGTGATGGAAACCTACCTTCTACGTGATATAACACGTCGCGCTTGAGCACTGTGTGTGGCTGCTCGTTTAAGGGCCCTGCGCCTATTTGTTAATCTCATTGGGTAAATAAGAAAGCACGTCCTCATACCTGGTGGTTTCGGGTTTATTGCTATGCTGGTCAGAGTAGTGTTCTGATTGAGCCAACCATAGATCAGGGCTATGTGGAAACTGGCTCACCAGTTTAGAAACTTAATTTGCTATCAAAATAACTATTTAGAATATCCACCGATGAATCATATTATTGTAGAACTCGAATGTTAAGTGTGAACCTTTATTTGCGCAAACATGGCAGAGGGCGGGTGATGAGGGGAGGTTCTTAGTCGAACAATCGGAAGGGCATCCATCATTCACTAGACAAGGAAAGACTTAGAAATCATAAATAAGACATAGTTACAACCCGACTGCTCGTTCTGTCTTTGTTACCTCCTCATATAGTAGCTAGTGCATACTGTGTTGTGGAGGCCCTGTAATTTGTCTTCAGTCGCCCTAGTCAGTGTTATCTCTCTCTAAGTTTCGTTGATCCTCCCATGTCCAACATTGGCGACCTAAGTAGGCTCCGGTTGCTGAGTTGTTAGAATGACGTGATTCAAGCCTGTATCCCGTGTGTCAGCTCCAAAATGTATTTAATCCGGAAACTGAGGACTGTGGGGCATTACACCAACTTGGATTATTTTTGCTATCTGAGGAAAAGCCAGTGTAGGATTAGTTTTGCCTACAGATTTAGTCCTTCCTCAAAACCGACGATACAGAGTCTTGGCTTAACTACAGTTAAAAACAGAAAGACTTAACTTAAACTTTATCTGTTTCTAAAACATAAAACAAAGCATACAATTACACCAAGAAAAGCACAAATCCATTGTCACACAAGAAAAGACAAAAACATATCGAACAGTATTGAAGGAACAGACAAAATGAACAGTTAATTAATTACATACACACACACACAATAGAGTGACAGGAAATAAAGAACATTCAGGGTCACATCACGTGGTGAGAGTTACATTAAATTAGCCAATAATCGCGACAAAGGGTCACATAGTATCGATTAGCTGTCCGTCAAACTGTCTATCTATCTGTCGCGATTAACAGCTAGTCATGGTGGTTTAGTAAAAGCCTTCTTTCCGGCCTGTTGATTATGCATACATTGACCGTAAATTTAGTTATGCAGGGATACGAAGTGATAATAAACTACTATTCAGCGGCGTAAAGGAAGTATTTCTCAATTTTCTTAGAGACTATCACACCATCTCTCCAACATCGCATTTTTACCGCTATGACGCATTAACATTACTCAGCCAAAGGAGAGGGACGCATGTCTAATGAAGAATATTTTCAGGTATAGGGAATGCTAGGATGTTTTAAAGACATACTAACTGGACATGTAGCAACCACCATACTCTCATCTCTTCAAACACTTAGAATACGCGGTATTTCTCATTGAATCCCAGAATCCCCAGAGGTGAATCAGCCGTTGAACAGTGGATATCCGAATATCATTTAAGTTTACAAACTTTTCGTCTCCAGTGAGCTAATGACAAAGCAGGACGTAAATTATATACAGCACACGAATGCTACTCGACTTTGGCCTCATGCGGTAGAAATAAACAAGTAATTCATCTTCGACTAAATGTAAGGACAGTCGATGATCCCATAGGTTTTGACAGGGTCTCGAAACTCCATCGCTCTGAAGTTCTTCTGGTTTCATTCTCAGTGCCCAGAAAACTGGTAAACAAGTACTTCAGAACCTGTTTGCATAAACCTATCATGCGAACAGAAACAGTAACGTTTTGGGTAGACCCCGTACTAATCGGCTTTTTATTTGTTGGCTACAAGCTGACTTTGTGAAACCTAGGTTTGTAAAATAGACCTATGAACCACCTGATGAGAACTGATACTGTTCCCGTGATGTTTCGCTGATTTCTTTTGGATATTCTAGACTGATTGTGATCTTGGAGTCACTGTAACTGTTTTTATACCGGCAGTAGCAATGACTATGGGTACATTAATTTATATGAGCATTTACATAGATGCAATCAAATATTTTTCAGGAAGTTACTTTTTCCTGTCAGGTTGAGAGAAATGGATAGAAATGATGTTACCGCTCTGTTCACCGCATGCCTAGTAACGTTTTGAGTATCTCAGTCTCCATATGTCCAATTCATAATCTCCAGACTCTGTGTCAGGTGTTGCTTTTTAAACTGACCCCTAAAAGGTTTGTTCGCTCTAAAAATACATACCGCGTTCAGTCATGTTCTGTTAAATTGCTCATTAATGCAGGCCTTAAGCACCTGTGGAAAACCCCATTCAGGAGAATGTGTTCTCTTTAAGCGATCTATCAGCTGATCTAATTGGCATGAATAAGTGGTGAGTCATTTCCAATACTAGCAAAAGCCGAACGGGTTAAACATGACGCAAACAAACACGGTTTTGACGGTGTATTGGTTTTCTTACTTCTTGATCTGTGGTTGACATACGACACACTTCGATTACATTAAAACTTCAGATTCGTGTGATCATAACTGATATGATTATGAACAATGAATTTTGTTCGAAACGTCATCCAGTAAATAATACTGCTTCACTGT
Organism: Trichobilharzia regenti; assembly: GCA_944472135.2. Lineage (NCBI taxonomy): Eukaryota > Metazoa > Platyhelminthes > Trematoda > Strigeidida > Schistosomatidae > Trichobilharzia > Trichobilharzia regenti. The sequence goes on along the minus strand of OX235263.1, from coordinate 105,295,850 downwards.
GTGATACATCTAGTAAACAAACCAATGTGGAAGAAGTTACTTTCTGTTTTCCCACCTAATTGTCTCCAAAATGTCATCGTATCAGGATGGAAAGTTGTTCATGGTCTGCCACCTGATCAGGCGAGGTGCCACTCATAATTTGCAGTTGAGTATCTTTCGATATCGTTTCGTTAACAAACAAATATTTAGTTAAGTGGATTGTAAGTTCTAATCTGTACTTGAGAGCTGTAAGTATTTCGTATGGACTACGCAACCACAACTACCTTCTCAAGGTTAACACCCATAAACTCACCACTAGAGCTAACTTCTTCACCATTAAATATTGCAAACTTTGGAACCAACTACCCTCTGAGATAAGATCCTGTGAAAGGCCTGACAGTTTCAAAAGGAGCCTAGAAAAACATATAAACATGTCCACCCTAGCCCGCCTCAAAGATCTCAACTGCTGGTAGAGTGGAGAGACAATGGCTTTTCAATATTTAACTACGGAAAGTACACTAGTCCCAATACCAATATAATAACACTTAGTAATTATGTAGGTTCAATACTTGAAATTCGATTGTCATTAAAATACTTAAAATGATTAAAATAGCTATGCGGCAAGTGTTCTCTTGCTTTACCATGCTTGTTTCCCTTATAACACTCAGTTATTGAGCCTAATGTATTCTTTGATAATACGAATTATGACACTGACTATGCTCTTATTATACATAGATTGATTTACTTTACGACTACCTGTAGTACTAACTACCCTTCTGTAGTATTGTTAAACAAATGCTGAAATTTTGTTGGTTCTGTTAATATCTTTTTATAATATGTTTAGACACGTTACTTTGCAATGTCAGATGTCTACTATATACAAGACTGTCATGATAATTTAGTACACTAAGTCCTGCCAACCGACCTTACCTTCAGTTCATACTACCTACATTGATCCCTAACTATATTGTTCTGCTGAATCTTGCTTCACTATTCACAAAACCTATTCTTTTTATTCTTTAAGGTTCTAACTTCTTGTAAAGTAATCTGTTCATTAGGACGCATGCATACATATATAATGTTCATAAAGATGTACGCGGAGACCTATTGGAAGCACTCATTAAGAAAGCTAGGGAGATGGAATATGAGGTACGAACATGTCTGGTACCAAGCAATATATTTGCGGTAGCCATAATAATCATAGTCTCAGAGCTTAACATCAAAAAAGGAGGGAGGGTGGCGTTAGCTGATCAGTAGATATGGTGGGGGTCACTAAGGTGAATCGCCCCATTCTGCAGGAACAGCAATACACAAATTAAAGGCTCGAGATATTTCTGATTTTTATGAGGGCTTAGATCTTTATCTTGAAAAAGATAATAATGAACGCCTTGACAGATCATGCTTCTACCTCTAAATATATACTATTCGCCCAGCCTATTGTTGAGATGCGACCATGTGGGATGTGCACAGTTTTATGGGGCATCTTATAAACTAACTTGCTGTCCATTGACTGATCTTTAAATACCACTTCACAATGTCTTATCTCATTCATTTTCCAATAACGTCTTTACTTGATCCTCATTATATCCCATTAAACCTAACATTTTACAGCTCTTTATGACTTATTATATTCCTACTCTCTGAAGGGTACGGTTGTACATTAAATGCACAAAAAGGTATAAAACAAAAACAACTGGCACAACTGAGGATAAATGTATTAAAACCAAAAGTGGACATCATGATAGTACGAGGTATACGTGTAGCATTATACATTGCAAATGAACGTTGTCAGCCTAGGGAGTTTTCTTTTTTAATGCATTTATTAATGATACTTGCACTTACCTATTTCATTACAATTTAATGATTCACCTCAGCACTTTTACTTTTCTAAAACAGCTTTCAATCCCTTGTAAACGTTGTACTTACCTCAATATTGGTTGGTTATCGTATGCCGACAACCACGGGATGAAAACGAAACGAAGTCGATTTTCCCGCTCAACCTGGAGGACAACTGTACAATTCAATAACTATACAGCCTAGTTCAGACAATGTGTATTTATATATATATCAAATATTTAACTGTTGAAACATTATTAACTTGTAGACAATCTACGATTTGATATTATATCATACTTGATCGTGCCTGTAAAAATGGCATGCATTTTCATGTAAATTTATATGTTTATATGAGAATATACATTATTATTATTATTAAGTCATTGAATTGCATATAAGGAAACATCAAAGTTGATGCAGGAAATAGGAAAATGTGAGCAAACTGAAGTTCTGAAGAGGTAAAAGGGCTGGAGAAAAACGAAGTCAGGTCTGAACTGACCGGAAGCCTTATACAGGGAATGAGTGAGTGTGTGTTATACGTAAGCGCTTGAATTTCAAACGATCTTTAGTTTAATTCAAGCTCTTCAAATGGGTATCGGTGATTTTTGACTCAGTGTGTTCTTCATCTGGTATTGCTGAGATTATTAGGCAACCGCACCTCGGGAGCAACAAAAAAGATAAGGCACACAATGTGGAAAGACCAGATGTTACAGGGTATTTACTGTGCATAAGCTAAACCTTTTTCAGTAAAAGTCTGATATCAGTGGATAAATTATCCACAGAGACACTTAGTTACGTTTAAGTAAGTTCAGAATAGTGGAAATATTTCTTCACAAATTCTTGATCTTATAGTTTCACAGCAATCAGGAGCCTTGGCACATACAGTTCGAAGACCTAGAACCGACTGCTTTTTATGTCCTGCATATGTATATAAAATAAAAATTGTAGTTGGCATTGGACGTAAGCAGAGGCGGTCTCTTAAATATAGTATTTATTGTCCAACAAAAGGCGGCTTTTCCGGATTTTTCGGACAGATTATGGATTGTAGCCTTTATTTGCTGTTTAAACTGTAGTTATTACTCATATTCCCTGGGGCTTTGAGAAACATTTTTTTACAAATACTCTCAATCAATAAATTACGTCAGCTACGTTAGCTGTAACCTGACTGCAATGTTTTTTGTTACTGATCCTCGTCTTGGCTATTCTGGAATGTGTGAAGACCCATCTGTTTGTCGTGACTATCTGCGAAATGTTTGTAAACGTGGCAAAAAGTGCAAGTATAAGCATCCGTCATCTGAAGAATGCGAGAGGCTTCGGTAGGTATTCTAAAACACAGTTCCTGTTCAATAACATAATAATGCTTTTTATAGCTTTCAAACTAATCGTATTTCATATTAGCTGGTTTCTAGAAAAAAAACAAAATTTGGTATCTAAAGTTTGCTTTATTTTTTACAATGGGACCTATTCTTTACTGCTCCGACAAGTATGTAGCGGTCAGTTGAATGGTGTGACCATTATTATTGCCGTTTCTGTTAAGTGAGTCTTATGCGAAATAGTTGAAAAGCACAAGCATATGGAAGTCCCACAGAAAAACAGACTGTTTACCCTATCTAATAAGGTGAAGCACGGAAATGAAACCTCTTCCATCGGCTTCCAGTTACGAAAATACGTCGTTATTTTAATGAAAGCCAGTATTCAAGAAGTACATTAGTTAAGTCCCCGATTCACTGCTCGTGTAGCAGGCTTTGATCTTATGGCAATATCCAGCTTCCCTATTTGAAGTAGGTGGAGCGGAACTAGAAACCTAGACACAATTGCTGAAAGCTGTTTCAGTTAGCTACATTTTTAGTTTTAGCGGTAGAATACAACTCCGGGTCTAAAATCAGTTTAGTCTGAAGTTGCAACTAGGAGAACTGAGTTTTCATGATCAGCTTAGTTAGCTGAATGCAACTGTAGAGTGGTTTAAACTGGTTGATGATAATTATTCTTATTCAATCTATTCCTTATGAAGAAACGAAAACGATGACTTAGTTCAAGTGTTTGGGGAGCGCAAAGGTAGCGTACATTGATCAAAGGTACTCAGAGTGAATTGAGTTCATTATGAAGTAATTAGTATGCGAGATGAATAAAGTGGAGTCATTAAGGGAGATAATACTTTTGATAATTAAGAACAGTTTGGTAGCGTCAGTATGTGTGCAGAAATTCACCAGCATCTAGAATTTTGCGGAATGAAGGGCACCTGTTTGACTGTTAGCAAAAGTGCAAAAAATAGGAAGGAGGACGTGAGTGTAAGAACAGTGCTTAATGTAGGGAAAACGTGGAGATAAACGTCGATAAATTCTAGTTCTGATTTTCGGAGTATTGAACCCCAGTCTGGTTGATCCTATTGCCTAAGCTTTATATATGTTTAGACCATGGGATTGTCTTAGGTATGTCACACTAAAGTTTTTTTAGCGCCTAGATGATGCTTCTTGTCTGATGTGTGCTAAGGCAAAGATTTTTATAAACTTTCACCTTTTATAAAGCAGATAGACAGGTGTCTAAATCTCAAGACGAACCTATCTAATCGTACGTCCTATGTAACTTAGTTTACAGAGGTAGTAAATCACTGTATGCTTGAGGATAAGATTAGAGGGACTTCATTTATTTTAGAAGTTGCATCTGCGTTAATCAACTATCAACTGACGAATACAGAAGGCTCGTGTGGCACTTGCTAACCTACATCATCTGTGACGTAGACGTGGTAACCGTCTATTGATTAAAGGAATTGTTTGCTTTATCCTTCTTTATGTTTGAGACATGATCACTTAAAGTGGAGACTAGCTGCCTTTGACCACAGGTGTCTGGGTTATATTTCCCGTGTTAAGTGGTATGATATAGTGGATAATATTGACGTGCAGTGTTAGGTAAGGAGGGAAAGTCGATAAGTTTGTGAAGTTGCTTCGACTGAGTGCACAGAGCAAATCCAACAATAGGGGTTTATAACGTCATAGAGTCACTTGCCTGACTGCTTTATAGATTTCACCTTGTTACGGTAACCGGGTATGCATATCACTGATTGCTTAGACAGTGGGCGTTTTCAGTTGCATTCAATGTTCCTCTAGGTCTTACCACACGAGACAGGTTTGATGCAAGCTGGTTAGACTAATATTAGTTACCATTGGTACATGCTGCTTACCCTATGTTAATCCTTAGCAGCTAGTAGTTTTCAAAACAAAAGAAATTGCACAGAAATCTTTACTTTCAAATTCAGAACTTCGATACTTCGAAGGTTTTTTACTTTTGATAGCTGTATTTCGCAGTCGTAAAGTAAGGTAGTACACACCTTTACGCAGATTTTATCTATAATTATCCGTAAGATAATCCACTAAATAACGTGCAATATTTTGAAATGATTATGATCCGCATTTTCATTCGCATTCATTGTCTAGAACAGTACTGCAATGTAACACTAGCTTGGAAGGTCTTGTCAGTTAATTATTGAGAAACTTCATGCATTTATTCAAGTTAACTATTGATTGTGTTTATTGGGTCACAGTTTGATCTCACTATAAATTGTGCCGTTCTACAGGTCATATACATATATACATATATATATATATATATATATATATATATATATATATATTCGCTCGATACTTACAATCTTTTGATTATTTGGTGAATAATTATGAGTCAAGTTTTTTTCATTTTACAGTCGTTTCGACAAGACATTTTGTCATGACTTTCAAAATTCAACCTGTCGTCGATTGAATTGCAAATTTTTGCATTACACAAAGGAAGAAGAGGAGGTATTTCGGCGTACTGGTTATCTACCCAATGATGTACAGTGGTCTCATCTCTCAGCTTCAAATATTTATGATGAAAAAACACCAATCTGCAAGGTATATGTTTGAGAGAAAAAAAACTGTTGTGTATCCCTTGATTTCCAGACTGATTTAACTTTTGGATTTGATGTTAAACTGTGTTTTTGGAATGTATATGGAAGGCAATAAGGTGTACGTTTATCTTGAATAAGCGAAATCAATTTAAACAGTAATGTCTGTCATGTAATGAATCTTTTATTTTTCCGTACAGTTGAGTTAAAACATGGTCTAAGGATTTATAAAAGAAGGTAGTCTCGAAGGCTTTCTGTATTTCATACATGACTTACTTTCTTATTTTACAATTCGTCTGTACCTACCCTCCTAACTGATGGAACTTTATGAAAGAGCTTTTTTGGTGACCTGAAATAACGCGCCAGTGTATGTCATTAGATAGTTGGATGCAATCTTCAGGAGGTTTTGGACCTAGGTGTCGTGCTTGTTGGCACTCGTCAGCAATCTTGAAGGAACTTGTGTTCCTTCTGTGATCCAAACCCGGGTCAGCCACTGAACTTCCTGCCGATTGTCTCCCAGCCATGTAGGAATAATTTTGAGTGCACCGTGATGGGGAGTCACTTAGCATGATGGCCACATTACAAACTTGACTGATAGAATTCAGTCTGCACTAAGCAAAGGGCTAGTCGCATGACATCAGTCAGTGTCCAGTTGAAACACCAGTAGATACTCAGAGATTTATATCTTATGCTTGAATTTATGAAAAGCTGTTTCGAAATAAGACACCCTACACTCTTTATCCTCATATTTATTACCACTAAAGCAATCTAGCCATATATACGTATACATATATAACGTTAAGGAGTTTACCCCTATTATGTTGTCTAGTTCCTAGTTGTATCTGAATTCTACAATTCAAGTTTGTTGTGTGGTGGTCACTAGACTAATCGACAAGCCATCGTTGATGCATCTTACATAGCAGCTGCAACTAAGTTCCATTCATGTTGACACCTATCAGCAGGGCGTATCTACGAAATTGAAAGAACTGATTTCCCTTCAGGAAAATAAACCTATATGAAATTGCATTCTATCACAGTGCCCAAGTTCCACGCTTAAAATTAAAAATAACCTGTTGTCACTCAATACTACAATCCGAGTTGTTATCAGTAAATTTCCTATGACTCAGTGGAAATGAATAAATACACTGGGTGTGATGAGTAGTAGTCGTGAGGAGTGAGTGAAAGTTCAGGCCAAGAGCTTCCTGCCAGTCTCCTTCAACCATAAGAAATCTATATGTGTATGCCATTATGATGCTATGGTTAGACCTTCTTGATTAATGTGTGTTTTAGATGGACATTCGTGCTCTGTAGAGACGCTGAGGAGGTATGTGATTCTTCATATGATGTTATTGACATTGATTAGGATACATTTTATCCTATTTGTTCTGTTTGATTTAGAATTTGTAAAATATAATCAGAAAATGACTTTGTAGGTATATTCGATATTCAGCTGTATTCGCTATCATTAGTGTCAACAGCAGTGCATGCTCATGATGAGTTTCGAATCAGGTTTTGTATCCTCTTTTTTTGCCATTCTTTTGTTGTGTGTTACTTATTATTATTCCACTATCGTCTTTATACATTGTGATCATTAATCAATACAATTCAGAACGTGATGAGTTTTATTATTAAAACAAACTTTTTGTACTTTCCAAAGTTTATTCCATTCACAGTATAGCGATTCAATTATTATGCTAAAGGTGATGTGGGTAGAGGAGAATGATGCTCAGGAAGGCTGCGTGTGCTATTAGAAGTGTGTGGGCAGTTGTTACTTCCCGGCTGCCCACACTGTGGAAGTTGTTTGATCCTTCGGATACCTGAAACAGAAAGAGGGTTAGTGTTGCGTGATCGCAGAACCCAGGGGACAACTGCTTTAGGCCAGCCGCTCTCACACGGCCTGTATGAACTGGTGCCGTATTAGTAAACTTACCGCCGGTTACGGACCACCGTAGGTGGCGTAAGTCGGGATGTACAGTTTTTTGGGTCGACCTTTTCTAACCCCCTCTCTTTCTCCAGAGTGGAGAGACAGTATAGCTGGCTGGTTGGCTGGCATGCTGGTCATCTGAGGGAAACACCTCACTGATGTTACACCCATGTTCCCCAGCAGTACGACTTCGCCCACAGACCTCCCCCTAGCATAGTGTAAAAACAAAATTCTTACACTATGCCGGTAACTGCTTTCAGTCTAATGGCTATCCTAACAACCTTCCTGGCAGGCATGGTAGGATCTGCAGGAACCATTGGTCCTAGCCAGTGTAGGTTGTTGGGTCATCGCGATGTGCAAGCCCGATCACCACATCAAGGTAGCAGCTATCGGTCGGGGATTCATTGATTAACTGTAAATAACAGACTGATTCTGTCCCACACAGCATTGTTCTCTCTACATTTGTTTTGTTTTTATTGCCCCTATTTGTTCGGCTTTTTGAGTGCAAAATACTTGTCCAGCGTTTAAATGACCTCTATCAGGTACGTTAGTACTATAAAGGTGTGAATAATGACCAACCGATCATATCAATCAATAGTGTGTGTTGTATTACTTTCTTAACCCCTATATCGTTAGTCTCATCAAATAACATTTATTCTCTCGGTCAGTTACGATGAAGTTATAAGGCTTCTTGTCTTCTGTTTCTAACTTGTCGATATGCTGATTTCTTTAGAGTTTTTGCATACAATTAATCCTCGAGTGTGAACAATTTCAATTTATCTAGTGTTTTTGTTGGTTTAACCATCTTTGTTTTTCTTCTTGTCCTCATAATATGTCCGTATAGGATTTCGCCAATGGAGCGTGTAATCGAGGAGCTAACTGTAAATATCGTCATATCACCACCACACAACAACAGGCACAAGAAGTAGCAAATCCTACTGTGTATAATCAATCAAATTTACAGGAAGCTAGTTATGTCAGTGAAAACACACCAGCAGCATCTGCACATATTGATCCTTCTCTATTCAGTAATTCAACTCATTTCAGTCAACCGTCTCTTATAAATAATGCAGTCATTGTATCACCTGCAGATTCAGTTTTAAATCCTGTAAGCAATGCATATATACCTGGTGTTTCTTCACATTCACTTATGGGTCTTATTAGTAATACGTCGACAGGACAACCTACTCTGTATGCTCATTCATCACTTGTCTCAATTACCAGTGCTCCGCATATTAGTCCGTGTTCTTCTGTCATCACAGTCGGTGCTAGTCCCACACAACATCCAAATGTAATTCATCCTCAGACAGCATTGTCTGCGCCTCATGCCACCTACCATATTGTTCCACACGATGCTTCTTCACATCACCATCATCATCATCTACTTGCAACAAGTTCAAGTCATTCACAAGCTCCTACCCTATTAACCATTCCTCTATCTCAGTTTACGTGTAATGTGAGCAATAATAGTTTAATCCAATCACAGGCGGCTATAGCTTGTTCTACACAACATCATGCTGTTGTCACTGGTGTGTTACCAGCTCATCCGTCAATATCATCGGCATCTGCAACCTATTATCCATCTTATGGTGTATTTCATATTAATCAACCTCCCAGTGTAGAGAATTGTGATCAACAACAGGTGGTTACAGCGGCTGAGATGCAGAAACAAATTCATGAAACTAAGTCCTCAAGATGTCCAACATCAGCAGCAACAGAAACAGTTAGAGTGACACCAGTTTCTGCTACAACGACAAAGACAGCGACAACCTCAGTGACATCGGTGTCTTCGTCAACAACAGCTGTGCTAGCCGCAGCAGCAGCGGCTGGTTATATTGCACAACATTTACCTGTTATTGGTTCTAATAATCTATCTAGTGGAAGTAATATATCTCAAGAGCATACTAATTATAATAATAATAGTAGTAAAAATGGTAATCCATCGAAAGGTGTCAGTGTACATGAATCAGCTATAGCAGCTGCGGCGAATTTACCAACAGTGTCGGCTGCCGCGGCAGCCGCCGTAGCCGCAGCTGCTGCATTCGCTTGTTCCACTTCGATGTCACAAAATTCCAAGGTGAGTTTTTTTAAACTAAGTGTCTGTATGGAATTAAATTGTTGCTTTCTTCAACTGGAAGTTCCATTTACGCTTAGTGTAGTATATCTTTGTTGTGAAGTTTTAGCAGGCTAGGTTAAACTTTGAGCACCACCAACTACTACCAATCAACGAATGACCCCGAATGGTCCAATGAGGATCAAATGCCAGCTCTAACGAAGTTACACTTGCAGTTCTATGAGGATAAGGTTTTACAGTATTGCCTGGATTTGGGGTTGCTTAGGAAGGAGAGGATTTGTTCAACGGGGAGGTGTCATGAGTTTAAAAAGTTTTAGCGGGTCGATTTTGATGGATATGTCCATTGTTGTGCAATTTGCTTGAGACGAGTTAGTATTAGGGAAGGTAAGCTGATGATTTTAATATTTCGTAGGAACATTTTTTGCTAGGTCACATCTCTACGTAATCCAGATTTTGTGTATTTGTAATTACTGAGTTTTAAAACAGCCTGTGAGAGGCGCAGCTGCTGAACTGAAAACAGCCTCGTGTCAACAGTTGTTAAGTGGTACCAGCACTGCAGAGACATCGCCTTACGGAAAATGCAGGGGATTACTTCGTTGTTAGGCGGGAAGGTGTCGTTGTACACGTGGACAAAACTGTGCTACTGAAGAAAAAATACAACCGTGGTCGTGAGCGAGCTAACAATGTTTAGGTGATCGGTTTATATGACACCTCCCTGCGGAAAGGATTCGTGGACAGAATACCAGACAGAAAATCTGCCTTAGTACATATTGTCACTCGGCTGATGAAACAGGGATCTACGGAACATACTGCTGAATGGAAAGGTTATAACTCACTGTCATCTCTTGGTTATATTCATCACAGTGAACCATTCTAGTGATTTTGTGGATCCAATTACAGGGACACACACGAATTCTATGGAAGGATTTTGGGGGAGATTGAAAAATAAGATTAGGACTATAAATGGATCTCAAAAGGATGTCATCTATAGTTATTTGGATGAATGTATGTACAGAATGTGGTGTAACTTTTCTATTGGCACTCCTATGCTAAACTGCGAGATGTTTCTGTCACATGTTAGAGAAAGATACCCTATGTAACGGTTTTATGCGGTTTTTATGATTCCCCCCCCCATAAATATACGTTTTCCATAATAGAAATCCCCTAATTCATATGATAGGTTCGTTGAAGGTAGTTCGCTGATCGGTAGTTAGTGGTGCCTAAAGTTTAACTTCGCCGTTTAGCCGTGAACATGGAGTACTGACAAAGTATGTTACTCTAAACTAAGGCACTCTTCGATCTCATACAGCCTACAGAGAGTTGTTATCTAAAGTAATGATGACAACCAGTGGTTTCCACCCACTGTTCTCATTTTTGTCTAATTTCATCATAAAATGTGATGTACTAACTGAATTGATCCTGAATGACTTTAGCGAATTAGAGATTGACCTACTTACCAGGAGAGACAATCTTTTTGTGACTAGGAATATGCAAATGATATTGTTTTCTCCTAGATGAAGACACTGATAAAATGCAGAGTCCTCCTGAAAACCTTCGACTGAAATCTTTGAATATTTGGCATATGATTTCCTCTTGTCAAATGCAAGCTGCTGTTACAGAACATTGGTCTACGCCGACACGTAGTTTCAGGATGAGTGATGTGGTTGGGTGTTTTGACCACTTCATTTCTTTGGAAAGTTGCATCTGCCCCACCGGGTGGATTACTGTCTAAATCTCAGCATGGATTCAACAAACTCATGTGGTATTTGTCGAATTACATCATCTCGGGCATAGACGTGATGTCCGGCTATTGATTAAATAGCACGCGTACTACAGCTGTTCGCACCTCCCCTCCTTTATAGATATACGGAAAGGCTGTTGAAAGAGGAAGATATGAAAATAATAATAATAATAATCTACTTTATTCCGAAAACAGTAATTATAATACAGAATGGAATTCTCAGCATTTGTCACAATATTGCATCTGATTTACTTAAAATATAAATAAAATTAAAACAAAAATTAACCAGAGGAATTTGACCACTTTTACGATATAAAGTCAAAAATATTCGAAGCACAAATTGAGAATATTACATATGACAATCATAATAATAGTAATAACAGTGAGTTTGTCCAAACAGTATTGACGATTCAGTTTGGTTTGGAAATTTTAGCATGAATCTAATTTTCTGTTGATATAGCAATATGGTGAGGGGAAATACAAAATTATCAGTTATAACACAGCTCAAATGATGTTCATACTTATGAAAAAAATAAACAAATAAAAACAAAAAATTGGGAGGATTATAAATATAAGAATTACAATAACAATAAAGTTTGATGTTGTAAGGGTGGAGGAAATGTCTCTGTCTGTTTTCGACATAGAACTTTGCACAAATGTGCGGAAGTTCAAGTCGCCACATTCCGTGTAGCACGCGAAGCAAGAGAAGAAAGTACAAGAAAAGCATAATAGAAACAGTGAGCAGAGGTGTGAGACAAAGGAGTAATAAATAAATACAAAACAGTTTCATTGAAGATCATAAGTCACAGGGAGTGGATGCATCTGCGCCACTGAGAACGATTTTGAGCCATGTCACCAATTGTTTCCAACCATAGATTTTTGCCGTCCCGAGGACCCCAGCCTGGAAGTCTACACCTTCCTACGTGGCTTAGACCAACTGTTGTGGATTTCATTGACTGGTGCCAAGTTTTTGTTTGACCGCCGCTAGCTTTTTTCCAGCCTGACCCTATATCCGCTAACATAGCTCGTCGAGGGAGGCGATGACTTGGCATACGTAACACATGTCCTAACCATCTCAGTCTTTGTAGCTTCACGACTTCGTCGATTGATTTCCCCTCCTTACCTAGAACTCTACGCCTAATCTCCATGTTGCTCACCTTATTATGCCACTTTACACGGGAAATAGAACGCAGGCACCTATGATCAAAGGTAGCTAGTCTTTTCATGTCTTCCACTCTCAGTGGCCAGGTCTCACAACCATAAAGGAGGACGGAGCGGACTGATGAGCAGTACACCCGCCCTTTGGTCGATAGTCGAACATCTCGTCTACGCCAGAGTCGGCGTAAACTAACAAATGCGAAACGAGCCCCTTGTATTCGTGCTGAGATTTCGTCAGAGATCAGCCCGTTGGGGCTGATGGAGGAAATGGTTTATTTAGTAGTGCAAAGAAGGTTAGTCAGTTCATGCCTAACACTATTTTCATCACATAAATTACGTGCCGCCAAATATGATATAGTGGAATTTTTATACTTCGATGTACGTGCTTAAAGTCTTCTGAAAAGACCTCTGGTTGTACCTGAGGTGACAGAAGGTTGAAACTGCGGGTAGAGTGGGTGCTCACAGTCTGACAAAATTCCTTTAGCAAATTTGTTGCATGACATCAAGTGCCTATCAGTGACAATATCAACGATATGGCCCAATGGGATACCACTCGTCCTACTGAGAGTCTTCAGAGTTCTACGAAGTATGACGCAGTCCTTTTTAAGCAATCCGGGAAAGAATAAGCAAGGGTGAACAGTGAAGAAGAATAGGTAAAGTACACCAGTTGACAAACTGTAAGAGGAGTGGTTGGTTGAGTTATGCCTGAGTGTCTTAACTTCTTAGTGTATATAGTCAGACGAAATATTCTTTTAGAAATCTCTAAGACATGTGAAGACCAGGATAGATCAGAGGAAATAATTAATCCAAGATATTTAACGCCAGACTTGGTTTCTATATCAGTATCATCAATTTTGCAAGGGTCATAGGAATTAGGAGCTTCATTTAACTTTCTTTTACATCGGAAACTGAAATTAACAATCTGACATTTGGAAGGATTTAGTTTAGAGCCGTTGGACGAAGACCATTTGCTAATTCCTGATAGAAAGCTGTTCATCTTAGTACAGTATGGCTGGGAGTTAACTGACACTGAAATAGTCCGATCATCGGCATACTTAACATTTCATCAGAGTGAGGTAAGTCATGCAAGAGGAAAGAAAACAGAAAAGGAGAAAGGACAGTGCCTTGAGGGACACCAGCCTCAGTAAGCAAAGAAGTCGACGACTTTCCCTAACTGACATACAGTGTAATGCTTTCTTTTTGAGAAATAAGAATACACCCATTTGACAACTCAACAGTCAGACTGACCGTCTTTAACCAAAAATGCTTGCGTTCTGTCTCCGCTGAGTAGTATAATATGAGTGTAGAGTGTTAGGTAAGCAAGGGTAAGTAGTCGATCGATGTGGTTGTGAAGGTGAATCTCCCATATTTTTTTTTTACTAAATCGTCATTTGTTTTTCCACACGACTATTCTTTCTCCCTCACATTTCTGTTTAGTATAGTCTTTTTGAATAATGTGTGTGTGTCTCTCTCTCTCGTTTGTCTTTCTTTTTGTGCTACTCGGTGTGTGACTAATTGAACTGTTACACTCTTGTGTGTGTGTTGAAACGCAGTCAGTTAGTCAGTCAAATCTCAGTAGATGGAGATGGCTTTAAATGTCATATATGCATAGTGTTTTAGTGTGGTTCCTATTGCCTAAACCGATGACCTTCTGCTGCTTTAGTTTTATTCTCATCTTGAGACAGACTTGTAACTAATACTACCATAATTAGTAGCATGATGATGGTGTGTTATATTTTTAAACAATTTTTGAAATAACTCACTTGATAAATTGTATCAGGTGATGTTTTGTGCTAAAATACGTGAATCTTTGAGAGTTAAGAAGAAGAAGAAGTAGGTGTGTGCTGCTATTGCTTATCTCAAGGCTGAAACTGTCTGTCTGTTTTCGACATAGAACTTTGCACCGATGTGCACCAGTTCAAGTCGCCATACTCCCTCCTTGTAGCACACAAAGCAACAGAAGAAAGTAGAAGAAATGCATAATAGAGACAGTAAACAGGGATATGAGACAAAAAGAATAGTAATAACGAAGAACAAAACAGTTTCATTGGATATTATAAGTCACAGGGAGTGGAGCATCTGCGCTGTCATTGAGAACGGTCACTTTGAGCCATATCACCGATTGTCTCCAGCCTTCATTGATTTTTACTGCATCAAGGACCCCAGTCAGGAAGTCTACACCTTCCTACGTAGCTAGCTTAAACTAACTGTTGTGGATTTCATTGACTGATGACCAAGTCATGTTTTCGTTTGACCGCCGCTAGCTCTTTTCCAGCTTAACCCTATGTCAGCTAACATTACCCGTCGAGGAAGGCGATGACTAGGCATACGTAACACATGTCCTAGCCATCTCAGTCGATGTAATTTCACAGGTTCGTTGTCGATTGATTTCCCCCCTTACCTAGGACTCGACTCCTAACCTCAATATTGCTCACCTTATTCTACCACTTCACACCTGAAATAGAACGCAGGCACCTATGATCAAATACAGTTAATCTTTTCAATGACCAGGTCTCGCAGCCATAAAGGGAGACGGAGCGGACTACTGAGCAGTACACCCGCACTTTGGTCAACAGCCAGCCGGATATCACGTCTACTAAGCCAGAGACGGCTTAAACTGGTATATGCGAAGCTAGCCCTTTGTATCCGTGCTGAGATTTCCTCAGAGATCAACCCGTTCGGGGCTGATGGTACTTCCCAAATAAATGAAGCGGTCAACGTGCTGTACCACTTCACTCCCTATTTCTAAACTAGGTGTCAGTGTAGTCCAGTCTTGTGGAATCATGTTGCATTTGCCGGGAGCTAATCGCACGCCAAACATTTGTAGATTGCAGCTCAAGGTGTTCAGAAGACTCTGCATTTTGTCAGCGTCAGCGTTATGAATAAAAGTGACTACAAATTTAAAATGATGTCTATTCTTGATGATAAAAGCAAATTTAGCCGTGATCCCTCTTCAGAGTACACTTCGTTTACTTGATATGCTTTTCCATCTTCCAGTTTTTTTTGATTTACTTTTGCTTTTGATTTGATTTGATTTTTTTTGATTTTAGTATCATGCTATGCTTCCAAGTACTCAGACGAAGTTCAATGATTTGGATATGGAGTCTAGTTCAGCAATTCCTTCGCCTCGTATTATTACCAGCAATAATAATAATAACAGTAATAGTAATAACAACAATATAACCTTGATGAGTAATACTGAATCATGTTCATGTCAAAACTCACCACACAAACCAGATATCCATAGTATTAATAATAATAATAACAATAGTAATAATGATTATAACACAAATATGACTGCATGTTTTCAAAATTATCCACACTGTTCAGGCAGAGAATCATCATATTCCCACGATAATAATCCCAATAGTGGCAGTAATAATAGCAATAATAACAGCACTTCAGTAGACTCTTTATCTAATCCTATGCCTTCTTCATCGGAATACTTGAATCCAGCGGATGAAGAACAAGCTAAGACAGCAGCTGCTGTCGCTGCCGCAGCATGTATTGGTAGGTGGATGATGGTGATGATGATAATAATGATGAATGTGTGCTATTTTTTTTAATTCATGGAAAATTCCCATTGTGTGTAACATAGAAAATCAAAACAAGTGGTGATTAAGCGAGGTGGCTCTTTTCAACAACGAATTTTTCATCAAGCTGTACAATCATATATATATATATATATGGTTTTTTGTAAGAAGTTATATCCGGTGTGGGAATTGAATCGTAGGTGTGAACGCATAAAACAATAATAATAGTAATATAAAATGCAATTAAAATTGAAATGTTTGTGATTATAATCATATTAATATATGTGTAAAACTTGGGCGCTGTGGTAGTAAGTAAATTCCATGACTCAAAGTCGTGTGACCACAATTGATATGATTATGAACAATGAATAAATTGTGTTCGAAATGTCATCCAGTATACAATACTGTTTCACTGTGTGATACATCTAATAAACAAACTAATATGGGATTATAATCATAGTTAAATGTCATATATAGAATAATTCATAGGATGGATACAGCTTGGAAGGGGTTTGCAGTTATAGGATTAGTGGGCGAATCGAATAAAATAAAAACGTTACGTAATATTGTGTGAAATTTGATAACATAGAATTTAACGATGTAAAAAAAAATTGATTTAGAATGACAAGTGAAATAATGCTGGGAACAGTTCAAAGTGAGAATAGTAATAATAACAAATGACTTATTAAAGGAAGGTAAAGATTGGATAATGCAACGAGCAACGAGGAAACAGGCATAAAATGGACTCACACAAAAAACTTGGAGGATCTGGACTTCGCCGATGATATATGTCTGATTCATCACAAACTAGAAGATATGCAAGTGAAAAGCAACAAGTTGGCAGAAGAAGCATCAAAGGTAGAACTTCAAGTAAACATAGAGAAAGCAGAGGTGATGAAGATTCCTGGCCAACAGCAACAACAGACAACAGTCAGCATAAACGGGAGGAACCTGAAAGAAACAACCTCCTTTACCTACCGACATACCCGGGAAGCATCGCTTCAACTAAAGGCGGATGGAACTGACGACGATATCAATCAAAGCAAGGATAGGGAAAGCAACGCCAGCTTTCGTTACTCTCAAGTCTGTGCGAAGGTCAACAGTACTCAGCATCAAAAATAAGATCCAGATTTTCAACTCCAATGTGAAGTCAGTCAGTGCTACTATACGGATCAGAGAGTTGGCGCGTCATTGAGAGCACCTCAAACAAACTACAGACCTTCATCAACAGCCAGCTGTCTTCGCTCAATACTCAAGATCAGATGGCCGGCCAGAAAAGATAAGCAACAGAGATCTCTGGCAATAAGCGAACCAACCAGGAACCGATTGTGCAACAAACAAGCAGGAAGAAATGAAGGTGAATTGTCCATACTCTGAGGAAACAAACCATCAAGTGACATCATCAGACAGGCTATTACTCGAGTGGAACCCGAATAGGAAGCGGCGAGTTGGTGGTCAAGGCGTGGGTGACATGGAGTGGAGGAGGTCATGTGAAGAGGAGATGAAAGCATGCGGGCAGCCGTGGAGCTAGGTGAAAACTTTAGCAGAGAACCGAATGCAATGGATGGAGACGTGAGTGGCTGAAGCCCTATATTCCTCTAGGAATTAAAGGATATAATAATAAATAATAGTAATGCAAATTGAATAGACAAAATGATAAAAATGAGAAACTGGTAGAGACAAAATATGATTAGGGATTACCACACTTTAGCATAGAAGGATTAAGACCACGAAAGTTGGATGGGTTGAACGAACTTTTTCTGTACACAGAGATCTGGCTTTTCTGTTTCGATAGCCAAGGATGGCTTCAGCAATACAGATGAGTCGGGTACGTAGGGATTTGGGTAAATTACTCTTTGCCTTGTAGATGACTTTAAAGGCGGAGGCTATAGAGAGAGATAGGGTGATTATTATCGACCAGATGTTCAGTGATCGCGCTTCTTATTGTTCCACTTCCACCTCTTCGTAACAACCATGCAGGATAGTATTCTTCCACCCTCTTGGACAAAATTTGAGTCGAACGACCGATATACCTAGCTCTTTGTTTTACAACGTTAAATTCTATGCTATCAAATTTCACACCATATTACGTAACATTTTTATTTTTAGTTTATTCGATTTGTCTACTAGTTCTATAATTGCGCACTCTTTTTCAAGGTCTATTCATCCTATGAATTTTTCTACATATGACATTAATTTGCTTTGCCACTTGACATTTAACTATGATTATAATCACAAACATTTCAGTTTTCAATTGCTTTTCATACTATTATTATTATTTTATGCATTCACACGTATGATTCGATTCCCTCACCGGATATAACTTCTTATACGATTGTACAGCTTGATGATAAATTCGTTGTTGGAAAGAGTTTCTTCGCTGAACCATCACTTGTTTTGATTTTCTAAATGATGAATGTGATGATATTTGTCGTTTACTGATTAAATAATAACCGATCGATAGCTGTTTTTTTGTGTGTGTACTATATTAGTGAATCACATTGTGCATTTGGGTTTTATATAGTGATGACTCTCGGTTATCCAAGCAGAATCCGATTAAGCGGGGTATATAGATCCATTGAGAACAAAAATACCCAAGACATTGACTAATTCTTATTGTTAAATGATGGCCGGACTAATATTGAGAGAGACTGAGACCAAAGTGACATGTTTTGGTTTTCTGTTTGCGATTTTGAACTACATCGTTTTCATACCTGTTTATCTGTAGAGGGACTAACCACACTCACTCTCACTGTTAGTAGTCGAAAAATTAGTGTCTGTAGCTGCGTGACCGCCGTCTCTGGCGTAGACGTGATATCCGGCTGGCTATCGGCCAAAGGGCGTGTGTACTGCTCAGCAGTCCGCTCTGTCTTCCTTTATGGCTGTGAGTGACACATACCCATTGAGAGTAGAAGACATGAAAAGGCTGACTAGCTGTCTTTGATCCTAGGTTTCTGCGTTCTATCTTCCGTGTTAGGCGCCGTGGTATCCTAGGGTGAGCAATATTGAGGTTAGGCATTGGTCTAGTTCTAGTTAGGTAAGGAGGGGAAATCAATCGACAACGAGCCTGTGAAATTACATCGACTGAGATGGCTAGGACATGTGTTACGTATGCCTAGTCATTGACTTCCTCAACCGACGGGCAATGTTAGCTGACAGCGTCAGGCTGGAATAGAGCTAGCGGTGGTCAAACCAAAACATGACTTGGTCATCAGTCAATGAAATCCACAACAGTTATTTTAAGCTTGCCACGTAGGAAGGTGTAGACTTCCTAGCCGGGGTCGTTGGGACGGTAAAAATTAATGAAGGCTGGAGACAATCGGTGATATGGCTCAAAGTGACCGTTCTCAATGACAGCGCAGATGCTCCACTCCCTGTGACTTATAATATCCAATGAAACTGTTTTGTTCTTCGTTATTACTATTCCTTTGTCTCATATCTCTGTCTACTGTCTCTATTATGCATTTTCTCTACTTTCTTCTATTGCTTTGTATGCTACAAGGAGGGAGTGGGGCGACTTGAACTGGTGCACATCGGTGCAAAGTTCTATGTCGAAAATAGACAGATAGACAGCTGCGTGGCAGTGTCACATCAGTATTTCTGAGGACGGATTTCCCTTGTTTACAGCAAGTGAAAACCATCTTTTAATACGTACCTATGAGCTTGTAAATAACTGAAGATTAGTTATTGAACTATTATTGTAACTCATATCGAATTTTCATACATTTGGTTCCTTTGGTGAATTTCGATCGACAGAAAGAAAGACCAGATTCGCGGCATAAAATATGATGTCATCAGTCTATTTCACAGGTTCTCATCAGCTAACTGCACACCACTACCTGAAATTACAATGGTTATAAATAATAACATTTCATAATTCAATGTTTGAAACGTAATAAAGAAGACATTGTAAGATGAACGCATCCGGAATATACGTATTACAATACTTTTTAGTTCAAGTTACCATCAATTTATATGCTATCAAACTATGAAAATTAGGTGGGGGGGAGGTGAACATGGAAACTCAAAAAGGTTAAAGTTCATCAAACTGAAAACCTGCTTAGTGAGTTGAGCTTACTAGTGTGTATGAATAATCATTGTAATGAAAGTAATACGGTTACCAAGGCTGGGAGATAGATTGACTACACTCTCTCTGTATGTGTGCATAAGTTTCGTCTGAAACACTTGAGTGCAATCGCTTCAGCAATAAATCATAGTAGATTTCCTGTCCTTTGTATGTTTAATATTTTGAAGAATTTGGAAATCTTGACAAAATGACCTGTATCCACAGGGTGGGTGTCTGGTAATTGCACTTTGTAAATATCTGCTTCCTTTTAAGCATAATTTTCTTGGAATATACTCTGAAAATCGGATAGAAGTTCTGTCTTCTTTCTGTCCTTCCAATGTACTCACTGCCATGGGTGAGATTTATCTCGTGGTTACAGTGTAGCCTACAGTAGGTTGTTGATCGCTGGATAGGCCTGTCTATTCGGCACCACTCAACTCCTGCAAAATGAAATTTTTCTTTGAAGTGCGCATAATCAGTTCGATTGCATAATTCCCAACTGAAGGTTTGTCACCAATTCCTGTCTTTTTTCAAATAATCTATTCTTGATTAAAATATATACATTCAAGGTATTTATTTGTAAACGTTTCTGTATTGTATAGTATTCAATTTTCACGTGTGTGTGTATGTGTGTTGTAGGTGCTATTTTCTCTCAACCAATGGCTGCTGCAGCAGCAGTTGCCGCCAGTAGTGGTGCAGCTGGTGGTGGTGTTGGCAATTCAACTTCATCATCAGTTGCTGCAATGCTCGGAAATTTAATTGGTTGTAATGAAAAAGATATTATGCATGCTGTTCAATCGTCATCAGCGACGTTATCACCGTTGTCGTCATCATTATCATCTTCGTCTTATGGTGGTGGAGCATCGTTGTCACAATCCAATTCATCTAGACATAACTGTTCTATTAGTATTAAATGTGATCATGATGCTACAGTTATCAACCGTTGCCCACAGCAACAACAACAACAAAAAATTTCTACAGTTGATGAGAAAAGTTCAAACGATGATCATCAAAATGAACATGGGGGTGGCGGCGGTGTTGTTGGTAATAATAGTAATAATAATAATAATACTAATAATAATAATTCACTGGATCAAAATAATGTTCAGTCGACGAATACTGTCAACGCTTCTTCATCGTCATCAGATCGTTGTAAGTGTACAAATACCTTGCTGGATAATAATTCACATTCTCTTCAAGATACAATTACCTCAGATTCAAACAGTTGGTCCAGGTAATGTTTTTTCTTGATTATGAAAATGTTAATGAATTTTGTAAATTTTATTTTGAGTTGTGGATGTGAAATCTTTTGAAATTTCATGCCTTGAGTTCTGAGGACAAAACAGGAGACTTTAAACTTGAGCTTCAAAGGCAAGAGAAGAAACAGAAGGCAAGAGCCAGGCAACAGATTGTTGATTGAGAAAATCAAGCGATATTTATAGATTTTTATGTACATTATTGTCAGCGAAGAAGCAACGTCTTCTGACGGGTTGTTTTCTTGCCCAAGGTTATTCTGTCATCTCTATGTGGCCGTTTCTCAGAAAGTTAAGCCATATATCTGCGAATCGTATTTGCACAAGTTAAGTCTGCTGTGATTGGTTGTTGAGTTCCTCAAGTTTAAGCTTTGTTATAGATCTTCTGAAGATCCTGATTCCGGACGTGTAACATTGACGCAAACCGTTGTTTACAATTTTGGCTTGTTCGCAGCCAGCTGTTACCACACACACACACACACACACACACCAACCTTCCTTTTCTGGGTTTGCTACTGGATAGTTAAGACGTAGGAGTACGTTGGTTGGGGATCGAACCTCAGATTGCGTGCGTTGGTTGATGTGAAGCTACGTCGATCGAGATGGCTAAGACACGTGTTACGTATGCCCTTAACTGTTGCCTTCTTCGACTGGCAGTTTTAGTTGTTATAGGATAAGGTTTGAAAAAAACTAGTGGTGGTCAAACAAAAACATGACTTCATCAGTCGATGAAATCCATAACAGGCTGGATTGAACAGTGTAGAAAGATGTTGACTTCCTGACTGTCTGGGGTCCTCGGGATGCTAAAAACCAATGAAGGCTGGAGGCTATTGGTAATATGGCTACTTTTGTCTTTCTATGTTACTGTTCTTTCTCCCTCACGTTTCTGCTAATTACCACTTCTTAGAATCTCTTTTCACCGTCTCTCTTTTGTCTTCTTTTGGGTGCTTCATGGAGTGTGGCAACTTAATGTACTACAGCACTTCCGTGCAGATTTCAATGTTGAAATCAATCAATCAATCAGTTAGCGTGGTTCGCTGAGTATTCTATCGCTGAATTGACTGAATACTGAATGTTGCATCTCTCTTTGTAGACTTATGTATCTCTACACTTTAGGGTGTGTATGTCATTGGCATGTTGGACAACAATGTTTTGTAATTAAGCGTTTTAAATATTTGAGTTTTATTTGTGAAGGTATGTTACTATGCTCAAACCATCTACAATGCTTAGGGGTGAAGTTAGCATTCTGCCTGTTCAGCATTCAGTCTGTCTGTCTGTCTGTTTTCGACATAGAACTTTGCACAAATGTGCGGAAGTTCAAGTCGCCACATTCCGTGTAGCACGCGAAGCAAGAGAAGAAAGTACAAGAAAAGCATAGTAGAAACAGTGAGCAGAGGTGTGAGACAAAGGAGGAGTAATAATGAAGAACAAAACAGTTTCATTGGAAATCATAAGTCACAGGGAGTGGATGCATCTGCACCACTGAGAACGGTTTTGAGCCATGTCACCAATTGTTTCCAACCATAGATTTTTACCATCCCGAGGACCCCAGCCTGGAAGTCTACACCTTTCTACGTGGCTTAGACCAACTGTTGTGGATTTCATTGACTGATGCCATGTTTTTGTTTGGCCGCCGCTAGCTTTTGTCCAGCCTGACCCTATATCCGCTAACATTGCTCTTCGGTCGAGGGAGGCGATGGCTTGGCATACGTAACACATGTCCTAACCATCTCAGTCTTTGTAGCTTCACGACTTCGTCGATTGATTTCCCCTGTTTACCTAGAACTCTACGTCAGTGGATATAACCATTATCGTATAGTGATTCATAGAATGAAGCTTGGACTGCCAATAAATCCACACTTAAATGTTGAAATGAACTGTCGTCAAGATTTGACAGAATGGTTCTGAAATATTTGGGCACCGAGTGAGAAGTAGACATTTGTAAAATAATTATATTTCTAAAATCTCACTCGGCGCCCAAATATTTTAGAACCATTCTGTCAAATCTTGACGACAGTACATTTCAATTATTTTGCAATCGAAATAAATTAACAAAGAAACTGTGTAATCGGCACAGTCATCGTGTTTTCACTCCCCGTTGTCTGCAACAGAAAGCATATCCCAAATCCATAGCTGTCGAGTCGTCTGACAACTCCAGTAGGTCGAATAAAGCAGCTCAGTCTTCAGAAAGAAGACAAAGCAATAAGTTTGACAGGGTGTATTTCAACTAAACTCTAATCCTAAACACCATAATTTTGAAAATACAGTCTAATCATAAAATTCTAGATACTAACAGTTTGAACAGACATGAAGGTGTGAGGTGTGTTAGCTGATGCATAAGAAATCCTAATTAATAAATAGGAATGGATATATATCACTAATTAATAATACTTGGTCAAAGTTTCCCGATTGTCTATTTCTTCTCATGGAGACGTTAAGAAACGATTTACAATTGTTCACCCACACACACACACATACGCACTGTGTTTAAAGTGTTTAACAAAGGTAGACCAATATTTGTAAGTCCGAGGTCAAATTTTGATCACAGCTCATACAATTTTGTTTACTCTACTTGTTGATACTTGTTCTATATTTCATGATTGGACAAAGTTTTTAAAAAACAATAAATGTTCCTTTTATATATAAGCCTCTGTTATGTTAATTTCGATTGATTTCCCTGAAGAAGTTCGGACCAGATTGCCGAACGAAACGTTGGAATTACTCATTTCAATATCGCTGAGATTTTACAAATATAATTATTTTACAAATGTCCACACTTGAATAATTGTCTCTTTATTTCACAAACACTGCATGAGGTAGACACAAGTGTGTGTGTGTGTGTAACAGTGTTGCATTGCCATGTCGTTAGAAGCACCAATAACTGTCTGTCTGTCTGGATTCAACATAGAACTTGGCACCGAAGTGCAGCAGTTCGAGTTGCCACCTTCCAAAATAGCACACAGAGGTAGACAAGAAGATGAGTGAAGAGAATCAATAGAGTTTGACAAGTATAAGAGTGAAACA
Organism: Trichobilharzia regenti; assembly: GCA_944472135.2. Classification (NCBI taxonomy): domain Eukaryota; kingdom Metazoa; phylum Platyhelminthes; class Trematoda; order Strigeidida; family Schistosomatidae; genus Trichobilharzia; species Trichobilharzia regenti. The sequence continues at coordinate 105,271,385 of OX235263.1, read as the reverse complement.
GAATGGGTAATGGTAGAAAGGAATATGAAAGATTACAGAGACTGAATACATCTGCGCCATTGACAATGATTTTGAGCCATGTCACCTATTGTCTCCAGCCATTGATTCCTAGAGTCCCGAGGGCCCCAACCCGGGAGTCTGCATCTCCCTGCCTGACTCAGTTTAACTGTCAAGGATTTCATGGTGTCTTTTCTGCCCTAGTACTCAAAGCTATCCCTACGCCAGCTAATCCTCGTGAACTGGCTGTGGCATCTCCTGACACCCTCAAGGTGAATTTTGCAGATTCAACCTGATGGCCAGGTGAGGTTAGGTGAATAACCATACTTAGGTCTTGTATGCGTGTTTCTGAAGCACAACATACATCAATGGCTCGTGATGCCAGGGTCTTAGCTAGTGATGCTTGTTGTCCTATTTGGCAAAGTGTCCTAACATTAAATGCTCCTATATGAAATTGGTGGCGTGGCTTTAGGAGACTATCGGTGGTGGTTTTTTGGCTTCCATCGTTTTTAGTGGACACAGAGTGAAGAGGGAGTGAGGAGCCATCAAGTAGAGGAGTTGCATCAGTGGGAGGAAGGCAAGGTAATAGAGATGAAGATGAAGACAAAGATGAGTGAGGATTAGAGAGGTTTTGTGTGTATTTCGGATTGTGAGGGCGTTTGTTACTTCCCGGCTGCCCACACCGTGGAAGTTGACTAATAACTGTAAGGATCGATAGCTCTTATTTATACTGCTAGTTGATGAGAACTCTCGAGTCAGATTCCAGTGGCTGTGAATCGTCTACGAACTCGCTTTGTAACCAGAAGCACCTGGGTTCGAGCCCTGGCGCTGAATGCGTACCGCCAATGAATCCCAAACTAAGCTGAAGAAACACCTGTCCAGTACTTTCTTGTTGTTTTCAGTAGTTTTCCAACTGTTATGTCAATCCGTCGGCAAACTTGAAACTTCCGAAAACTCAGTCGTTCGAAATGTCTTCTTTCAATGAAAGCAAAAGTAAGCACAGGGATATAAAATCGCCGCATCAGGTAGGAGTTTAGCAGGGCGGAGCAAGTTTCAAAATAAATGGAAAGATGTAGTGTAGGAGTTTTGGAAATCTGTGAGAGAAATGTATCCATTCCTTTCCCTTCTTCAAATTTTGTTTGGCAATCGATCATTGGTTTCTTGCTCCTAATTTTTTCTGGTCATCTTATCTTTAATAACCTTTTAAACATTGAAGTATGAAATGTTACCTTATTTATTTATAACAATTGTAATTTCAGGTAGTGGTGTACAGTTAGCTGATGAGAACTTGTGAAACAGAGTGATGACATCATATTTTACACTGCAAATCTGGTCTTTCTATCTCTATTATGGATAAGATTTTATTTTGATAAGTCACACGATGTTACACAGTAATATTAACTGATGACCAACTTCGAGCACAAACTATTGCCACTCATAATCATATCAAGTCACTCACTCACACAACTTTTTCCTTCATTTATATACATATGTGGAATGGATGATTAGACATTTGAATAAAAATCATATGGGATAATGTACATTCAGAAATAATAATGAGAGTGTCATTGATCAAATACAGTCAGATGGGAAATAAGACGAGTGTTTTTATAATCAAAATAAATGAGTGACTTGTTAGAATGTCATGATCTACGTGAATTGAATTGAAATAGAATTTTAAGATTATTTATTATTCTCCTCTGACTTACTGGTGGTAATAAAATCTTCCATGCATATCTCTGGTATTTGCATTGAGTCATTTCTGCTTCATATGTTGTGTTGATTGTACACTCAATGAATCAGGATTCAGTAATTATTCTCTCTCTCCACCTACATAGATTAATTCTTAGAATCTTAACCCTCTTCCACCATATTGTGTGGTTGTGTGTTAATGCATACATGTAGTGCAATTGCTGAGCTTATTTTTGAATTACTCATCTTCTCGGGGTCAACCATTCTTACCTTAGCTAAATTCTTATGTTCCGACAATCTGATTACCCCCGATCTACTAGTTTGACCTATATATAGTTGACCACAACTCATAGTCATTGGAAGGTATTTTGCAATTTATATTATTTTGTTTAATTGGATCAATCTACAGGGTCTTTTATTCTACAGAGCTTGTTCCTGCCTGAATGAGTTTGTAGGTTTTTGAGTGCCACCACCAGCCTAATTCCTTACTTATTAACAATCTTTCTCTCTATCGAAATTTATCCAATGGAACCAAAATGTATGAAATATTTATTTTTTATTTCCTTTTTTTTTACCTCTAGCGTAACAACAACAATGGCGTCAGCTGCAAAAGCCGCAGCTGCAGCTGCCGTCGCGGCTACAGCTGCTGTAACTGGTTCCGCTAATTTCTTTCGTCTAACACAATTGAAAAATAAAGTTGATCCTCAATTACAATCAGGATCAGGATCGTCATCATTATCATCATCATCCAGTTTGATACCTGCATCAACTTCTAGCCGTCAATACAACTCCTCACTTCGGTGTATTGATCAGTCTAGGAATCTTCGACTGAGTACTAGTACTACTACAGATCAAATGTCTTCATCTGTTATGGTCCATGATGAGGATGAGGATGAAACTGGACTCAGTGGTTGTCTGTCAACTAAAGAAGCTGTAACAATGACAAGTGCTGCAGCGGCTGCAGCAATGGTTGCTGCGGCAGCTACAGTCGCTGCTGAACAACACCAATTGATTGGAAATAGTTTTTTATCTGAGGTAGGCTATTCCCCCTATTTTTGTGTATTTCCAACCTTTATTATTATTATTCCCTTGGTTCCTAGTGGAACATAGGGCTTCAGCTGTACGTCTCCACTTGCCACTTCTGTCTTCTGCTGTACTTTTCACCTAAATCCATGTTAGTCCATACTATCCATACTCCTCTTCACACGATCCCCTCCATGTCGCCCTTGCTCTGACGTCCTACTCGCCGCCTCCCTTTCGGGTTCCACTCGAGCACTGGCCTGATGCGAGCGCGATGACACGCAGTGGGCCTCCTCATTCAGCGAGTGTCCAATCCATCTCCACTTCTCCTGCATATTTGTTGGTTGGTGATTGGTTCTTGTTTTGTTCGTTTGTTCCCATAGTTTCTGTTGGTGATTCTTTCCGGCCCGGCCATCTGATCTTCAGTATAGAGCGAAGACAGTTGTTGGTTGACAAAGGTCTGCAACAAGCTGTTGGAAATATTCTTTGTGACCCGCTCGCCAAGTTTCTGATCCGTATAGAAGAACTGACTGACTTGACGTTGTTTGTATTGAAAATCCGACTGAATTTCGTTGTTGATGCTGAGTGACGAAGATTTCCAGATTGATTTCAGGTTAATGAATGTGTTTCTCACCTTCCCCATTCTCGATTTGACATCCTCGTCCGTTCCAACTGCCTGTAGTTGAGACAATGCTCCCTAGATAAGTGAGTGAATGAAGTAACCTCTTTCAAATCCCTCCCGTTGATGGTGATTGACGCTGGATGTTGCTGTTGTTGTTGTTGGCTGGTTATTTTCATAACCTCCGTCTTGTCTATGTTCACTTGGAGTCCTGTCTTTGCTGCTTCTTCCACCAGTTTGTCGTTTTTCGCTTGTAAGTCTTCGATTTTGTGTGACGTCAAACATAAATCATTCACGCGCGAAATCCAGGTCTTCTAGGTTCTTCACGTCGGTCCAGGATATCCCTGTCTTCTCGTTTCCCACTCACAGTCGGACGCATAATCCAGTCCACCACAATTAGGAATATCATTGGTGATGATAAGCGAGCAACCTTGTCTGTCTCCTGTGTTTACTCCAAACGCCTCGCTGAGTTTTCCGTTGTGGATCACTCGACATGTTCCGTTGTCATACAGCTGTTGATGAATAAGGTTGATGAATATTTGGGGTACACCGTAATACTCGAGTAGTTTCCAAATTACTTCGCGGTCAACGCTGTCTGTCGAAGGCCTTCTCAAAGTCTATAAAGTTGAGGTAGAGTTAGGTTTGATTGCCATTCCATGCTTTGTTATGTGATGATGAAGCGTAGAGTTGCATTTTGGTCAGAACATGATTTGCCTTTCCTAAATCCAGCTTGTTCTGGTCGGAGTTCTGTATCCAGTGCATCCTTTAATCTCCCCAGGATGATGCGACTCAGGATTTTACTTGGCGTCGACAGGAGCATGATTTCTCACCAGTTCTTGTAGAGTGAGGCCTAAGTCGCCCTTCTTTGGTAGTTTCACGAGGTAACCTTTCCTCCAGTCAGTAGGTACCTTTCCCTCCCTCCAGACCTTTTGCAATAATGGAGTCAGTATGTCTGCTGTCGTCTCTGGGTCCGCTTTCAGTGCTTCAGGGGGTATTCCATCTGGTCCGGCTGCTTTTCCAGCTTTCAGAAGCTTGATTGCCTTCAAAACTTCAGCTCTCGTTGGAGGATTGGTGTCAACTTGCACTTGTGCGCGCGCTGTTGTTGGTATTTCTGGACGGGTTACAGGTGGTGGTCGGTTCAAGAGTCCTTTGAAGTGATCTGCCCATTGTTTAATCTGTTTTTCTTCCTTGGTAATGGGGTTCCCTTGGCTGTCTTTTATAGGTTTCGTTTGTGTTGATCTCTTACCGGATAGAGACTTCGTTATCTGATATAATGTCTTCAGGTCCCTTTTGCCTGCTGCGTTCTCAGCCTCAGTGGCCAGATTGTCCAACCTTCATAGTGGTGTTTTCTTTTTGTGTCATATCATAATCACTTTGGTAGCGTAGCATTTCATCGTTACTGTCATGCTAAACCATCCTCGTCTTTCTCAACGATTATTAATGATAGCTGACTTGGAATTAGGCTGTAAAAGAGTCAGTCCAAAACGTGGAATCAGTCGATGAAATCGTCGGCTGTTGGTTTGAGCAAGTCGCGGAGGGCTGTGTGGACGCTATTAGTCAGCGGTGGAGACTGTTGGTTGTATGACTCAAAATCGTTCCCAGTAGAACAGATGCATCCCAGATACATTAAGCACTCGTGTTTTCCAGGCTACTATTCTTTCTCGTGCCTATTTATGCTCATTACTGTTCTTTGGAGTCTCTGTTTATCCTTATCTTTGCGTGCTGCATGAAATGTGACGAATTGAATTGCTGCAGTTCTGTGCAGACAGACAGTAGGTGTCAATAATAGTTTTTTTTATAGTTGGTTTATAAGGATTAGTTTTTTTTACCAGTTGATCACGGATTGATATCAGTTAAAAAACCATTGAAAACCAGGGTTCGCGCTAAATCACGAATTAGTAGAAGTTAGAATTCATTCACTGGCCATTGAATCGAGTCCCAGTGGCTGAATGGTATACGAGCTTGCTGGCCTTGTAACCGGAAGATCCTGGGTTCGACCTGTGGCAGTGTATGCGTTTTGCCGATGATTCCAAGACTTGGACGAAACAGCTGTCCAGTACTCCTTGTTTTTCAATGGTTCTCTAAGTGATATCAATCCATGATCAACTCGTCGATAATAGTAATAATTCCCTTGAGTTCTCAGTGGAACAGTAGCATACAGCCATTTTGATCTGTTCTCTGCAGTCTATTTCAACTGGTTCCATGATTGACCAAATGGTGAGGTATGTGTCTAGGCTGAAATCTGTTGAATTTACTGTCTTTCACTTTGTGTTAATGAGGGAAACTGTGATCAGAAATGCTCAAAGCTCGGATGTGCAGATGACGAGTGCATAATGTTCAACAGAAAGGGGAACTTAAAGAACTTAAAGTATGCAACAAATGACATTTAACCATAGAAAGGTAAATATGCCAGATCAAATCAAAAATATTGATACATTAAAATCAGATATATTCCAAAAGAGATCAACTTTAGTTACTGGATTTCATCATGAGCTGACATCAGTTAGAGAACCATTGAAAATCCTGCCAGGGAGTAATGGACAGCTGTTTTGTCCTAGTTTGAGACTCTTCATCAGTACGCACCAACCATTACAGGCTCTCGAACCCGGGACCTTCTGGTCACAAGGCTACCAAGCTCGTATACCATTAAGCCACTGGGACCCCATCCTGTCGCCCGTAAATTCTAACTTCTGTTAATTCACAACATAGCGCAACCGCTAGCCAATGTCTTTGGCGAGTAGTTGTCCTCACACTCGACCTGCTGCATCCTACTGGCCACGATTTTCCACGAGAACCCCAAACCCTACAAATCAATACCTGAAGATCAACTTTAGTTATGGAGTAGGGAAATAGCAAACTCGTACTACTTACTAGTAATAAGTAGTGTAAGTCTAAATACAAATAAAACAGTGAAAGGGGATGAATAAGAAACGAATTCTCTTACCTTTGTACATAAAAGTCAGACTTCACTTCATGAATTGTTAGGCCTCCAGCGTTTGAAGAAGTTAAAACATGGTAAGTGACAAAAGTTTTCAGGAGCTTGAGAAATAATCTTAAGCTCATTGATTTGACGCGACACTAGACAATAACTAGTGTGATGTGTGTCTGGTTAGTCCTTGGTGTTTGGTGCAGACTGAATTCTCTCACTCAGATTTGCAATGTGGCTACCATGCCACTAGGTGGCTCGCCATCACAGTGCACATTGGTTTGATGATATTAGATGGTTGGAACCGATCGGCCACAGGAAGCCTCGCTTGACGTAGGTTTCGTGCTAGTTACCACTCATCAGCATCAGCAAGGTGTTACTTCAAGGTTGCAGATACGCATTGCTGACTGGTGAGTACCAGCTAGTACGGAACCTAGGTTCAAGGCTCATTGCTGAGCTAGACAGCTGATGGAACCCAATCAAACTTTCCAGAAAAGAACATCTTACAGCTCACTATATTTAACCTTTGTTAGAGATGCTTTCATATGCATGTACAAAACAGTCTCTAGCTACGGCTCCTCTGTACCTTACTTGCTTCATGAAAGCAGGGGTATATTTCGGCCAGACGAGAGGAGTTATTTTTTATATAGACGGGGAAGAGATTTTCTATCTGGTATAGATCAATTTGTAGTTTTACTGCATTGAATGATGTTTTTTTCGGAATAGGAATTTCAAGTATATCCGAAGGCCAATCGCCTTTAGATCTCCTGCTCCTGATGACTGCCCTCTTCTAAAGTTTTAGTGATCAGTTTCTTTTTTAAGTTTAATCAATCAAAGAGTTGGCCTTTACCAACTGCTTTAAGCACAATGTGCATCATCAAGATATGAGTCGACCAGGAAAGATCAGCAGATAGAGTGATGCCTAGGTATTTAATTTCTAACTTGGTTTCTATTTCAGTGCCATCAATGTTACACATCTCGTGAGTGCTAACCAGTTTGTTTAGGTCAGATTTATGCCTAAAGGTGAAATGGACTGTTTAGCATTTGGAGGGGTTTAAGGTGAGACCGTTTTCCGTGGACCATTGCTGATTTCTGATAAAAAGCCGTTTAGTTTAGTTCAGTCACTTTGACATTTGACAGGCAAAGATACAGTTAGGTCATCAGCATATTTAACAAAATTAATGTCATTCGAAGATATTAAGTCATGTAGAAAGAAAGAAAAGAGAAGTTGGGAGATTACAGCACCTTGGGGGACACCAGCTTCAGTGAGCACAGCAGAGGAGGATTTACCTTTGTATACAGTGTACTGCATTCTATTTGAGAAATAGGAATGGAACCAGTTTGTAACCCAGGTCTCGGATTGCCTCATCGAGAGCTTATTTAGCAAAAGACATCTAGGTACAGAGTCAAAAGCAGAAGTGAAGTCAAGAAACGTGCAACGAATGTATTTGGCACCTTTATCTAATAATGAGACGATACAGTTGTGTAAGACGGTTGCAGCGTCTAAAGTGCTCTCCTACCTTGTCTATAGGCAAATTGTTTTTTTGGGGTCTTCAAAGCTTTTAAGGGAGTTTTCGAGTGCAAGAAGTACTAGTTTTTCCATAAGCTTTAGAAACAGGGATGTGATGGTCAATGGGTCTGAACTTTACGCTCTTGCTATTGCCAGGTTTAGGGACAGGGACTATTTTAATGTCTTTCCACTATGCAACAGGTACAACGTTTTTGGAAATAGAAACGTTTAGCATGTTAGTAAGTGGAGAACATAAAGCATCTGCACATTGTTTTAGAACATAAGCAAGTACATTGAAATGTCATTCATATTACTATGGATGTAATTTTGTTTCCCACCCCTCCCCCCTCCTATATCTTTTTTTTCTACTTTTTCTCATAACAACAGATCAGTCATTCAAATAGATCAGAGAAGCAAGATGTACGTCGAACAAATCCAGGAAATTCTCGTCTTTTGAACACTGAATGCGATTATCATCGAGCATGTTCCTCCTCATCATCGCATAATGACTTTGCTTCACCTTCATCTTATGAAATAGACAGTCAAATGTATTCACTAACTTGTCAATCTAATCGTTATTCTTCTACAAAACGGCATAAAAATAAACGAAGGCCTACAGTCGATTGTCATTACCCTGATGATGATTACTCCAGTCTACATCATCATCACCACCATCGTCATCATCGTCAGCATCGACATCATACAAGTCTGCCACGATCTGTTGATGATGATTATGAAGATGATGATGGAGATACTTATGAAGAAGACGATGATGTAGAATCAACTGCTCTTATGTCTCCATCACCAGAAGTCACACCACCTTATAATCTACCATCGAAAATAAGTAAACGAGATAGTTTATTAGGCTTATCTTATTCGCGTGGAGTGGAGGATAGTAGACCAGCATCATGTGAAACTAGTCCAGATCCATGGAGACCAACAAATCGTAAAATTGTTATCTCTCGAACGACTGGTAGTAAAACTGATCGCTTTGAAGGCAGTAGTAGTCATGCTGTTCAATCAATCAATACTCCACATTATGCCAATAATGAAACTACCAATACCACTACTACTACTACGACGACGACTACCAATCCTCGTGATGACCTTTTAAACAATAACAGTACATTGTCTAGTTCCCATGTGAATCCTATTCGTCGATCACTTTCAACCAGTGCTTTGCCATCTAAAGCATCATTTGAGCCTAAAGTGCTTAAAGTACGATCAAAATCATATCCAGCTTTAAATCGTTTTTTACACTCTGGTTATCAAAAAGATTATAAATCAAGCGTCTTCCTTACAATATCAAATTGTAATCACAGATATCTTTCAACAGATAACTACTTCCCTGTAGGCTCCATTGTATCTGGAGGTTCAACATTTGTTAAACGAAAACTACGTCGATCTACTCATCGTTATGCATCTCGACTTTCTAATAGTAATAACACGAACAGTAACACTAATACTATTACTACTACTTCGACTGCTGCTAATCGTTCTTTCCTGCATACAAACACTCGAAGACCCTTAACAAATGTTTCACCAACATCAGTTCTAAGCGAAGAAGGCTATAGTGGACGTGATGAAGGCGATGATCCAGATTTTGTAGATCCTGATTATGATGATGAAGAAGAGTTGTATGTGTTTTCTGTCCCACAAACATCATTAAAGCGTTCATCATCTCACAGTATTTCAAAGTATTCAACGAAAAGAAAGCGTTCTGTGTACTCGTCGACATCAAGCGTTCATTTAGCTTCAGCGTCAATAAAACAACAATATGCTCTACGAGCTGAAAATGCTCGTCTCCGGCGTAAACTTCTTGATTTAATGCGTCAACGTGGAGATTTAAGAGCTGCTAATGAAATGCTGTTGGAACAAAATGCTCGACTTCGACAATCAAGTAAACGTGTTTCTGCTGTAGCTCGTATGGCAGAGTCTGCGACAAAATTTATTGAAGCGCATAAAAAATCTCAACTTGCCCAATCGAATAGTAGCTTCTCATCTGCTGCGAGTGCTGCACAGTCGACTGTCCCCTTTTCAATTGCTCAAGCAGCCGCTGCGGCAGCGGTTGTAGCAGCTGCTGCTCAGAGTGAAACTAATCCACCAAATGTGACTGGTGTGTATGTGTCATCGCCTACTGCCTCTATTCATCATCAGCACAATTCACCGACAATTAATGCTCAAGGCGGTGGTGCTGGGGGTGGTTCTAGTAGTATGCATCCTTTGTTTTCACAAATTGCTTCAGGAAATACTATTTCCACGGGTATTGCTATCCCTTCGAATCATGCTTTGACTGCTGTACAAATACAGGCGCCAATTGCCCCTCCTCCACCGCACCACCACCACCTCATGCGACTGCATTAATTCATCATCCACAAGGACTACATCCTCAACAACAAACTGGAATCTCCAATTACTACCAGCACCAGGTATAGTTTTTTTTGTAAATAAATATAAAATGATATAATGTAATTAGAACAACACATTTAAGCGAACAATATTGTTTCCAATTAGATCTCATCAGGTTTAACTCTAATTTATATAATTTTACAAACGAAAATTCAAATATAAACCAATCATGGTGTTTTGTCTGTAGGATAATACGATGGTGCATATAAATTGTGCAATCAGTCATAATGGTAGTAATGATAATAGTAATAATAATAACGGTTTTATTAATAATAAGGATGAAAAAGTGAGGCAATCTGTGATAACACGAATAATGAAAAACATCACGATTAAACAAACAGTTATTCAGGTGGAAGTAGTCGATAAAGGCTAGTAAAAACAAATGAACCGATTAAGTAATGTTAGATTGTAAGGGAAGTAATTGAGACAGGTTTTTAATGAAGATGTGATAAGATTAAGGGATGATCAGAGAGGAGGGGTTGAAAATATAAATAAGGGGTGGTGTAGAAGTCTCTAGTTGGTTATGTCTTAATAGGCCAACAATGGAAGGATAATGGCTGTACGAACTTCTTTTGAATGCATAGTTTAGGTTTAATAGTTCGAATGCCTATCACCTCAGCTGTGTGCAGTAGACGAATACGAAGTCTATTAGAAAGATTCAGTGGGATACGATGAATTACTTTGAAGGCTCTCGTTTGCTCCACTACATGACCTCTATCAATTAAATGTGACAAAATTGAGCTACGGATTGTTTTCGTCTGTCCTCTGCCAAACCACGGTGGGAGATATTCACTAACACGTCAACTAGGCTGTCTAGTAGTGGTGTCCCCAACATAACTGTCACCGGCGGTGCAGTCGAGTGGATAAATGCACATAGATGTGGCAAAACTATCAAGCTTATCCTTCGTTTGCGTCCCAATCATTCGTCGGCTAGAGAATGAGAAACACAGGTGTAGATATGATAGAGAAGATTTGTAGCTCAGGTGGATAATTTTGATGTGGTTTTGTTCTCTGAGCTGGATAGTTAGTTTGCGAAGCTTTCATCACCTTACTGGGTGACATCTTCAGCGCATACTTCAAATTGAAGTGAGCTTTTAGGTTTCTCCACGAGTTTATTAATCATTCCTCCTGGTGACCTTGAACGTGATTGGTTGTTTATGTATGTTTTCACACCTTCTAGGTTACTTGTGTTGGAACTGATTGTTTCTGTGACTTGAACTTTGGCCAATCGTGTGTGAAGTTTCTTTCTTATTGGTTGATAAATTTTGTCTATCTCGATGTGTCTATTGATTGATGATTCACTGGAATGCCAAGCTTCTAAAAATTCTCTAGCATTCTTGTTATTTCCTTTGTCTAATATTTGAACGTTGTCCCAGTCGAATTGATGTCCGTGGTTGTCTGTGTGTAGTGAAATGAGGGAGTGTATATCATGTCTTTTGACGGCTAGCTTATGTTCGTGGATACGAAGACGAAGGGGACGTCCACTTTGGCCAATGTAGTGTTTTTCACAGTTGTTACAGTTTATTTTGTAGATGATGTTGGTTTTGTCTTCTTTTGCTGTTGAGTCTTTTGGTTGACATAGAATTGAGTGCAGCGACTTTGTTGGTTTGTGTACGACGTCAATTCCTAAAGGTTTGAAGAGTCTTTTAGTGATTTCTGAGATATCCTTTATATATGGTAAGGCGATTTTCTTTGTGTTTTCCTTGGTGGCTTTTGTTTTGGTAGGTTGGCTTGGGGGTATATGTTTCTTGATGAAATTCCGGGGATATCCATTCTTTTGGAAGACGTCCATGAGATACTTTTCTTCAATTTTTCTTAAGGTGGGAGTGCTGCAGTGAGTCCTTGCTCTCTTGAATAGTGTTTGTATGCAGTTCCTTTTGTGTGCTATTGGGTTGTTGCTGTTGTAATTCAGTATTTGGTCTGTGTGAGTTGATTTCCTATAAACTTGAGTTTCTAATTCTCCTGTAGTTGTTCGCCTGACTAAGACGTCCAAAAATGGTATTTTGTTCTCGGATTCCTCTTCTCTTGTGAATTTGATGTCGTTGAAGACGTTGTTTATTAAGTTGTGAGTTTTGTCTAATTCGTTTCTTTTGATTATTACAAATGTGTCGTCGACGTAGCGTATCCAAATCTTGGGTTTGATCTTTGGTAGAATTATGTTTTCGAGTCTTTGCATCACTGCTTCTGCAATCAAACCTGATATTGGCGATCCCATGGGTGTTCCTTTGACTTGTTCATATATTTGGCCGTTGAATTGGAAGTATGTTGTTAGGCATAGATTTATGCATTCCATCCAGCTTGTGTGTTGCATTTTTGATTGTTGTGGAAGTTGTTCGTCGTTGCTAAGTAATTGCTCCATGGTTTCTTTTGCTAGTTTTTGTCCGATAGAGGTATATAATGCTGTCACGTCGAAGGATACCATTATTTCTTGTTCATCTATTTGGATGTCTCTGATTTTCTCTAGGAATTGGATAGCAGAGTTGATGGAGTGATCACAGGATTCCGTTAGGTGTTTTAGTTTTCTGTATAATTCCTTGGACAAATTATATGTTGGAGTTCCTGGGAGTGATACAATTGGTCGTAACGGGATATTTGCCTTGTGTATTTTGGGTCTGCCGTAGAATCGAGGTAGGACTGGTCCATTGGATTTCATTCGCCATTGGTCTTGTTTTGTGATCTGTCCAGTTTTGCTGAGCTTGTTTAAGGTCCTTTGGATGCGGTTGTCCAATGTTTGTATGGGATTTGTTGGGAGTTCTTGATATACATCTTCATCTTTGAGTAGTTCTTCAGCTTTCTTGGTGTATTCTTCTCTGTCCATGACTACTGTTGTTCTTCCTTTGTCGGCTGGTAAAATGACGATGTCCTTCCTATTTTTCAGCTTTTTGAGGGCCTTTAGTTCTTGAGAGTTGAGTTGTGTGTGTTGTCTTTTCTGTTTGACCATTGGTACAATTGTTTGGCGTATTTCTTCCTGTGTTTCCTCGTTCAAGTTTGATGATTTGAGTAATGATTCAAGGGCAGCGAAGAAATCAGTTTTTGAAGCATCTCCGGTGTTGTAGTTTAATCCTTTTTGTAGCAGTTGTTGTTCCATTTTTGATAGTGGTTGTTTTGATAGGTTGACTACGCAGTCTATGGGCGTATTGTCTGGTTGTTGTTTTCTAATCTTGGCTAGCTTGGTTTTGAGGACTCTTCGTCTTTGTTCTCTGTGTTTTCCACTTGACAGTGAAATTGCGGTGATCAGCGTTGACAGGTGTTCTTGGTTGAGGGTTTTCTCTAATTTTGCTTTTTGGACATCTATTATTTGTTGGTATTTGTTGATCCGATAATGTGCGTCCGTAATCATTAATTTGACCATTCGTCTTCCACATTGTTCGGCCAATTTCCATCCCATTGGGCAGTTGACTGGTGGCTTGTATCTTACACTGTTTGGTAGGATTGAATGACGAAGGCACTCATGGAGAAAGAATAATTGTTCTCTGGTGGATCCTTGCCTTTTGGCGAAGTCTTCCCACTTTCGAACAGAGAGAAGCGTATCCCGCTCGTAAGATTTAGATATGATAGAGAAGATTTGTAGCTCAGGTGGATAATTTTGATGTGGTTTTGTTCTCTGAGCTGGATAGTTAGTTTGCGAAGCTTTCATCACCTTACTGGGTGACATCTTCAGCGCATACTTCAAATTGAAGTGAGCTTTTAGGTTTCTCCACGAGTTTATTAATCATTCCTCCTGGTGACCTTGAACGTGATTGGTTGTTTATGTATGTTTTCACACCTTCTAGGTTACTTGTGTTGGAACTGATTGTTTCTGTGACTTGAACTTTGGCCAATCGTGTGTGAAGTTTCTTTCTTATTGGTTGATAAATTTTGTCTATCTCGATGTGTCTATTGATTGATGATTCACTGGAATGCCAAGCTTCTAAAAATTCTCTAGCATTCTTGTTGTTTCCTTTGTCTAATATTTGAACGTTGTCCCAGTCGAATTGATGTCCGTGGTTGTCTGTGTGTAGTGAAATGAGGGAGTGTATATCATGTCTTTTGACGGCTAGCTTATGTTCGTGGATACGAAGACGAAGGGGACGTCCACTTTGGCCAATGTAGTGTTTTTCACAGTTGTTACAGTTTATTTTGTAGATGATGTTGGTTTTGTCTTCTTTTGCTGTTGAGTCTTTTGGTTGACATAGAATTGAGTGCAGCGACTTTGTTGGTTTGTGTACGACGTCAATTCCTAAAGGTTTGAAGAGTCTTTTAGTGATTTCTGAGATATCCTTTATATATGGTAAGGCGATTTTCTTTGTGTTTTCCTTGGTGGCTTTTGTTTTGGTAGGTTGGCTTGGGGGTATATGTTTCTTGATGAAATTCCGGGATATCCATTCTTTTGGAAGACGTCCATGAGATACTTTTCTTCAATTTTTCTTAAGGTGGGAGTGCTGCAGTGAGTCCTTGCTCTCTTGAATAGTGTTTGTATGCAGTTCCTTTTGTGTGCTATTGGGTTGTTGCTGTTGTAATTCAGTATTTGGTCTGTGTGAGTTGATTTCCTATAAACTTGAGTTTCTAATTCTCCTGTAGTTGTTCGCCTGACTAAGACGTCCAAAAATGGTATTTTGTTCTCGGATTCCTCTTCTCTTGTGAATTTGATGTCGTTGAAGACGTTGTTTATTAAGTTGTGAGTTTTGTCTAATTCGTTTCTTTTGATTATTACAAATGTGTCGTCGACGTAGCGTATCCAAATCTTGGGTTTGATCTTTGGTAGAATTATGTTTTCGAGTCTTTGCATCACTGCTTCTGCAATCAAACCTGATATTGGCGATCCCATGGGTGTTCCTTTGACTTGTTCATATATTTGGCCGTTGAATTGGAAGTATGTTGTTAGGCATAGATTTATGCATTCCATCCAGCTTGTGTGTTGCATTTTTGATTGTTGTGGAAGTTGTTCGTCGTTGCTAAGTAATTGCTCCATGGTTTCTTTTGCTAGTTTTTGTCCGATAGAGGTATATAATGCTGTCACGTCGAAGGATACCATTATTTCTTGTTCATCTGTTTGGATGTCTCTGATTTTCTCTAGGAATTGGATAGCAGAGTTGATGGAGTGATCACAGGATTCCGTTAGGTGTCTTAGTTTTCTGTATAATTCCTTGGACAAATTATATGTTGGAGTTCCTGGGAGTGATACAATTGGTCGTAACGGGATATTTGCCTTGTGTATTTTGGGTCTGCCGTAGAATCGAGGTAGGACTGGTCCATTGGATTTCATTCGCCATTGGTCTTGTTTTGTGATCTGTCCAGTTTTGCTGAGCTTGTTTAAGGTCCTTTGGATGCGGTTGTCCAATGTTTGTATGGGATTTGTTGGGAGTTCTTGATATACATCTTCATCTTTGAGTAGTTCTTCAGCTTTCTTGGTGTATTCTTCTCTGTCCATGACTACTGTTGTTCTTCCTTTGTCGGCTGGTAAAATGACGATGTCCTTCCTATTTTTCAGCTTTTTGAGGGCCTTTAGTTCTTGAGAGTTGAGTTGTGTGTGTTGTCTTTTCTGTTTGACCATTGGTACAATTGTTTGGCGTATTTCTTCCTGTGTTTCCTCGTTCAAGTTTGATGATTTGAGTAATGATTCAAGGGCAGCGAAGAAATCAGTTTTTGAAGCATCTCCGGTGTTGTAGTTTAATCCTTTTTGTAGCAGTTGTTGTTCCATTTTTGATAGTGGTTGTTTTGATAGGTTGACTACGCAGTCTATGGGCGTATTGTCTGGTTGTTGTTTTCTAATCTTGGCTAGCTTGGTTTTGAGGACTCTTCGTCTTTGTTCTCTGTGTTTTCCACTTGACAGTGAAATTGCGGTGATCAGCGTTGACAGGTGTTCTTGGTTGAGGGTTTTCTCTAATTTTGCTTTTTGGACATCTATTATTTGTTGGTATTTGTTGATCCGATAATGTGCGTCCGTAATCATTAATTTGACCATTCGTCTTCCACATTGTTCGGCCAATTTCCATCCCATTGGGCAGTTGACTGGTGGCTTGTATCTTACACTGTTTGGTAGGATTGAATGACGAAGGCACTCATGGAGAAAGAATAATTGTTCTCTGGTGGATCCTTGCCTTTTGGCGAAGTCTTCCCACTTTCGAACAGAGAGAAGCGTATCCCGCTCGTAAGATTTAGATATGATAGAGAAGATTTGTAGCTCAGGTGGATAATTTTGATGTGGTTTTGTTCTCTGAGCTGGATAGTTAGTTTGCGAAGCTTTCATCACCTTACTGGGTGACATCTTCAGCGCATACTTCAAATTGAAGTGAGCTTTTAGGTTTCTCCACGAGTTTATTAATCATTCCTCCTGGTGACCTTGAACGTGATTGGTTGTTTATGTATGTTTTCACACCTTCTAGGTTACTTGTGTTGGAACTGATTGTTTCTGTGACTTGAACTTTGGCCAATCGTGTGTGAAGTTTCTTTCTTATTGGTTGATAAATTTTGTCTATCTCGATGTGTCTATTGATTGATGATTCACTGGAATGCCAAGCTTCTAAAAATTCTCTAGCATTCTTGTTGTTTCCTTTGTCTAATATTTGAACGTTGTCCCAGTCGAATTGATGTCCGTGGTTGTCTGTGTGTAGTGAAATGAGGGAGTGTATATCATGTCTTTTGACGGCTAGCTTATGTTCGTGGATACGAAGACGAAGGGGACGTCCACTTTGGCCAATGTAGTGTTTTTCACAGTTGTTACAGTTTATTTTGTAGATGATGTTGGTTTTGTCTTCTTTTGCTGTTGAGTCTTTTGGTTGACATAGAATTGAGTGCAGCGACTTTGTTGGTTTGTGTACGACGTCAATTCCTAAAGGTTTGAAGAGTCTTTTAGTGATTTCTGAGATATCCTTTATATATGGTAAGGCGATTTTCTTTGTGTTTTCCTTGGTGGCTTTTGTTTTGGTAGGTTGGCTTGGGGGTATATGTTTCTTGATGAAATTCCGGGGATATCCATTCTTTTGGAAGACGTCCATGAGATACTTTTCTTCAATTTTTCTTAAGGTGGGAGTGCTGCAGTGAGTCCTTGCTCTCTTGAATAGTGTTTGTATGCAGTTCCTTTTGTGTGCTATTGGGTTGTTGCTGTTGTAATTCAGTATTTGGTCTGTGTGAGTTGATTTCCTATAAACTTGAGTTTCTAATTCTCCTGTAGTTGTTCGCCTGACTAAGACGTCCAAAAATGGTATTTTGTTCTCGGATTCCTCTTCTCTTGTGAATTTGATGTCGTTGAAGACGTTGTTTATTAAGTTGTGAGTTTTGTCTAATTCGTTTCTTTTGATTATTACAAATGTGTCGTCGACGTAGCGTATCCAAATCTTGGGTTTGATCTTTGGTAGAATTATGTTTTCGAGTCTTTGCATCACTGCTTCTGCAATCAAACCTGATATTGGCGATCCCATGGGTGTTCCTTTGACTTGTTCATATATTTGGCCGTTGAATTGGAAGTATGTTGTTAGGCATAGATTTATGCATTCCATCCAGCTTGTGTGTTGCATTTTTGATTGTTGTGGAAGTTGTTCGTCGTTGCTAAGTAATTGCTCCATGGTTTCTTTTGCTAGTTTTTGTCCGATAGAGGTATATAATGCTGTCACGTCGAAGGATACCATTATTTCTTGTTCATCTGTTTGGATGTCTCTGATTTTCTCTAGGAATTGGATAGCAGAGTTGATGGAGTGATCACAGGATTCCGTTAGGTGTCTTAGTTTTCTGTATAATTCCTTGGACAAATTATATGTTGGAGTTCCTGGGAGTGATACAATTGGTCGTAACGGGATATTTGCCTTGTGTATTTTGGGTCTGCCGTAGAATCGAGGTAGGACTGGTCCATTGGATTTCATTCGCCATTGGTCTTGTTTTGTGATCTGTCCAGTTTTGCTGAGCTTGTTTAAGGTCCTTTGGATGCGGTTGTCCAATGTTTGTATGGGATTTGTTGGGAGTTCTTGATATACATCTTCATCTTTGAGTAGTTCTTCAGCTTTCTTGGTGTATTCTTCTCTGTCCATGACTACTGTTGTTCTTCCTTTGTCGGCTGGTAAAATGACGATGTCCTTCCTATTTTTCAGCTTTTTGAGGGCCTTTAGTTCTTGAGAGTTGAGTTGTGTGTGTTGTCTTTTCTGTTTGACCATTGGTACAATTGTTTGGCGTATTTCTTCCTGTGTTTCCTCGTTCAAGTTTGATGATTTGAGTAATGATTCAAGGGCAGCGAAGAAATCAGTTTTTGAAGCATCTCCGGTGTTGTAGTTTAATCCTTTTTGTAGCAGTTGTTGTTCCATTTTTGATAGTGGTTGTTTTGATAGGTTGACTACGCAGTCTATGGGCGTATTGTCTGGTTGTTGTTTTCTAATCTTGGCTAGCTTGGTTTTGAGGACTCTTCGTCTTTGTTCTCTGTGTTTTCCACTTGACAGTGAAATTGCGGTGATCAGCGTTGACAGGTGTTCTTGGTTGAGGGTTTTCTCTAATTTTGCTTTTTGGACATCTATTATTTGTTGGTATTTGTTGATCCGATAATGTGCGTCCGTAATCATTAATTTGACCATTCGTCTTCCACATTGTTCGGCCAATTTCCATCCCATTGGGCAGTTGACTGGTGGCTTGTATCTTACACTGTTTGGTAGGATTGAATGACGAAGGCACTCATGGAGAAAGAATAATTGTTCTCTGGTGGATCCTTGCCTTTTGGCGAAGTCTTCCCACTTTCGAACAGAGAGAAGCGTATCCCGCTCGTAAGATTTAGATATGATAGAGAAGATTTGTAGCTCAGGTGGATAATTTTGATGTGGTTTTGTTCTCTGAGCTGGATAGTTAGTTTGCGAAGCTTTCATCACCTTACTGGGTGACATCTTCAGCGCATACTTCAAATTGAAGTGAGCTTTTAGGTTTCTCCACGAGTTTATTAATCATCCCTCCTGGTGACCTTGAACGTGATTGGTTGTTTATGTATGTTTTCACACCTTCTAGGTTACTTGTGTTGGAACTGATTGTTTCTGTGACTTGAACTTTGGCCAATCGTGTGTGAAGTTTCTTTCTTATTGGTTGATAAATTTTGTCTATCTCGATGTGTCTATTGATTGATGATTCACTGGAATGCCAAGCTTCTAAAAATTCTCTAGCATTCTTGTTGTTTCCTTTGTCTAATATTTGAACGTTGTCCCAGTCGAATTGATGTCCGTGGTTGTCTGTGTGTAGTGAAATGAGGGAGTGTATATCATGTCTTTTGACGGCTAGCTTATGTTCGTGGATACGAAGACGAAGGGGACGTCCACTTTGGCCAATGTAGTGTTTTTCACAGTTGTTACAGTTTATTTTGTAGATGATGTTGGTTTTGTCTTCTTTTGCTGTTGAGTCTTTTGGTTGACATAGAATTGAGTGCAGCGACTTTGTTGGTTTGTGTACGACGTCAATTCCTAAAGGTTTGAAGAGTCTTTTAGTGATTTCTGAGATATCCTTTATATATGGTAAGGCGATTTTCTTTGTGTTTTCCTTGGTGGCTTTTGTTTTGGTAGGTTGGCTTGGGGGTATATGTTTCTTGATGAAATTCCGGGGATATCCATTCTTTTGGAAGACGTCCATGAGATACTTTTCTTCAATTTTTCTTAAGGTGGGAGTGCTGCAGTGAGTCCTTGCTCTCTTGAATTGTGTTTGTATGCAGTTCCTTTTGTGTGCTATTGGGTTGTTGCTGTTGTAATTCAGTATTTGGTCTGTGTGAGTTGATTTCCTATAAACTTGAGTTTCTAATTCTCCTGTAGTTGTTCGCCTGACTAAGACGTCCAAAAATGGTATTTTGTTCTCGGATTCCTCTTCTCTTGTGAATTTGATGTCGTTGAAGACGTTGTTTATTAAGTTGTGAGTTTTGTCTAATTCGTTTCTTTTGATTATTACAAATGTGTCGTCGACGTAGCGTATCCAAATCTTGGGTTTGATCTTTGGTAGAATTATGTTTTCGAGTCTTTGCATCACTGCTTCTGCAATCAAACCTGATATTGGCGATCCCATGGGTGTTCCTTTGACTTGTTCATATATTTGGCCGTTGAATTGGAAGTATGTTGTTAGGCATAGATTTATGCATTCCATCCAGCTTGTGTGTTGCATTTTTGATTGTTGTGGAAGTTGTTCGTCGTTGCTAAGTAATTGCTCCATGGTTTCTTTTGCTAGTTTTTGTCCGATAGAGGTATATAATGCTGTCACGTCGAAGGATACCATTATTTCTTGTTCATCTGTTTGGATGTCTCTGATTTTCTCTAGGAATTGGATAGCAGAGTTGATGGAGTGATCACAGGATTCCGTTAGGTGTCTTAGTTTTCTGTATAATTCCTTGGACAAATTATATGTTGGAGTTCCTGGGAGTGATACAATTGGTCGTAACGGGATATTTGCCTTGTGTATTTTGGGTCTGCCGTAGAATCGAGGTAGGACTGGTCCATTGGATTTCATTCGCCATTGGTCTTGTTTTGTGATCTGTCCAGTTTTGCTGAGCTTGTTTAAGGTCCTTTGGATGCGGTTGTCCAATGTTTGTATGGGATTTGTTGGGAGTTCTTGATATACATCTTCATCTTTGAGTAGTTCTTCAGCTTTCTTGGTGTATTCTTCTCTGTCCATGACTACTGTTGTTCTTCCTTTGTCGGCTGGTAAAATGACGATGTCCTTCCTATTTTTCAGCTTTTTGAGGGCCTTTAGTTCTTGAGAGTTGAGTTGTGTGTGTTGTCTTTTCTGTTTGACCATTGGTACACAGGTGTGCTGCGTAAATTGTTCTACGTATACTCCTTGAAAGTCTTTGGAATAGAATCTCACTTGATAAGTCACCATAAAGTTGTAACTTAATAAATATAGGTTTCTTATGTGCAGTGAGAGTCTCAGGCTTTTTCTCTGATGTTTTCATATGTTTCTTTATGAAACTACTCGCATAGCCCATCTCTGTCAAGGAATCGTGAATATATTCAAATTCCTTTTGTAAGACTCCATTATGGAGAGATCATCCGTACATATCTTCCTTGCTCTGTTCGCAAGACATTTTACAACTTTCCTTTTATATTTAATGGGCACGTGACTAAGGAAGTATGTGTATTGACCTGTGAATGTGCTTTTTCTGTACACACTTCTCCCAAGTGACCCATCTTCTCTCCTACTTAGCAAGATATCCAGGAAATGTAGTTTATTCTTCTGCTCCTCTTCACAAGTAAAGGTAAACGAAGGGTGGATGTTTTTGAATTTAATTAACAATTCGTCTATTTTAACATTCTCATCAGCTAAGGTAAATGTATCATCGACATATCGGCAATACATATCCAACTCCTTGATGTTATCCTTCAATTTCCCGTTTTCAAGTTTTGCGAGAAAGAAGTCAGCTAATATTAAGCCTAATGGTGAACTACCCATAGCTATTCTATCTACTTGTCGATAGTATGAATTATTGAAGACGAAGTGAGCATTCATTGTGCATTTAAGAAGTAATTCTTTGAGGCTATACAAGGGGATTCCTAAGTCTAATTGTCTATCGGTGATTTCTTGACAAATATAATCAACTGTTTCCATAAGCGGTACATTTGGTGAATAGTGATGATACATCCATGGATAACATGCGTTTATACCTCACATTAGTCTCGGATATTTTAGAAATAAAGTGAACTTATAATATATTGTAAACTTATACATATATATTGGAGTTAAGCCTGATAAGATCTAATTGAAAACAACAATATTGTTCGCTTAAATGTGTGTTGTTCTAAATTTTATTATGGGAATATTTAATATATAATGTAATTAATCATTTGTAAAAGTTTTATGTGGTTTGTTCATTTAAGTAAGAGAGAAGTAAGTAGGATCTGGTCATCTAGAAAAGATCTACTAGAAATCTCATTGAATTTTCTCGAATCTACGCAAATCATTTTGAAATAAGCAATCTTTATGTTTAGAGCAAAGAATAGTTGCCTTTTTTCGGTAATTTCCTCTTCTGGCTCTATAGTTTTTTTTATGAATATGTTTATATGCATAGAATATTCTAGAGTAGTAGTCAATGTCTATCTGTCTGTCTGTCTCTCTGTTTTCGACATAGATTTTTGCACCGATGTTCAATAATTCAAGGTGCCACACTGCCTCCTTGTAGCACACAAAGCAAGCGAAGAAAGTATAGGAAATGCAAAATGGAGATAGGAAGCAGAGTTGTGAGACAAAGAAATAGTCATGAGGAAAAACAATATAGTTTCATTGGAAATCATAAGTCACAAGGAGTGGATGCGTCTGCCGTAGTCATTGACAGCGATCACTTTAAGCCATATCACCGATTGTCTCCAGCCTCCATTGGTTTTTACCGTCCCGAGGACCCCAACCAGTCAGGAAGTCTACACCTTCCTACGTGGCTGTCTTAAACTAACTGTTGTGGATTTCATTGAATGATGAAGTCATGTTTTGGTTTGACCGCCGGTAGCTCTTTTCCAGTCTGACCCTATGTCAGCTAACATTGCCTGTCGGTCGAGTAAGGCGATGACTAGGCATACGTAACACATGTCCCAACCATCTCAGTCAGTCAGGGTTTTACTCTTGTGATTTATTGCAATAGTAGTCAATAACAATATCAGTGTTTTTTAAATAATATCGATTTGTAAAGTTAGAGCCCTCCTTACCTAGAACTCGACGCCTAATCTCAATATTGCTCACTTTATTATACCACTTCACACGGGAGATAGAGCGCAGGCACCTATGGTCAAAGACAACTAATGTCTTCCACTTTCAATGACCAGATCTCATAGCTAGCCTTAAAGGAGGACGGAGCTGACTGATGAGCAATACACCCACCCTTTGGTCGATAGCCAGATGTCATATCTGAGATGGAGTAAATTGGCATGTGTGAAACTGGCTTTCTGTATCTGTACTAAGATTTCTTCAGAGATCAGCTTGCTGGGGCTGATGCAACTTCCCAAATGAGTGAAGCGGTCAACGTGCTCTACCACTTCACTGCCTATTTCTAAGCTACGAGTAGGTCAGCGTAGTCCAGTCCTGTAACATCATCTTACATTTCGTGGGAGGAAATCGCATGCCAAACATTCGTAGATTGCAGCTCAATGTGTTCAGAAGACTCTGCATTTTGTTAGCGTCCTCGCCTAGATGGACTATATCGTCTGCATATTCTTAGTCAACGAGGTTATTCCCCGGTGGTAACAAGTCAATCCCTGAGTCGCTGAAGTCACTTAGGGTTAAGTCCATTAACATATCCATGATGAAGTTGAATAGAAAAGGGGATAATGGGCATCATTGACGGACACCACTGGTCGTCACCAGTTCAGATGACAACTCGCCGTAAGCCCTCACCTGGCTGTATGAGTACGAGTAGAGTGCCTTAATCAGTGCAATATATTTTCTCGGAATTCCCTTTACAGCCAAGCATCTCCAGAGAACTTCTCGATCGACAGAGTCGAATGCTGCCTTTAGGTCAAGAAATATAATGACTGTTGGACGCCGGTAGGAATGGCTATGTTCTAGAATCTGTCGGAGGGTGAAGATATGATCAATACACCCTCTTCCTGGTCTAAAGCCTGCCTGGCTCTCTCGTGTTTGTGCTTCCTGAGCACCACTCAGTCTACGCATGATTATTGAGCCTAGGACTTTAGATACTATATTAGTCAAGCTAATCCCTTTGTGATTATCACAGGAAGACTTGTCTCCCTTTTTGTATGTAGGGATAATCAGTGACTTACACCAACCCGATGGGACTTCTTCTGATTCCCAGGCGCTGTCTAGTACTTTAGTTAACACAGACAGTAAACTGTCTCCACCGTCCTTAAATACCTCTGGAGTTATTCCATCAGGTCCCGCTACTTTGCCTTGTTTCAGATTGGTGACAGCTTTAGTAACCTCAATTAGGGACGGAGGACCTGTGTCTATATCCCATTTAGGGAGGTGTTGGATGTTTCGCAGGTTGAGAGTGGCTGTGGGCCAATTAAACTGCTCCTCATAGTGCTCTTTCCAGTGATCTAGTCGTCTATCCTGCGAGCTAATTCCTCTACGTCCAATGTGATTCGCTAACTGCATTAATATAGGAGGAATAAAACAACACTGGCAGTTATTATACTCTAATAAATTTTGTTTACTTATATGCCTGCATATTGATTTTTGCTTGTTTGGTATTGATTATAGATGAATCGTCCAATAGACACTTTGACTGCATCAATCGCCAATGCATCTGTGTCCCCCGGTATGCAAAACTTATCCCAACCTTCTTCAGCTTTCCAGGTATGCCATTATCCTGTTGTATCAATTGCCAACGTCTTTCCTAAACTATCACAAGATGTTACATCAGAGAGTGCAAAATTAGTTCCTGTCGGTGTACCGAATACAGTCACCCTGCTCTTAGGTCAGAGTACAACACCACAAACATCAACTTATGCTATTCCTGCTTCAGTCTCTTCACATCCTAGTGTTGTTCCAATGCAAATTCCTGTATCTGTTGGAACACATTTAACTCCAGCGGTTAGTTGTCCATCACATCATACTAGTGGTGGTCCAGCCAAGCTAGTTGTGTCTGTAGCCTATCCAAATCAAGCTGTTGCTGCTGCTGCTGCCGCCGCCGCCAGTGTTATGCCGACAACATCAACTCAGTATATTTCACCAAATCCTGTGAATAATAGACAGACAGACAGACGCCTGTGATGCCTAATCATCAAATTTAAATTGTACATATAAACTTACAGTCGTCCCACATCAAACAAACAACGTGTACAAAATGATCTCAATTTATATTTATATATATATGTATAATTTCTTTGTAAATTCTTGATTTCTTCCGTACTTTCTCTCCCTCTTTCTTTCTTTCTTGTAGTTTGCTAACTTTAATTTGTCTGCTAATTTCTTAACACACTACTCCTTCTGTATGTATGTATATGTATACTATGGCTGTCTGGCTAATCAGTGTCTTCTTATCTTTTTTTAGTTGTACAGTATTATCTATTATTCTATAAGATAATGATTATTAGTATTAGTATTGCTATTATTATTATTATTACTTTCAAGTATTGGTTTTGTGGTCAGTTTTGTTTGATTGCTTGGTGGTTGGAGGAGATTTCATCATGAGCAGATATCAGTTGGAGCGAGCGAGAGAGAGAGAGAGAGAAGCATTGAAAAACCAGCCACAGAGGGAGTACTGCCAGACAGCTAGTTTTTTCGTCAGCCTAGTTTGGAATTGCCTTTTCATCATCATCACGGGGTTCGAACCCAAAGCCCTCTGGTTACATGGTGAGCTAGCTCGTAGACTATTAAGTCACACAGTGTTGTCATAATGTAATATTAACTGATGATTACGTTTCGAGCACAAATTATTGTCACCCATAATCATATCAAGACCTTTACTCACACAAATGTTTTCCTTCATTTATATACCTGTATGGAATTGACTAGATATTTGAATAAAAATCAATATAGGATAATGTACATTCAGAAATAATAATAATAATATGAGTGTTATTGATCAAATACAATCAGATGGGAAATAAGACCATATAAGGAGGGGATATCTGAGACCCTATGTAGGATTCTTAATAAAGCAGGAATTAGGCTAGTGGTGGCATTCAAACTCACTCAGGTAAGACAAACTCTATAGACTAAAAGACCCGGTGGGTTGACCCAATTCAACAAAATAATATAATTTTAAAAAATACCCTGCAATGACTGTCAGTGAGGTCAACTACATAAGTCAAACTATTAGGTTGGGGATAGTCAGATTGTCGAAATATAAGAATTTAGCTTAGGGTAAGAATGGTTGACCCCGCTGGCGAAGATAAGTAATTTAGAATAAAGCTCTGCATTGCACTTCATGCATGCATTGACACACAATAGGGTGGGGGAGGGTTAGAATTCTAAAAAGTAATCTATGTAGGCGGAAGGAGATTGATTACTGAGTCGTTCTTGGTTCATCGAGTCTACATTCAACACAACACATGCAACAGAACTGATTCAATGCAAATATCAGAGATATGCATGGAAGATATTATTACCACCAGTCAGTCAAATCAGAGGAGGATAGTTAATAATCTCAAAATTCAATTCATGTACATCACAACATTCTAACAAGTTACTTATTTCTTTTGACTATAAAAACACTCGTCTTATTTCCCATCTGATTGTATTTCATTGATAACACCCATATTATTATTATTTCTGAATGTACATTATCTCACATTGATTTTTATTCCATTATCTGGTCAATTCTACACATGTATATAAATGAAGCAAAATGTTGTGTGAGTAATGCCTTGATATGATTATGAGTGGGAATAATTTGTGCTTGAATGGTGGTCATCAGTTAGTATTACTGTAAAACAAACACTGTGTGATTTATCAAAATAAAATCTTATCTATAATCGAGTTATACTCTACCACCACAGTCCCCATTTTTATAACTGAATTCCTCAAATAATTTTTTCAATGAGCAGCTTTGTCCTATGATTGAGTTCAGGATCCTCAGTTAGTTCTTTTTTTACTGCTTCTAAGGCCATATTGACTGGTATATTAGTATAAAGACTAGTTATATCAGAACTAACCAATTTTTCATCATTCTCTAGTTGAATGTCGTTTAGTTTAATTTAGATAGGTGGAGAGAAAGGTTAATTACTGAATCCTTGTTCATTGAGTCTACACCAAATACATGCAATAGGAATGATTCATCACTCATACCCGAAATATGGAGCAAAACTACTACTACCAATCAAATCAAGTGAAAAAAACAATGGAACTATATAAATGAATTCAGGAAGTCGTGTGATTACCTTGATATGATTATGAGCAGCAATTAAATTGTGCTCGAAACGTGGTCATCACTGAACATTACTGTACCACACCACTGTGAAACTTTATCAAAACAAAAATATACCCATAATGGAATTATACTCTACCACAGTGCACAAGTTTTATTCTTATATCAATAATACTTATGGTCTTCTTACTAGGAAGCCTATCAACAAACTCACACGACTTTGTCAAACAAAAGCGAGATTCAAAAACCGTCGGATGTTTAAATAATCATATAATTCCGAAATATTAACGTCTACGTACTCCAGTTACTTCAAGCAAAAGAACATCAGCAATGAAAGACGTCAGCTAATTATGTCTTAAAGAAGAACTACATAGAATTATTATAAAGCTGGAGAATATAGGAAATGGGATTGAAAGACACAAACTCAAATGTATGCTAAATGATATAGATTATGAAATTGTGATTGAAACATCCAACATAGATAGCTAGAGAAGCATCCTTGAAGGAATCAAAAACCACGCAGCAAATTAAGAAGCTCAACAAATTATTAGAAGAAAAGAACGGCACAATAAACGAAAAATAGTTGACAACTATATTTCATCTTCTATTGACAAAACAAATTGGGTAATCAACCTCTCTCTCTCTTCAAGAGAATTAAGCTCTAGTGAAATAAATTTGCTTGAAAAGGCATTAAATTTCAATGTAACGGTTAACAAACTAAAACCCTAGCGTAGAAGTAGCATTAAGTTCAATAGATAAGACAACAGCAGAAGGCGTTCGAACTCAATGTACATTAACTCTTAAAAAGCAAAAAAAGCACAGTCAAACTTAGCAAAAACGGAAAGATAGGCTCTAATCAATCTTAAAAATGATAAAACCATCGTTATCAAAAACGCTGTTTTAGACAGATCTGATTATTTAAAGAAAGTAACTGGACACATTGAAACGGGTTTATTATGTGGAAATTAAGAAGCCTGTAGATACAGTAATGAATATCAAAATTTCTGGGTTTTAGTTGTTATGTAACGATCGAAGACAAAGACCAAACAAAAGATTGTTTATTGAGAAAATCAACAGATATTTATATATTTTTATGTGCATTATTATCCGTTATTATTAGCAGAGAAACAGCGTTTTCTGATTTTTTATTTTCTCACTGAAAGTTAATCTGTCATCTCTTTGTGGTCGTTTCTTTGAAGGTCAGATCGCCTATGTGCCTGTTGTATCCGCCCCCGCAAAGTCTGGTGTGATTGGTTGTTGAGTCAGTCCTTGTTCGTGTTTATTTCTCATGACCAAGATATGGGAAGTAAAGATTGATGTCAATTACTGTCTACCAGTTTTGGCTAGCAGACAGTTCTCACCACAGTTATATATATTCGTTTTACTACAACAGAATAATTTCAGATCATAATCTGAGAACCCCATGATTAAATGTCTAAATTAAACATTGACAATTACTTATATATTTCAATTAATTTTGTAATAATTAGCACATACCTTTAAAAGTATATTATCTGTATGTCATCGTCTAACTTTGAATATACTACCTATTCTTAATAGTCGTCGTCACATATTTCCGAATTCTCAGAATGTTCTTTTGCAAAGTATCTACTCCTTGTTCCGCAAATTTCCAAGCTTACTATAATGCTGAATTAAAAATCTCACTAATTTTAAACTAACTCTAACATTCTATAGTGATTAACTTTTGAATCTGGGCTGAATTAGGTTTCTTTAAGCGCACAGACTGGAACTCAGTGCTTGTTTTTCGGCATGAGTGGCACTAATTCAGCATCCTGTACTTTTTCTAGGCATTTTCATGGGTAGATTACAACCAACTGGGTTTGCTTATCAACGTAGTTCCAGCTATCACAGGACATATTTAGCATTGACTAGCAGTACTTCAGAACGAAAAGACTGCTACTACAATTTGTCATCATCTGTATCCTATGCTGGCGCAATTTTGAATTTATTCTACAATGTCACTGCAAATCCGTCAATTGACGTCCACTGGTAGCAAACTGTGAATAAGTAAAATATAAGACTATTTGACGAAAATTTGTGTTCCTCACATTTTCAGGATTTACATTTAGAAAAGTGTATAGTGGTAAATAATCCCCCAAAATTATTGACCACAGCACTCATCACTGAACATTCGATGCTGACCCTCACCGTTTGAGTCGATTTGTTTAGCTGAAGGCTTCCCGTCAATCATCCACGCCATTTGGTACTCCATCGTTTCACTTTCGTGCACGATAACTAGCTCGCTTAGCTTCCGCTTCAATCCACGATTTGGTTCCGAAATAAATCTCATAATTTGGACGATCAACTCCGGTGTTTTGCTTTGCCTTCGGTCTACGCGGGACGAATACTATAGAAATTGTGGGTATTAGATATTCCGTTAGTATACTTCGCACTATCCGTGAACGTCAATGCCTTCAGCCTCTAAAGGTGTAATTACCAAACTGTCACTGTTGGCTAGCCTGGCTTCATTTTTATTCGCCTAGGAATAAAAATCAATGTTGTGTTTACTATATGTTGAATAAACCGTAACTTATAAAATTAATAATGCGTTTCTCAATTTTACCTGAATTCCTATCTTCAGGTTACGCGTTCGGACACGATCTTCCAAATTGTGAAAATATGATTTCGTGGCCCTATCGATTATGTCACCACCCTGTGTCGACGACATCAGTTGGCCGGAAAAATACACCATAATTACATCTACAAAAATAAGTACTTCATTAATGAACCTTACATCTG
The DNA here is from genome assembly GCA_944472135.2 of Trichobilharzia regenti. Lineage (NCBI taxonomy): Eukaryota > Metazoa > Platyhelminthes > Trematoda > Strigeidida > Schistosomatidae > Trichobilharzia > Trichobilharzia regenti. The sequence continues at coordinate 105,241,714 of OX235263.1, read as the reverse complement.
TAGCGGTAAATAATTCCCCAAAATTATTGACCATAGGAATAATTATGTCTAAGAGAAGAATTACATCGTGACAATAGGAATCATCAGTGAACATTGTTTAGCTGAAGGCTTCCCGTCAATCATCCACGCCATTTGGTACTCCATCGTTTCACTTTCGTGCACGATAACTAGCTCGCTTAGCTTCCGCTTCAATCCGCGATTTGGTTCCGAAATAAATCTCATAATTTGGACGATCAACTCCGGTGTTTTGGTTTGCCTTCGGTCTACGCGGAACGAATACTATAGAAATTGTGGGTATTAGATATTCCGTTAGTATACTTCGCACTATCCGTGAACGTCAATGCCTTCAGCCTCTAAAGGTGTAATTACCAAACTGTCACTGTTGGCTAGCCTGGCTTCATTTTTATTCGCCTAGGAATAAAAATCAATGTTGTGTTTACTATATGTTGAATAAACCGTAACTTATAAAATTAATAATGCGTTTCTCAATTTTACCTGAATTCCTATCTTCAGGTTACGCGTTCGGACACGATCTTCCAAATTGTGAAAATATGATTTCGTGGCCCTATCGATTATGTCACCACCCTGTGTCGACGACATCAGTTGGCCGGAAAAATACACCATAATTACATCTACAAAAATAAGTACTTCATTAATGAACCTTACATCTGTAGCGGTAAATAATTCCCCAAAATTATTGACCATAGGAATAATTATGTCTAAGAGAAGAATTACATCGTGACAATAGGAATCATCAGTGAACATTGTTTAGCTGAAGGCTTCCCGTCAATCATCCACGCCATTTGGTACTCCATCGTTTCACTTTCGTGCACGATAACTAGCTCGCTTAGCTTCCGCTTCAATCCGCGATTTGGTTCCGAAATAAATCTCATAATTTGGACGATCAACTCCGGTGTTTTGGTTTGCCTTCGGTCTACGCGGAACGAATACTATAGAAATTGTGGGTATTAGATATTCCGTTAGTATACTTCGCACTATCCGTGAACGTCAATGCCTTCAGCCTCTAAAGGTGTAATTACCAAACTGTCACTGTTGGCTAGCCTGGCTTCATTTTTATTCGCCTAGGAATAAAAATCAATGTTGTGTTTACTATATGTTGAATAAACCGTGACTTATAAAATTAATAATGCGTTTCTCAATTTTACCTGAATTCCTATCTTCAGGTTACGCGTTCGGACACGATCTTCCAAATTGTGAAAATATGATTTCGTGGCCCTATCGATTATGTCACCACCCTGTGTCGACGACATCAGTTGGCCGGAAAAATACACCATAATTACATCTACAAAAATAAGTACTTCATTAATGAACCTTACATCTGTAGCGGTAAATAATTCCCCAAAATTATTGACCATAGGAATAATTATGTCTAAGAGAAGAATTACATCGTGACAATAGGAATCATCAGTGAACATTGTTTAGCTGAAGGCTTCCCGTCAATCATCCACGCCATTTGGTACTCCATCGTTTCACTTTCGTGCACGATAACTAGCTCGCTTAGCTTCCGCTTCAATCCGCGATTTGGTTCCGAAATAAATCTCATAATTTGGACGATCAACTCCGGTGTTTTGGTTTGCCTTCGGTCTACGCGGAACGAATACTATAGAAATTGTGGGTATTAGATATTCCGTTAGTATACTTCGCACTATCCGTGAACGTCAATGCCTTCAGCCTCTAAAGGTGTAATTACCAAACTGTCACTGTTGGCTAGCCTGGCTTCATTTTTATTCGCCTAGGAATAAAAATCAATGTTGTGTTTACTATATGTTGAATAAACCGTGACTTATAAAATTAATAATGCGTTTCTCAATTTTACCTGAATTCCTATCTTCAGGTTACGCGTTCGGACACGATCTTCCAAATTGTGAAAATATGATTTCGTGGCCCTATCGATTATGTCACCACCCTGTGTCGACGACATCAGTTGGCCGGAAAAATACACCATAATTACATCTACAAAAATAAGTACTTCATTAATGAACCTTACATCTGTAGCGGTAAATAATTCCCCAAAATTATTGACCATAGGAATAATTATGTCTAAGAGAAGAATTACATCGTGACAATAGGAATCATCAGTGAACATTGTTTAGCTGAAGGCTTCCCGTCAATCATCCACGCCATTTGGTACTCCATCGTTTCACTTTCGTGCACGATAACTAGCTCGCTTAGCTTCCGCTTCAATCCGCGATTTGGTTCCGAAATAAATCTCATAATTTGGACGATCAACTCCGGTGTTTTGGTTTGCCTTCGGTCTACGCGGAACGAATACTATAGAAATTGTGGGTATTAGATATTCCGTTAGTATACTTCGCACTATCCGTGAACGTCAATGCCTTCAGCCTCTAAAGGTGTAATTACCAAACTGTCACTGTTGGCTAGCCTGGCTTCATTTTTATTCGCCTAGGAATAAAAATCAATGTTGTGTTTACTATATGTTGAATAAACCGTGACTTATAAAATTAATAATGCGTTTCTCAATTTTACCTGAATTCCTATCTTCAGGTTACGCGTTCGGACACGATCTTCCAAATTGTGAAAATATGATTTCGTGGCCCTATCGATTATGTCACCACCCTGTGTCGACGACATCAGTTGGCCGGAAAAATACACCATAATTACATCTACAAAAATAAGTACTTCATTAATGAACCTTACATCTGTAGCGGTAAATAATTCCCCAAAATTATTGACCATAGGAATAATTATGTCTAAGAGAAGAATTACATCGTGACAATAGGAATCATCAGTGAACATTGTTTAGCTGAAGGCTTCCCGTCAATCATCCACGCCATTTGGTACTCCATCGTTTCACTTTCGTGCACGATAACTAGCTCGCTTAGCTTCCGCTTCAATCCGCGATTTGGTTCCGAAATAAATCTCATAATTTGGACGATCAACTCCGGTGTTTTGGTTTGCCTTCGGTCTACGCGGAACGAATACTATAGAAATTGTGGGTATTAGATATTCCGTTAGTATACTTCGCACTATCCGTGAACGTCAATGCCTTCAGCCTCTAAAGGTGTAATTACCAAACTGTCACTGTTGGCTAGCCTGGCTTCATTTTTATTCGCCTAGGAATAAAAATCAATGTTGTGTTTACTATATGTTGAATAAACCGTGACTTATAAAATTAATAATGCGTTTCTCAATTTTACCTGAATTCCTATCTTCAGGTTACGCGTTCGGACACGATCTTCCAAATTGTGAAAATATGATTTCGTGGCCCTATCGATTATGTCACCACCCTGTGTCGACGACATCAGTTGGCCGGAAAAATACACCATAATTACATCTACAAAAATAAGTACTTCATTAATGAACCTTACATCTGTAGCGGTAAATAATTCCCCAAAATTATTGACCATAGGAATAATTATGTCTAAGAGAAGAATTACATCGTGACAATAGGAATCATCAGTGAACATTGTTTAGCTGAAGGCTTCCCGTCAATCATCCACGCCATTTGGTACTCCATCGTTTCACTTTCGTGCACGATAACTAGCTCGCTTAGCTTCCGCTTCAATCCGCGATTTGGTTCCGAAATAAATCTCATAATTTGGACGATCAACTCCGGTGTTTTGGTTTGCCTTCGGTCTACGCGGAACGAATACTATAGAAATTGTGGGTATTAGATATTCCGTTAGTATACTTCGCACTATCCGTGAACGTCAATGCCTTCAGCCTCTAAAGGTGTAATTACCAAACTGTCACTGTTGGCTAGCCTGGCTTCATTTTTATTCGCCTAGGAATAAAAATCAATGTTGTGTTTACTATATGTTGAATAAACCGTGACTTATAAAATTAATAATGCGTTTCTCAATTTTACCTGAATTCCTATCTTCAGGTTACGCGTTCGGACACGATCTTCCAAATTGTGAAAATATGATTTCGTGGCCCTATCGATTATGTCACCACCCTGTGTCGACGACATCAGTTGGCCGGAAAAATACACCATAATTACATCTACAAAAATAAGTACTTCATTAATGAACCTTACATCTGTAGCGGTAAATAATTCCCCAAAATTATTGACCATAGGAATAATTATGTCTAAGAGAAGAATTACATCGTGACAATAGGAATCATCAGTGAACATTGTTTAGCTGAAGGCTTCCCGTCAATCATCCACGCCATTTGGTACTCCATCGTTTCACTTTCGTGCACGATAACTAGCTCGCTTAGCTTCCGCTTCAATCCGCGATTTGGTTCCGAAATAAATCTCATAATTTGGACGATCAACTCCGGTGTTTTGGTTTGCCTTCGGTCTACGCGGAACGAATACTATAGAAATTGTGGGTATTAGATATTCCGTTAGTATACTTCGCACTATCCGTGAACGTCAATGCCTTCAGCCTCTAAAGGTGTAATTACCAAACTGTCACTGTTGGCTAGCCTGGCTTCATTTTTATTCGCCTAGGAATAAAAATCAATGTTGTGTTTACTATATGTTGAATAAACCGTGACTTATAAAATTAATAATGCGTTTCTCAATTTTACCTGAATTCCTATCTTCAGGTTACGCGTTCGGACACGATCTTCCAAATTGTGAAAATATGATTTCGTGGCCCTATCGATTATGTCACCACCCTGTGTCGACGACATCAGTTGGCCGGAAAAATACACCATAATTACATCTACAAAAATAAGTACTTCATTAATGAACCTTACATCTGTAGCGGTAAATAATTCCCCAAAATTATTGACCATAGGAATAATTATGTCTAAGAGAAGAATTACATCGTGACAATAGGAATCATCAGTGAACATTGTTTAGCTGAAGGCTTCCCGTCAATCATCCACGCCATTTGGTACTCCATCGTTTCACTTTCGTGCACGATAACTAGCTCGCTTAGCTTCCGCTTCAATCCGCGATTTGGTTCCGAAATAAATCTCATAATTTGGACGATCAACTCCGGTGTTTTGGTTTGCCTTCGGTCTACGCGGAACGAATACTATAGAAATTGTGGGTATTAGATATTCCGTTAGTATACTTCGCACTATCCGTGAACGTCAATGCCTTCAGCCTCTAAAGGTGTAATTACCAAACTGTCACTGTTGGCTAGCCTGGCTTCATTTTTATTCGCCTTGGAATAAAAATCAATGTTGTGTTTACTATATGTTGAATAAACCGTGACTTATAAAATTAATAATGCGTTTCTCAATTTTACCTGAATTCCTATCTTCAGGTTACGCGTTCGGACACGATCTTCCAAATTGTGAAAATATGATTTCGTGGCCCTATCGATTATGTCACCACCCTGTGTCGACGACATCAGTTGGCCGGAAAAATACACCATAATTACATCTACAAAAATAAGTACTTCATTAATGAACCTTACATCTGTAGCGGTAAATAATTCCCCAAAATTATTGACCATAGGAATAATTATGTCTAAGAGAAGAATTACATCGTGACAATAGGAATCATCAGTGAACATTGTTTAGCTGAAGGCTTCCCGTCAATCATCCACGCCATTTGGTACTCCATCGTTTCACTTTCGTGCACGATAACTAGCTCGCTTAGCTTCCGCTTCAATCCGCGATTTGGTTCCGAAATAAATCTCATAATTTGGACGATCAACTCCGGTGTTTTGGTTTGCCTTCGGTCTACGCGGAACGAATACTATAGAAATTGTGGGTATTAGATATTCCGTTAGTATACTTCGCACTATCCGTGAATGTCAATGCCTTCAGCCTCTAAAGGTGTAATTACCAAACTGTCACTGTTGGCTAGCCTGGCTTCATTTTTATTCGCCTAGGAATAAAAATCAATGTTGTGTTTACTATATGTTGAATAAACCGTGACTTATAAAATTAATAATGCGTTTCTCAATTTTACCTGAATTCCTATCTTCAGGTTACGCGTTCGGACACGATCTTCCAAATTGTGAAAATATGATTTCGTGGCCCTATCGATTATGTCACCACCCTGTGTCGACGACATCAGTTGGCCGGAAAAATACACCATAATTACATCTACAAAAATAAGTACTTCATTAATGAACCTTACATCTGTAGCGGTAAATAATTCCCCAAAATTATTGACCATAGGAATAATTATGTCTAAGAGAAGAATTACATCGTGACAATAGGAATCATCAGTGAACATTGTTTAGCTGAAGGCTTCCCGTCAATCATCCACGCCATTTGGTACTCCATCGTTTCACTTTCGTGCACGATAACTAGCTCGCTTAGCTTCCGCTTCAATCCGCGATTTGGTTCCGAAATAAATCTCATAATTTGGACGATCAACTCCGGTGTTTTGGTTTGCCTTCGGTCTACGCGGAACGAATACTATAGAAATTGTGGGTATTAGATATTCCGTTAGTATACTTCGCACTATCCGTGAACGTCAATGCCTTCAGCCTCTAAAGGTGTAATTACCAAACTGTCACTGTTGGCTAGCCTGGCTTCATTTTTATTCGCCTAGGAATAAAAATCAATGTTGTGTTTACTATATGTTGAATAAACCGTGACTTATAAAATTAATAATGCGTTTCTCAATTTTACCTGAATTCCTATCTTCAGGTTACGCGTTCGGACACGATCTTCCAAATTGTGAAAATATGATTTCGTGGCCCTATCGATTATGTCACCACCCTGTGTCGACGACATCAGTTGGCCGGAAAAATACACCATAATTACATCTACAAAAATAAGTACTTCATTAATGAACCTTACATCTGTAGCGGTAAATAATTCCCCAAAATTATTGACCATAGGAATAATTATGTCTAAGAGAAGAATTACATCGTGACAATAGGAATCATCAGTGAACATTGTTTAGCTGAAGGCTTCCCGTCAATCATCCACGCCATTTGGTACTCCATCGTTTCACTTTCGTGCACGATAACTAGCTCGCTTAGCTTCCGCTTCAATCCGCGATTTGGTTCCGAAATAAATCTCATAATTTGGACGATCAACTCCGGTGTTTTGGTTTGCCTTCGGTCTACGCGGAACGAATACTATAGAAATTGTGGGTATTAGATATTCCGTTAGTATACTTCGCACTATCCGTGAACGTCAATGCCTTCAGCCTCTAAAGGTGTAATTACCAAACTGTCACTGTTGGCTAGCCTGGCTTCATTTTTATTCGCCTTGGAATAAAAATCAATGTTGTGTTTACTATATGTTGAATAAACCGTGACTTATAAAATTAATAATGCGTTTCTCAATTTTACCTGAATTCCTATCTTCAGGTTACGCGTTCGGACACGATCTTCCAAATTGTGAAAATATGATTTCGTGGCCCTATCGATTATGTCACCACCCTGCGTCGACGACATCAGTTGGCCGGAAAAATACACCATAATTACATCTACAAAAATAAGTACTTCATTAATGAACCTTACATCTGTAGCGGTAAATAATTCCCCAAAATTATTGACCATAGGAATAATTATGTCTAAGAGAAGAATTACATCGTGACAATAGGAATCATCAGTGAACATTGTTTAGCTGAAGGCTTCCCGTCAATCATCCACGCCATTTGGTACTCCATCGTTTCACTTTCGTGCACGATAACTAGCTCGCTTAGCTTCCGCTTCAATCCGCGATTTGGTTCCGAAATAAATCTCATAATTTGGACGATCAACTCCGGTGTTTTGGTTTGCCTTTGGTACACGAGAAACAAATAAGACAGAAATTGTTGGTATAAGTTCTTGTGTTAATATACTCAGTACCGTTCGCGGACGTCTATACCGTCAGCCTCTAAACATCTCATTCCTTTATAAAAGGCATTAGGCACACTGCTGAACTTTGTCAAAGTCCCCTGGAATTTAAACTTCTAATCCACTTTATGTTTTAGAACAGTGAGCTTCATGATTTTAAGTGATAACATCGGATCCCTCTGAAGACAGCCAACTATTTTGGCAGTCTACAAGAAGTGAGAATTAAATATGTGAACTCACAAATATCTCCTTGTACTTTCGTCTCTTAAAGATGCTTCCATCATCTCTAAGTGGTGTTCATTCACGGTTGCAAACTCCTGTGTGTAGTCATCGTTTGCTGGAAGGTTGGTTTACAGACGATATTTTTGTTAATTGTAACAATGTCAGGGATTTTCGTACATAAATTGATAAGTTTCATTGGAGTGTCTTTAAACAAATAAATATTTCCAATTACTTACTTAGTACTTTCTTAATATTCATGAAATCAGTGGCAGCTTTGTTAGATGGCAGTCTAAAGCAAGAATAGAAAATGTAACAAATCTTTCTACTGGTTAGATAAGGCTTTTGTCTTTTTGTCATCAGGAGACGAAGAATGGAAGTTGGGAGCATTCGAACATAATCGGACAATTGTGTAATCAAAAAGGGGAAGCTTTTTTCAAAAGGAATTCAAGGGTACAGTAAGGAGAAACCTCGAAAAAGCTCACTGTACGCTGGAGGTTATGGGTAAACTTTGTTTTGATAAAGTCTCACAGTGTTATACAGTAATGTTTACTGATGACCATGTTTCGAGCACAATTTATTGCTCATAATCATATCATATAAATTGTGCTCGAAACGTCATCAGTAAACATTACTGTATAACACTGTGAGACTTTATCAAAACAAAAATATACCCATAATGGAATTATACTCTACCACAGTGCACAAGTTTTATTCTTATATTAATGTAAGTAGTTTAATTTTCCTGTCAAAATTACGTCTCCTGCATTTCAGATTGTGGGGTTGTTCTTACATTAACCGTTTCCTGTGGAAATTTTTTCACAAAATCCAACAAACAAAACACAGAAGGCCGTACTAACACTTAAAAAGTAGGAATGTAAGTAAAAGTGACCCGACAACTTGTGTATTTTTTATCATACACTGATCAAGACAGACACACACGCATTCATACACAAACGTTATTAAAAGTGACCAGTAGCATTAGATTGCAGTCACACTGAGAATCTGACCTGAAACTTGTCATTGTCACGTTGACAATGATAATATAAGAGGTCAATGTACTTGCCAATAATGTCACACATGCCACTAAAAATTGTCTGATAGGTTTAATAAGCCGAACTATAGCTCGTCGTGTAACAAATAAATGTTATATATGAGTTCATGGTAATTGACCAATCACTGGAGTTTATGAGAATATAAGTGGTCAGTGTTAATTACAGCTTTAAAGAATATTTTATTTAGTTGAATCCATGTCACCCATCGTTTGCACACTGTTAAACTGTACACCAAGTAGGCAGGTGGTCGCTGTGGTTCATTTTGAATTTTTTTCATAGTCTATCTATAAATACCCTTTAGTAAGTATGAAAAGATTACTTCAATGTAATCAACGTTTGAACTGCAATCGCAGTACATTTTATAAAAGTTATAAACGTACCTACGAGAGATTACCGGCTGAGACGTCACCACAGGTTATCACATCTGCTGCCTTCCCTACGAACGTCGAGTCTTCTTCAGTAAACAATGACAACGTGGCCATGGAAACCGAGATAGTGCAATCACAACCTAGCAGCAGCCTAACACCATCTGCCAGTACTTTATAAGTGTGCCCATAAGTGTCTTCTGAACGTGATGACATGGAAAGTTTGCTACTAAAAATCATGGTTACCATGAACATCTCGCAAGAACTTAAAGATCTTTTGTGAGAGATGACTTCAGCTACCCACAACTATTAGAATTTGCGGCTCTATAAACTTAACAGCACCTGGTGGCGGAATCTATCATCACATCGGTCCCAAGAAATGTTTGCAGCATAACACGGAGATGTCTCTGATTGAAGGTCCTTTCAACAACGTGTATTTGCAGTTGAATGTCAAGGGATCGTCCAATTCGAAGTCTTCCAACCATCATCTACTGCCCCTCTTAGGTGGGATTACGGCATCCTTCTCAAGTAGTGTGTTCTCGATAGGTATATACGGTCTGCCATTAGTTGTGTTTTCTGAGCTAGGTGACTAAATTAATAAGCTTTCGCTGTCCTCCTTGACACCACATTCAGTACAAGTTTTAGCATAAAATGAACTGATTTAAATTCATGAATGATGGAATTGCGTCTCCTGGTAATCATCTTCGTGACTGGTAGTCGACTAACGGTCATGTTAGCAAGCCCAGCAGTAAAAGGGTTATTCAGTGAATAAGTATCTCAGCTGAATGATATACGGAGTCAAGGCATAAATATTACCAGACCGAACAGGCATTTCGATGTTTGTTTGAGTGCTGCCATCTGTGATGCACCGGCTATAGTGGACTTGAAAGTTGTAGTAGGCGAAACGTCAGTGCAGGTTGTTACAAATGTAGGGTTACAGGGAAGAAACTTGACGGCAGAACGACATTTGAAATCGGAAGTTTTCCAACTAGGAATGATGACAGCTCCCAACGAAGACTGCAGTCAAATAACCTCTCTAGACAGAATGCACCTGAGGATTTAACAATTGATATGGTTAAGTGCTTTTTAATTGTACCTGGTATACTTAGGGTTAGTGTCAAGGAAATTATCCCTAAGTTCCTACTGTTACGAAGACGCTCCGTACCGATAAATATTATGTACTTTCTTCGACTTTAACTCCAAAACACCAGTATTGTAAGAAGGAAGTTATATTGTTTGGCAATTAAAGTGGGGAACAGTACAAGTCTACAAACAGAGGTTTTACACAAATTTATTCTGTACTTTTATTCGTTTTCGTTCGTCTTCGTCGAACTTGTACACGATCGAACCATTCGCACCTTTGAGTTGCTCACCAATGGCCACCAGTTCAAAAAACAAACGTTCAATGTCACTTCCATTGACATTTAGTGAGGAAGCTCAGCCAAAATTAATGAGAGGCACATAAACCGTCACTTACTTGAAACAATAGACTGGAAGATACGGTCTAGTGGTAGAATGACGCCCATGGGATTTCAAAAGAAGCGAAGGAGACTCATCTCATTATATAGCTGCATGGCCACTGAATGTCGCATCTTCCTCCTTTACTCAGGGCCTATCTTAATTAAGGACACTATGCAACCCAGAATATACTGCATTTTCCAAAGGCTTTGTGCAGCAGTTTATCTAATGTCGCGCAAGAACGTCTACTGGCGGCTGGGATCAAGACTTAGCCCCTGTTCATTTAGTTGGAGTGGCATGGAATAGGAAATAGCCGGTCAATAGTACTAAAATATACGCTTCCATTCATTCACTAATCGAGCATCCCTCGGGGAGTCCAGAGAATTTTGGCACATGGCAGCTACGACTCGGATATACCACAGAGTTGTTCCCTAGCAAAAATACAACTCTCCAGTATATTTATGCCAGCTCTTGTCTCTCCGTCGTCGCTGGAACAATGCCAATGATAGCCTCATATTCATTCAAAAAATTAGTGGTAAGTTCAATTGATGACAAATCTGACCAAATCGAAGAGTTATTCTCATATACTTCTTCGTTACAATGACACCTATCTGGCTAATATCAAATATGCTATACCTCATTGCCTCTCCTCGCCTTGATATGCTCGACTGTCAAAATTTTTTCTGCCATGAAATCCATATTTCCTAAAGCTATAACATATGCTACTTTTTATTGTCACATACGCGACTGAGCTCACTTCCGGGCTTTTCCCAAACGCACGTGTGAGACCTTAACTAGAATTGCGCATTTTCCCAGGCCTGCCCTCGGTCACTAATAATGGCCTTCAGTCTTCCGCGAAGACCTTAAGAAGGAGACTAACTAGATACGGGTCTCCAGAAGTCAGAGAAATAAGGTGGTTTGGCACTAATCTACAGCCAGCCCAGATTTGAATCATTGATTGCCTTCAAGATTACAGAGGACCAGAATTGCCGAAACAAAGGTTTATGGGTTGACGGTTTAGACGTCCGTGAATGGTACTGAGTATATTAACACAAGATCTTATACCAACAATTTCTATCTTATTTGTTTCTCGTGTACCAAAGGCAAAGCAAAACACCACAATCGACTGTCCAAATTACCAGATTTATTTCGGAACCAAATCGCGGATTGAAGCGGAAGCTAAGCGAGCTAGTTATCGTGCACGAAAGCGAAACGATGGAGTACCAAATGGCGTGGATGATTGACGGGAAGCCTTCAGCTAAACAATGTTCACTGATGATTCCTATTGTCACGATGTAATTCTTCTCTTAGACATAATCTATTCCTATGGTCAATAATTTTATGGAATTATTTACCACTACAAATATGTTCTGGCGGTAAACGATAGCGGATCTCCTTGTTGAAACTAGTAAAGTATACGCATAATAAACCAGAGATTAGGTCTCGCTTCCGTTTCGTTTTATTTGAGTTTCACCGTGCCTGGTACCCTTTAGTAAAAGCTATGGACACTACACCATCTGTGGAAAGCTTCATAAGGAGGCTGGCTAATCATGCAGATAAACAAGGATCGTGCCCAAATGGACCATTCTCTTCAAATGGTTCTGTACTCGTCCTTGAGCATTGTCCACTCTCCTTTCATACAGTCTCCTGGCTACTGATATTATTATTGACTCTCAGAAATTGCCATGACATAAAACTTTTTAAGTTGTTAGACTTCATCATGTATCCGTTTGTACGTCTACTTAATCTACAATAAATAGTTCTATCATTATTTTCTCCCCTCTTTTTGACTATTATTTCATATGATTGGCTCCATTCACCGCAGCGGTATGGTCTTAAAATACTGCACTCTGTGAAATGCATATAACAAATCTTCACACCATTCACCTTGCAGTCAACGAATGCTAAAGTTGTCGAGTGGTGTTACGCATTAAGCGGGAGGTTACCGAATCTCGTTACCATTAACTCCTAACCAGGAGGCCAGTTTAGAGATGTCAGTCTGGTTAACACCAGTTTAGACAACTGGCAGTTGATACTGAATATCGCAGCGGAGTCAAATTTTGAACATATAAAGTTCTTCCTCCATGAACTACCGAACCTCCTACTGTACTCAGTTTTCATCAGAACTGCTATATATAAGATGCGCATTTGACTATGTCTTAATTCACAATCATTGAAAATAAATCATTCATTAGTTGGAAGTGGCTACCAAGAAATGCAATTTAGTTTAAACAAGCTGTCGAGGAAAATATTTAAGTGCGTAAAATCAACCGTGACGGTACTTAGTTGGCTTGTACATTTCTCTTGGACCTTAACTTTTCGTGGCATAAGTCTACGTACCTTGCATGTTTATATACGTATGTATTTTATTTTGAGACCAATTAATTTCTCGACAATATTTTTTCCACTAGAAATAGTTCAGATTTAAGGTTCAGTCATATTTTCTTATCTCGGAAATATTTTTCGGTACCATTATGCATATAATTAATAATACATGATGATGAAAGTGATGTATATTTAAATGCATAACACAAAAAAATTTTCAAGTTTTCAATTAGTTGAGAGTGTGTATTTTATAAGGTACTTCATATAATTCTCTGTACGTTTTATAGGCCATGTTGCTTACTTATTGTCTGAGAGTCTGATACCAAGTTTTACTGATGGCTAATTGTTGCCATGTTATCCTAGGGAGGAGGGGAGAGATGAGTTGGTGACACTGTACATACTTTTCTTCGCGCGACTCCGGCTAATATAAGGTACACAAATGAGGTAAACGTAGTTCGTGTTCCCTTTAAGCTTTCACAACTTAAGTGTCTGAACCCCGTGTCACTCGGTCAACAAGCCTTTGGATATATGTTTTTCTGGCACACAAAAACCAACTATATTTGCTAATTAAAGCGTATAACTACGTTAGGCGTACAGGAGTTACTTCGTGTGTGCTTGGTGTAAATAACCATAATGTGCACTGCTCTACTGAATTCTATTGGGCAGTTGTCTTTGTGATATTAAGCTGAAGGAGGTCGTACAATTATGAAAATACAAGGGCAGTCGTTGTTGCCTTTCCTCACTTTCCTTCCACACATCATGTGACTAAATATCCGTTAAAGCGACAAAAATTTTTTACCTCAAACTTCCCAGTTTGCTGTGGAAGTTAGAATGCCCACATAAAGTTATATTAGCAGGTATTAAATCAGGGAAAGGTATATTGTAGTGTCTGTATAGTCTCTCTGTGAACCAGCTCGGATTATGAGTCACTTATATTCATAAGGTTCATAGTCATACAATGATTAAATGTGCTCGTGAAGGGTAAAATCGAGAAAAATAAGTATGATTCAGCCCTTAATGAAGTGTTCAGCCTTCATAAAGTTCTGGAACACAAACATCAATACTGTGTCTAACACTGTCCATATACTTCGACCACTAGCTCGGATTTGACTTTTGCAGTCTAGAGGTGTTGATGTTATGTTTTAGTATGAATAATAAGTCTAGAAAACACTTTTTTCAATCTAGACACTGCTTTAACCTATGCAGCTGTGTGAAAGTTATCTGAATTACTGACATCTGTTGAGATTTACAGTGTCCCCAATGAATGTGCTTACTGTTGAATACGATTTCTCCTCTTAAGCCTAAGCATCCGTTTTTCAACCTGTAACAGCAGTTTCGAGTCCAGCTGTACCTACCTTAGCCTTTTCAAGTGGCTATTGTCATCACCCTGCAAACAATACATGTGGTTCATATCCTGTTATATGAAAAGATCAGTTTTGAGAAACTATTCGAACAAGGAAAGGTATCACTAATCTACAATATGCAGATTATCTAGTCTTTTCAGGCTAAAACACTGACAACATGTTAAGTTTTATAAAAACTGAGCCATAATTTGCATATGTGAAACATGTACTTGCACTCTTTAACTGTAAGGTAATGCTATAGCACTGGTCCTCATTGTTTTCTAGCTTCAAAATGAGATGTAGATCAGTAGATTCTGTAGGTCACCTCACTTAGTCTAAAAGTCACACCAAACGTAGTTGACGAGTTCCTAACAAAAATTGGTGCAAATACGAATGCTTGTTTATCAGTTGCCGTCTTTGCTACAGCCATGATATCTGGCATCTTATGGTATATGTGTGTGTACTGCATAGCATCCACTCTGTTCTTTTTACGGCTATTTCAAATATCTGTAGAAAATAGAAGATAGGAGAGTATGTAGGTCCTTGAGCAGAAGTTTTTTCGTAGGGTTATTTCCTTTAGGTAAAATACTGTTTCAAATGATAATGACAGTGTGGATATTGAGCGTTATGTGATCAGGTTATCAATTCTTGTTGATTGATGCGATGAAAAGACATGCGGCGCATGCTAAACCACTGCTTTTCTCGACTAGTGACGTTTTGATGAAGCAGGACTAGGCTGGTCAGTTGAAATGTGTAATTCTAATCTGATGACGTACACTCTTTGTAAGGAGCTGAACTTGTCTTTATTACAAAAAGGGAGGACTTCTTAGCATAATAAAATTAAAGTGGCTCGTAGTCTGATAGTTTGATTGGACACTAGTAACTAGTGTTATACGTCTAGTTCTTTCTTTGGTGTAGACTGAATTCTGCCAGTCAGGTTTGCAATGTGGCCACTGTGTTAAGTGGCTTGCCATCACGGTGCACACTGATTTGATGATATTAAATAGAATTCAGTCTGCACCAAAGGAAGGAGTAGACTCATAACACTGGTTACTAGTGTCCAATCAAACTATCCACTACAGTCCTACAGGAGGTCATTTGCGAGCCCGAATAGCTCAGTGGTTACATCTCTAACTGCAGGCAGCACTGGGTGACGCGAGTTTGAATCTCAGAAGGGACATACATGAGTTCCTTGAAGGTTGCAGATACGCCTTGTTGACTGGTGAGTGCCAACTAGCACGAAACCTAGGTCAAGCAAAGCTTCCTGTAGCCGGTTGCCTTCAACCATCTAATATCATCATAGCCTGATACATGAGAAATCTAGCTGACTAAGAAATTTTGTACCTTTGTCACTGACTGGCTTCAATCAACTTAAAATTAAGTACGGTGAGATTTAGGAATACTGTGTCGGTGATATAAAAGCATCTTATAAATTGATCTTACACAAAAGAAATTTAACAAAACTTTTTAGTTTGAACAGGTTTTTCAATGTCATCGTCATCTATTTATAAGTGAGTTTGCTAAGTTGTATAACCTTAACGACTGATACATACGGAAAAAATTTACACTTGGTGAGCTTCTTCGTCATACTTATGACTAACTTAAATATTTGCATGTCGTTTTCATGAGTCTTATACTTGTCAAACTCTATTGATCTCTTCACTCATCTTCTTGTCTACCTCTGTGTGCTATTTGGAACGTGGCAACTCGAAATGCTGCACTTCGGTGCCAAGTTCTATGTTGAATCCAGACAGACAGACAGTCGTTTGTTTTAGTGTCTGTGACTCATGACACTGACTGTTTAGCCACACAAATGAACAACTGGTCTGAAGACTATGATTCAACTTTTGGTAGTTTATAGCTTCGTTTAATGAGTCGTTTTATGAGAAAAACTGCAAGGGAGAGGTGAAACAGCCAAATGAAATAGGAATTTATTACGGGTTGATCACGGATTGATGTCAGTTAGAGAACCATTGAAAACCAGGGAGTACTGGACAGCTGCTGTTTCATCCTAGTTTGGGAATCATCGGCAGTACGCACCCACTGGGATTCGAACCCGGGACCTTCCGGTTACAAGGCAAGCTCGTATACCATTCAGCCACTGGGACCGTGATCAACCCGTAAAACATAACTAATCCTTACAAACCAAACTATAGAAAGGAATTTATTACTCACCAGTTAGTGATATTCTCATGAATTAAATTAACCCGCGTAACACGTTTTCCGTTGTTGGAAGAAAATGATTATTAGAAATGCATTAGAATACATTTAATGCTGATTTTCTCTAGAAATGCCTTTGGTTAATTTATTCATTTTCGATCGATGCATCACATTTTATCAAGCATTATAGTATCTTCTAAGTATCATGGTTTAAAGAAGCATGTACACTGTGAAACGTGCATAGAAAACTGATCACTTAAATCTCTATTAACTGAAAGAAATTCACGCTTGCAACATTATTAATGCTTATGTTCAAATGATATATATATATATATATATATATATATATATATATATATATATATATATTATCAGTATGAAAGACTATCTTGGCTAGTTTTAAATACTTCCCATACATGCGATCATGAGATTCATGCACACATCAGCATTCATCACCTTTAAAACAGTTTTCTGTTTTTTTGTTTTATAAAAATCATGCATTAGATTTGTCTGTGACTCAGTGTTAAGAAGAGTTGAGTTAAAGACTAGTTTCTTGGTGAATCATTAATCTTCAGATTACCTCAAGATAATGCGATTCATTAGGTTCTCTATTTGTTCCACTTTTAGTCTTGCATCCTTGATCAGCAGATGATTTCCATTACTTTTTAACTAACTTTTTAACTTCCTCACTTATTCCCTGTTCCTGTTTGTCTTTTAGATTTGCTTAATCTCTCATGTTAACATTTTAATAATAAAAAAAGGGGAAAATCAAACAACACGCTTTAATTGGTAAACGTTTATAAATAGGAGAATAATGAGTGAAACACAATTATTGAATTCTACAAGTGATACTAATCCTGACTACACATCTTCACAAATAAGCACAAGCTGGTCACACTTACCTGTTAAATTTATTTGCTGTGATGCAGATCAAGAAGAGTTAGATGATCCAGCATCGCCTGTTGAAGGAGGATCTAGAGGTGATGAATCGGCTCATGAACATGTACGTAATCAGTTTGGAAGTGATACCAGTCAACCGTTAAGGGGAACAAGTTCACTTGGTTTAAATGGTGTCAAAAGTAATTTGAGGAATTCACTTGCATCTATACCGAATCATCTATCTGTAGAATACAGTGTAAGTGAAGCAATTTTTTTTTGTGAAAAACTAAGAACATTTTCCATACTTCTTAGGGAATAAAAAACAGTTGCAGTGAAGAAAATTTTCTTTTCGACAAAGTGACCGTCAACTAGGCTGTACATTCGTGTATTTATGATAAATGTGATGGGAAACTTCCAGAATTATCTCCGTCAAGGGTCAAATTAATAAAGCTACAATTAGGAATTAAAATGCCATAATAAATAGGGAGAGGGGGACAGATAAACTTCAAACAAAGTAGCATCCTAATTGCTGAGAAGACTGACTTTTTGTGCAATAGAATATAGAAATAACAAAATAAATAGACAAGATGTTTGGATGGAATAAAAGTCGAGTGGGATCATAACTAATGTGACGAATAATTGTTTATGCAATCAAGGATTAAATATGTAGAAATAGTAAAATGACAAATTAGACAGGAAGTTCGGATATAAAAATATGGTAGTGTAAATAGGAATTAAGAAAAACCTAAAAATAACATGAATAAACAAGAAGTTTGGATAAGCAAGGCAATGAGATAGTCAGTATTAGAAGAATTACCTATTTATGATGGCCATTACAGGGACAAGTGTTGAACGTATTTCTTCTCAACATATAACGGGGTTTTGAGCTTTTGGATCGCTAGTGCCTCAGCTATGCCCAACTGTCTTAATTTTACTCTCTTTGGATAGGTTTGATCAAATCTTGTATATTATTTTGAAGGATTTTTCGAATGGCAGCACTGAATTTCCTGAATTGACCAGATGTCCTATCACTGAACTATATACCCCCTTTTCCATTCTCCTTTTCTGGAACTTTCTTACCCCATTTATTATAAATACACGAATGTACAGCCTAGTTGATAGTGACTTTGTTGAAAAGAAAATTCTCTTCGCTGCAACTATCTTTTTATTTCCATACTTCTGTAAAGAGTATTTTATAAATTTGTTCACTAGACTTAACTATAATTATATAAAAATTCTCATTCATACGCGTTACAGTTGTCAGAAAGCTATGAATACTGATTCTGCATTGAATAACTTTTATCAGAGACATATTTTGCAAATAGATTGTTAACAATAAAATCTAATATTATTTAGTTAATATCGAACGTGTATCACTTCACACCTAAATGTCAGGTAAAATGTAACCTAAGGATAGATAAAAGGATGAGAATTTGTCAATAAACCATAAAACCAATTGGGAAAGGTAAGACGAACAACAATAATAATGAAGTATATATGCATGTTCAACACTACAATCGCTATTGAACACTGTCACCTAGTGTGTAATTCTGTCTTGTGACGGTCACGTCAGCCGAATCTAGTCAGCCTACACTCTCATTAGTATTTATTATTATTACTGTTCCCTTGGGTTCCTAGTGTGGAACATAGGGCTTCAACTGCACTTGCTCCACTTACTTCTGTCTTCTGCTGTACTTCTCACCTGCATACATGTTAGTCCATACTGTCCAACTCCTCTTCCACGATCTCCTCCATGTCACCCTTGCACTGACGTCCCACTCGCCGCTTCCCTTTCGGCCTGGTTCCACTTGAGCACTGGACTGACGCGCGCGCGATGCCACCCAGCGGCCTCCTCATTCATCGACTGTTCAATCCATCTCCACTTTCTCCTGCATATTTGTTGTTGGGCGATTGGTTTTTGTTTTCTTTTGTTTGTCCCCATAGTTTCTTGTTGTTGGTGATTCTTTCCGGCCCGGCCATCTGATCTTCAGTATAGAGTACACTCTCATAGGTGATTCAAACCAAATGCCTATGGATTATGGTTTGGTATCATTTTCACATCAACCGATAGGTCATGTGGAGCAAGGAGGAAGACATACATTTAGCTGATAAGAAGACTTGGACTTTGTGAACTATTTATGTCTACAGGCGAAGAACAACAAGTTGGCAGAAGTACTGGAATTAAGAGAGAGAGATGATGGTGATCTTGATGACGATACCTAACAAGCAACAACAAGCGGCAATCAGTATCAACATGAGAAATTCGAAGGAAGTCACCAGTGTTTTTACCTATCTAGGCAGAATCATTTCAACTGCGAGCGGCAGGAATGACGTTTCCAAACCTAGGATTAAAAAAGCGAGGCAAGGCAACAGAGGCCTTGATTAATCTGAAACCATTGTAAAAAAATATGCTGCACTCAGCATTAAAAAGAAAAAATAGATCCAGATTTTCAACACTAATGTCAAGTCGGTGCTACTAACGATTCATGGACTTGGCGTATCACCGTAGGCATTTCGGACAGGCCAGCTGCATTCGCTGACTTGCCTACTGAAGATCAATTTGTCAGAAACTATAAGCAACAATGAACTCTGGCAGCAAGCTAACCAATAACCTGGTGACCAACATATATGTGTAGAAATAAAATTGTTAGATGGATTGAATGTCTGTCTCTGTCTGTTTTCGACATAGAACTTTGCACAGATGTGCACCAGTTCAAGTCGCCACACTCCCTCATTGTAGCACACAAACCAAGAGAAGAAAGTAGAAGAAATGCATAATAGAGATAATAGACAGGGATATGAGACAAAGGAATAGTAATAACGAAGAACAATATAGTTTCATTGGGTATTATAAGTCACAAGGAGTGGATGTATCTGCACTAGCCAGCCAGTGAAAACGACCACTTTGAGCCATATCACCGATTGTCTCCAGCCTACATTGGTTTTTACCGTCCCGAGGACCCCAACCAGGAAGTCTACACCTTTCTACGTGGCTGGCTTAAGCTAACTGTTGTGGATTTCCTTTACTGAAGAGGCCATAGTTTGGTTTGACCACCGCTGGCTCTTTTCCAGTCTGACCCTATGTCAGCTAACATTGCCTGTCGGTCGAGTAAGGCGATGACTAGGCATACGTAACACATGTCTTAACCGTCTCAGTCGATGTAGCTTCACAGCCTCGTCGATTGATTTCCCCTCCTTACCTAGCACTCAACCGAAGCCTAACCTCAATATTGATCACCTTGGTATACCACTTAACACGGGATTGAATACATGCTAAGGCGTCACGTGTCAGGCGTGAGAAACTACAAGTTGGACTTGTCTTTTCGAGGGTGACATTGGAGATCATGTAAGGCAGAAATGTGAGTTTTTATGGGTGGTGGTGGTAATCTTGGAGTCAGACATGAAACAAAGTGGGATGGAGATTCGCTGTTGTGAAGGTCTTCTATGTTCCACTCGGAACCTAAGTAGATAGATAATAATAATGATAATAATGTTCGGCCTGCACTACTAGGTGGTATAGCATGATAAGCTTTTTATGACACACACTATTTGACTCATCGCCTAACACGCAATCTTGCATTGGGTCACTAAGTTGCTGTTATGAAACTATATACATTATTCTGTTTGTTAATTCATCACTTAGTTTATTATAATTTGTTAAATCACTCTATGCTTTTTGTGTTAATGACGTGTTAATTATATGGATTACGTATAAATTCTAAATGCAAATTACTAATTTATAAGTGAAATCATGTGAGAATCTGTCAAAACGAAACGATTAATTTTTTTTCGTTGTTGATGAAACATAAATAGAACAACAACAACAACTATGACTTCTTGTAATGTATTCTAATTAAAAAGTCAGCTTCCATAACCAACCAACCAACCAACCAAACAGTTGTGTACACCTTAGTTTCCTGTGTTTGTTGTCTGTTTTGATAGGTGTATTCGTTAAAGAACAATTGGCTTTTTTTCTGGTTGATTTGATTTATTACTATTATCATTATTATTTCCTTTAATTCTTAGAGAAATATAGGGCTTCAGCCACTCACATCTCCATCCATTGCATTCGGTTCTCTGCTAAAGTTTTCACCTGGCTCCACGGCTGCCCACATGCTTTCATATCTCCTCTTCACATGACCTCCTCCACTCCATGTCACCCTCGCCTTGACCACCAACTCGTCGCTTCCCATTCGGGTTCCACTCGAGCAATAGCCTGTCTGATGATGTCACTTGATGGTTTGTTTCCTCAGAGTATGACCAATCCACCTATCTCCATTTCTTCCTCCTTGTTTGTTACACAATCGGTTCCTGGTTGGTTCACTTATTGCCAGAGATCTCTGTTGCTTATCTTTTCTGGCCGGCCATCTGATCTTGAGTATTGAGCGAAGACAGCTGTTGATGAAGGTCTGTAGTTTGTTTGAGGTGCTCTCTATGATGCGCCAACTCTCTGATCCGTATAGTAGCACTGACTGACTTCACATTGGAGTTGAAAATCTGGATCTTATTTTTGATGCTGAGTACTGTTGACCTTCGCACAGACTTGAGAGTAACGAAAGCTGGCGTTGCTTTCCCTATCCTTGCTTTGATTGATATCGTCGTCAGTTCCATCCGCCTTTAGTTGAAGCGATGCTTCCCGGGTATGTCGGTAGGTAAAGGAGGTTGTTTCTTTCAGGTTCCTCCCATTCATGCTGACTGATTGTTGTCTGTTTTTCTTGTTGCTGTTAGTGGTGTTGGCCAGGAATCTTCATCACCTCTGTTTTCTCTATGTTTACTTGAAGTTCTATCATTGATGCTTCTTCTATCGCCAACTTGTTGCTTTTCACTTGCATATCTTCTAGTTTGTGATGAATCAGACATATATCATCGGCGAAGTCCAGATCCTCCAAGTTTTTCATGAGGGTCCGTTTTATGATTTCAATGAACAAATATAATTAACAGCATCTCAAAGAGTTGATGAATGATCTGTAAGACAATATGAAAAAAAACAATTTTGCCGATTCGTGAATTATTTTTTGTATTCCTTGCCTGAGATGTCTATACAGACTTCCTTCAGATATCTGTTTCCATGAGTTTCAGTGTTCTTCCTCACAGGTTTCCTCCATGATGTTGTTTATTGCCTCGAACCTTTTCCTGTTGATTGGGGTGAATGAGTATTTTTTTTGGCTTCTTTTTCCAATTTTGCGAATGATGAACCTGAATTGCGGTTCGGCTTCTCCAGATCCTTTAAAATCTTTCAACTTGATCTTAGAGGTTTGCTGCACTCAATCTAAGCCCACATCTGCTCCTCTTCTCAATCTTGTATCCAGTATTGATTATTCACGATGAAATGACTTTAAAATGACCAAGACAGTGTAAATGTAGTCCCTGTGTATAGTAGGAACTGTTTATCCTGAGTAAATTACTTCTTACACAGACTTACTTGCACATGGGTCACTCATCCAGTCAATCAAACAACATTTGATAAAAACTGGTGTTCTGCGTAAATCCCAAATGTAAAATAAATTAGAAATAGTAAGAGTAATGGTTGGTAAGGGTTTTTTTTGTTTTGTTTTTATTCCTTCAAGTACCCAGTGGAACATAGGGTGACTTCAATCTAGAGGCTTGTAGTTTCTGTAGCAGTGTTGTTTATTTTTACAGGAGGGGTTTGCTAGCCAGCCTCATGCCCCCCCAACCTTTCCTCATTACCAGCTTTATTTCTGGTTTAGCGAGGTAGAGGAGTTGTGCATCGGTGGCCTGGGATCGAATCCCGGACCATATCCATGGTCGGCGAGCATCATAACCGCTGTTCCCTACCGACGCAATAACAGGGAACTTCGGCTTCGAACCGATAAGCAACCTATCGTCAAACAAATATGAAGAGGGAAATTGAGATAGATCGGACAGACACTAGTGAGGAAAATGTTGAATTACCTTGCACGCCAGACAGACGCTCGGATGGGTCCTAAATGGTAAACGATGCATCGGGTGTGGATCCTGTAGTGACATGGAGGAGATCGTGTTAAGAGGGATAAGAGCTTATTATGGCAGAATCGTGAAGTCGGATAAAGACCACTGCAGAAAATTTAGATGTATGTATAATATACTTTACCAATCTTCCAAGAATTTGGGTGTGTATTTCATCTATGTAATCCATTTTATCGTATTTATTGTTGCCTATAGATAGATAGGTAGTCGCTGAAGGGTTTAGTAACCATTTCCTCTGAACCTTATGTTTTAAGTGTAGGATTTTAGAAAACAAACAGGCGATACGCATAGCACAAAAGGGATAGCTCTAATCAGTTATGATTTCAATAGTCCAATGGTGTGGCCTTTCAGAGCATGGATTCTTATTTCAAGTTTCATTTGTATAACCATCAGGAGTTCAATTTAATTATCACTGACTAGACTATTGACTAAGCAACTAAGAACTGAGAAGTTGTCACCACAAAGTCGGGTATGAAGACAGTTACTTACCAATAACATTGGCTAGCAGTTGTGCTGTATGTATATCACGAATTGGCCAAATTTGCAGTTTACGGACTGGTCACTGAATCAGATCCCAGTGGTTGAATGATTTATGAGGTCATCTAGTAACGTGAAGGTCTTAGGTTCGAATCCCGGTGCGTGTTTACTGATGAAGAGTTACAAACTTTGACCAAACAACGGTTTAGAGCTTCCTTCATGGCTGTGAGACATGACCATTGAAAGTGGAAATAGCAGCTGTCTTGGAGCATAAATGTCTGCTGCATTCTATTTCCCATGTTAGATAGTGTAAATAGAGTTAGTTATAATGGCGTTAGTCATCGAATTCCTGTTAAAGAGGGAAAGTAAATTGCCGAGACTGTGAAATTACATTGATTAGAGATAGTTAGAATATGTGTTACTCATGCCTAGCCTAGCCTAACCATCGCCTTCCTCGACCAACGGGCAATGTTAGCTGACATAGGGTCAACTCCATTATAGATAACATTTTATTTTGATAAATCACAGTGTTGTTATACAGTAATATTAACTGATGACCACGTTTCGAGTACAAATTGTTACTGCTCACAATCATATCAAGTCACTCACGCACACAACTTTTTTCCTTCATTTATATGCATTCAGAGATAATAATATGAGTGTTATCAATCAAATACAATCAGATGGGAAATAAGACGAGTGTTCTTGTAGTCAAAAGAAATAAGTAACTTTGTGAGAATGTTGTGATGTACGTGAATTAAAATAGAATTTTTCGATTATTTATTTTCCTCCACTGATTTGACTGACTGACTGGTGGTAATAATATCTTCCATATCTCTGGTATTTGTATTAAGTCATTTCTGTTGCATGTGTAGTGTTGGCTGTGTAGACACGATGAACCAAGAAGGATTCAGTAATCAACCTCTCCCTCTCATCACCTACATAGATTACTTCTTAGAATTTTAACCCTCTCCCACCCTATTGTGTGGTTGTGTGTTAATGCATGTAGTGCAATTTCTGAGCTTATTTCTAAATTACTCATCTTCTCGGGGTCAAGCATTCTTACCTTAGCTAAATTCTTATGTTTCGACAATCTGATTACACCCGATCTACTAGTTTGACCTATATAGTTGACCACAACTCAGTCATTGGAAGGTATTTTGCAATTTATATTATTTTGTTTAATTGGGTCAATCTACAGGGTCTTTTATTCTACAGAGCTTGTCCCTTCCTGAGTAAGTTTGTATGTTTGAATGCCAGCCTGATTCCTGCTTTATTAAGAATCCTACGTAGGGTTTCAGATGTCCCCTCCTTATACGGTATACATGTAGATGACTTATATTCTCTCTTATTTATGTTATCATTAATAGTTTCACAACTATTTTTAATTTGCTTTTGGCCTTTTATCCAAATAAAGTCATATCCCTAATGGATTTCTGTCTGTCTGTCTGTTTTCGACATAGAACTTTGCACAAATGTGCGGAAGTTCAAGTCGCCACATTCCGTGTAGCACGCGAAGCAAGAGAAGAAAGTACAAGAAAAGCATAATAGAAACAGTGAGCAGAGGTGTGAGACAAAGGAGTAATAAAGAAAAACAAAACAGTTTCATTGGAGATCATAAGTCACAGGGAGTGGATGCATCTGCGCCACTGAGAACGATTTTGAGCCATGTCACCAATTGTTTCCAACCATAGATTTTTACCGTCCCGAGGACCCCAGCCTGGAAGTCTACACCTTTCTACGTGGCTTAGACCAACTGTTGTGGATTTCATTGACTGATGCCAAGTTTTTGTTTGACCGCCGCTAGCTTTTTTCCAGCCTGACCCTATATCCGCTAACATTGCTCGTCGAGGGAGGCGATGGCTTGGCATACGTAACACATGTCCTAACCATCTCAGTCTTTGTAGCTTCACGACTTCGTCGATTGATTTCCCCTGTTTACCTAGAACTCTACGCCTAACCTCCATGTTGCTCACCTTATTATGCCACTTTACACGGGAAATAGAACGCAGGCACCTATGATCAAAGACAGCTAGTCTTTTCATGTCTTCCACTCTCAGTGGCCAGGTCTCACAACCATAAAGGAGGACGGAGCGGACTGATGAGCAGTACACCCGCCCTTTGGTCGATAGTCGAACATCTCGTCTACGCCAGAGTCGGCGTAAACTAACAAATGCGAAACGAGCCCCTTGTATTCGTGCTGAGATTTCGTCAGAGATCAGCCCGTTGGGGCTGATGGTACTTCCCAAATAAGTGAAGCGGTCAACGTGCTCTACCACTTCACTTCCTATTTTTAAACTAGGCGTCGATGTAGTCCAGTCCTGTAACATCATCTTGCATTTGGCGGGAGCGAATCGCATGCCAAACATTCGTAGATTGCGGCTCAAGGTGTTTAGAAGACTCTGCATTTCGTCAGCGTCTTCGCCTAGAAGGACTATATCGTCTGCATATTCCAAGTCAACGAGATTATTCCCCGGTAGCAAGTCAATCCCTGAGTCGCTGAAGTCACCTAGGGTTAAGTCCATTAACACATCTATGATGAAGTTGAATAGAAAAGGAGATAATGGGCATCCTTGACGGACACCACTGGTCGTCATCAGTTCAGATGACAGCTCGCCGTAAGCCCTCACCTGGCTGTATGAGTACGAGTAGAGTGCCTTAATCAGTGCAATATATTTTCTCGGAATTCCCTTTACAGCCAAGCATCTCCAGAGAACTTCCCGATCGACAGAGTCGAATGCTGCCTTTAGGTCAAGAAATATAATGACTGTTGGACGCCGGTAGGAATGCCTATGTTCTAGAATCTGTCGGAGGGTGAAGATATGATCAATACACCCTCTTCCTGGTCTAAAGCCTGCCTGGCTCTCTCGTGTTTGTGCTTCCCGAGCACCACTCAGTCTACGCATGATTATTGAGCCTAAGACTTTAGATACTATATTAGTCAAGCTAATCCCTCTGTGATTATCACAGGAAGACTTGTCTCCCTTCTTGTATATGGGGATAATCAGTGACTTACACCAACCCGATGGGACTTCTTCTGATTCCCAGACGCTGCCTAGTACCTCAGTTAATCCGGACAGTAAGCTGTCTCCACCGTACTTAAATACCTCTGGAGTCATTCCATCAGGTCCCGCTGCTTTGCCTAGTTTCAGATTGGTGACAGCTTTAGTAACCTCAGTTAGTGACGGAGGACCTGTGTTTATATCCCATTCAGGGAGGTGTTGGATGCTCGGAAGGTTGAGCGTGGCTGTGGGCAAATTAAACTGCTCCTCATAATGCTCTTTCCAACGATCCAGTCGTCTATCCTGTGAGCTAATTATAGTGCCATTTTTTTCCGAGATTGTCTCACTGATGATTTGTCTTCTCCCACCCGTTTCCCTGATGAGTCCAAAGAGTTGCCTGGTGTTGCCTATCCTCGAAGCTTTCTCCATCTCTTTGGCTTTTGTCGCCCACCACTGTTCACGGTCCTTGCGGAGACTTTTCGTAAGTTTCCTCTTGTGCAGCTTTCGCTCCTCATTGAATTCGGAGCTCGCCGGAATAAGTCTTCTAGCATCTATCAGTTCGGATGAGGCGGTGGAGATCCAGTGGTTTTTACTCACCTTTGGGTTTACCTTATTCACAGCTTTTACAGCTGTATCTATGGCTGCCTGGATATTTTTCCAAGCTTCTTCAGGGTGAGCACAGCTGTCGAACACAGATATGTGTTTAGCTAGTTCTTCCTGAAATACGGATTTAGTTTCCTGATCGAGCTGGGGACGTGATGGTTTTACCGCCAGCTGTTTCCTACGTCCGTTCAGTCGTAAGCACACCCGAGCGCGGACCAGTGCATGGTCGGTATCTACGCACGTGTTCCAGAAGGAGCGACAATCTCCTACCGACCCACGCCAACGATAGCTTATTGCTATGTGGTCTATTTGTGTCCAGCGTTGGTTTGATGAAGGGGGTCTCCAAGTCAAACAGTGTCTCTCCTTGTGTTTAAAGTTAGTGCTTACAAGAAACAAATGATTATCAGAGCAGAACTGTAGGAGACGGTCACCGTTGTCGGTTCGCTGGATTTATACTCTACCACAGTGCCCAAGTTTTTTCTACTTATATTGATAAGGCATAAGGTTAAGTTGGAAAATAACCACTGGTGGTCAAGCGAAAACATGTCCTCAACAGTCAATGAAATCCACAATTAGTTAGTTAGTTAGGCAGCGTCTGGGAATCAGAAGAAGTCCCATCGGGTTGGTGTAAGTCACTGATTATCCCTACGTACAAGAAGGGAGACAAGTCTTCCTGTGATAATCACAAAGGGATTAGCTTGACTAATATAGTATCTAAAGTCCTAGGCTCAATAATCATGCGTAGACTAAGTGGTACTCGGGAGGCACAAACACGAGAGAGCCAGGCAGGCTTTAGACCAGGAAGAGGGTGTATTGATCATATCTTCACCCTTCGACAGATTCTAGAACATAGGAATTCCTACTGGCGTCCAACATTCATTATATTTCTTGACCTAAAGGCAGCATTCGACTCTGTCGATCGAGAAGTTCTCTGGAGATGCTTGGCTGTAAAGGGAATTCCGAGAAAATATATTGCACTGATTAAGGCACTCTACTCGTACTCACACAGCCAGGTGAGGGCTTACGGTGAGTTGTCATCTGAACTGGTGACGACCAGTTGTGTCCGTCAAGGATGCCCATTATCCCCTTTTCTATTCAACTTCATCATGGATATGTTAATGGACTTAACCCTAAATGACTTCAGCGACTCAGGGATTGACTTGCTACCGGGGAATAATCTCGTTGACTTGGAATATGCAGACGATATAGTCCTTCTAGGCGAAGACGCTGACGAAATGCAGAGTCTTCTGAACACCTTGAGCTGCAATCTACGAATGTTTGGCATGCGATTCGCTCCCGCCAAATGCAAGATGATGTTACAGGACTGGACTACATCGACGCCTAGTTTAAAAATAGGAAGTGAAGTGGTAGAGCACGTTGACCGCTTCACTTATTTGGGAAGTACCATCAACCAGTGACAACGCGTTGATCTCTGACGAAATCTCAGCACGAATACAAGGGGCTCGTTTCGCATTTGTTAGTTTACGCCGACTCTGGCGTAGACGAGATGTTCGACTATCGACCAAAGGGCGGGTGTACTGCTCATCAGTCCCCTCCGGCCTCCTTTATGGCTGTGAGCGAGACCTGGCCACTGAGAGTGGAAGACATGAAAAGACTAGCTGTCTTTGATCATAGGTGCCTGCGTTCTATTTCCCGTGTAAAGTGGCATAATAAGGTGAGCAACATTGAGGTTAGGCGTCGAGTTCTAGGTAAACAGGGGAAATCAATCGACGAAGTCGTGAAGCTACATCGACTGAGATGGTTAGGACATGTGTTACGTATGCCAAGCCATCGCCTCCCTCGACCGAAGAGCAATGTTAGCGGATATAGGGTCAGGCTGGAAAAATGAGAGCTAGCGGCGGTCAAACAAAAACATGGCATCAGTCAATGAAATCCACAACAGTTGGTCTAAGCCACGTAGAAAGGTGTAGACTTCCAGGCTGGGGTCCTCGGGACGGTAAAAATCTATGGTTGGAAACAAATGGTGACATGGCTCAAAATCGTTCTCAGTGGCTAGGGCAGATGCATCCACTCCTTGTGACTTATGATCTCCAATGAAACTGTTTTGTTCTTCGTTATTACTTCTCCTTTGTCTTACACTTCTGCTTACAGTCTCTATTATGGATTTCTTCTACTTTCTTCTCTTGGTTTGTGTGCTACATGGAGGTAGTGTGGCGACTTGTACTGCTGCACATTTGTGCAAAGTTCTATGTCGAAAACAGACGGAGACAGACAGACAGTTTGAGTCAACCAGCTACCTAAGGAGGGGGGTGAAGACTTCCTGGCTGGTTGGGCTCCTCTAGTTGGCAAGATCCAATGGAGGCTGGAGACAATTAGTGATATGACTCAAAAGCTTCGTTTCTCAATGACTGGCCTAGATGCATTCACTCCACATGATTTGTCATACCCAATAAAAGTCTATTGTTCTTTCATATCACTATTCTTTTTGCCTCATATCTCTGTTTATTGCCTCTCTCTCTCTCTTCCTCTTCTCACTTCTCTTGCTTTGTGTGGTACATGGAAGGAGTGTGGCAACTGGAACTGGTGCACATCTGTGCAAAGTTCTATGTTGAAACCAGTCCACCAGTCAGTTAGTCAGCTCCTCTTGGTTTTCTACTGGGTTCTTCGATTATTGTAACCTTGTGATCAAACACCTGTAACTATGACTACTAATTTTCATATGATGATAAATAAATTCTGTCAATCACTTTTTATTCTCGTTTCCTCATTTTATTTTATTTTGTTTTCTTTGTTTGTTCGTTTTATTTTTTGTCTTTTTTTTTCACCTGTTAAGAATAATCGACAGTCGAATAGTACGAAGTCAGTATCTCCAGATTGTAGTACAACAAGTTTACTGCGTACCTCAAAAACAAGTACATCTATGTTGACAATGGACACCAGTAAACAGCACACCAGTAATACTAATGTTGTTGTTGTTGGTAATGATGTTGATGGTGTTATCGATAAAATTCCATCAATCGGTGTAAGATCAAATTCGAATATAACTATTTCATCATGGTCAACAGTACAAAGTCGTCATCATATTGACAAATCAAGTCCTAGACAATTATCTAATCAAAATGTTTTCAAATCAAGTACTCGAGCTTCATCAAAACGTCTTGCAAATTTATATAATGTAAGTCTTAGTGATTTTGAATACTTCTGCAGCCTTCAACCAACCATTTTTTCTTTATTTTCTTATTATAACGTTTTTTTTGTTGTTGTGTATATTATCCTAGTTTTGTAACGCTTTAGCAATGAACCCATGACCTCATAAGGGTTAGAGTTCAAGTCAGTTAGGATTTAAGAGGCAAGTATACACTCCGAGGTACTACTGTAACAACAAAAAACAAGGGCCAAAAAACAGATCGTTTATTGAGAAAATCAACAGATATATTTGTAGATTTTTATGTACATTATTATTAGCATTATTGTTAGCAGAGAAGCAATCTCTTCTGATTGGTTGTTTTCTTGCTCAAGGTTATTCTGTGATCGTTTCCTAGACAGTCAGATCGTATATCTGCAAATCGTATACGCCCACGCTAAGTCTGCTGTGATTGGTTGTTGAGTTCCTCAAGGTTATTCTTTATTTTTGTTATTTTCTTTTCTCCT
Source organism: Trichobilharzia regenti (assembly GCA_944472135.2). Classification (NCBI taxonomy): domain Eukaryota; kingdom Metazoa; phylum Platyhelminthes; class Trematoda; order Strigeidida; family Schistosomatidae; genus Trichobilharzia; species Trichobilharzia regenti. Next base: position 105,210,555 of record OX235263.1, on the reverse strand, counting down.
CACCCTGATTCGCGACGTAAATTGTTGTCTGCCGATTTTGGCTAGCAGATAGCTCTCACCACACTACAGTCTATGACGGCCTAGGATTTAATCGCTGGTGGTGTGGAGTATGTGTGGGTATGTTTGACTGAAGAATTAAAAACTGGCTTGAAATTGCCGTCCAATATTTTTTTTATTGTCTTTCAATAGTTTTATGAGTGATTTTCAATTCATAATGAAATCCACTTTCAATATCGATCACATTCTCCGTGAACCCAACAGTGATTTTTAAAAAATATTTAATGTATGGGTCTTACTCAAAAAACTAGTGTTCTCTATAGTTTGTTTTTGAAATCCTTATACAATTTCTTCCATCTGGTCAGGCATGTTTACTTTGAGTTGTTTTGTAGACTGTCTGAGGGAAATAAACACCTTCAGCCTGAGCAAGATTGACATCAGTAGCCTTATATTTAACTAGAATGTTAAAAGAGGAGGGCAGTTTTGGTGTGTTAAGTGAAGTTGTCAAGAGGTTCGTGTATGTAGATAGTTGTGCAAGTGCTGACGGTGCGACAAACATGATCTCTAACCGTACAATGAAAGCTAGAGTGGCATACACCAATTTGAACCACCTCTTGTGCCGTCATGAATTTAGCCTGGCTTTCAAAGGTTTTATGTCAACCGTCGGGTTAACAATGCTTCGATGTGCTCAGTCTGTCTTTACGCCTATGAAACCTAGCCTCTGAGCTGAGGATGTGTAGGGTGACTCTGAGTACCTGATCATCGCTATCTCCGTAGAATTTCTTGCTTTCGATGACATCATCTTGTGAATAATTCTGATGTCTAGCAGCATATATTTGAACACGGTCAACGTCAGCATCCATCGAGTGTCGTCATTTGGAAACACCAGCTTCATTGGCTTCAACATGTGTTACGGATGTCCTCTCAAAAGTTTCCGTACTCGTCGCCATGAGACTGGATAGAATGGGTGGAGAGGTGGTCAGTCTATGATGTGTAGTACTGTGGGTTGAAGGATGTCTATATCAGGTTATTATCAGTTGGTAAATCACGACTCCTCGTTTGGATTTCGATAACTAATTCGAATTAGTGGCTCGAAACGTTATCAGATAAGGCCAAGAATTGTAATCGATGGTGAACATGTTGCAGTCCCTTTTCTAAAAGTAATATGAAGTGATCAATGTTGAGTGATCTTGATAAGTATGGCTTGTCTGCTTCCTGGATAACATCCCTTATTCACTCTCCCCTTACTTTCTTTATTTGTATTGTCGTTTTATTATTATTGTCTTAAGACTCATCTCTTGGTGTCTATAATATACCAAAAGATGACCTCAATCCATGAAGTATTTCAAGTATTGGTTTGTAGGGATTTGATTGACTGGTTACAGGATTTCATCATGAGCTGACATTGGTTAAAGAACCATTAGGAAACCTGCCAAGGAGTACTGAACAACTGTTTCGTCGCAGTTACACACACCGCAGTACACACCCACCGCCAGGGGTCGAACCCAAGACCTTCTGGTTACACGGCGAGCTCGTAGACAATTAAGCCAATGGGACCCGATGCAATAGCCCATGAATTCTAACTTCTGCCAATTCACGATATAGCGCAACCGATAGCCAATGTCTTCGGCGAGTATTTGTCCTCACACGTGACCCGCTGCACCTTACTGCTTACGACTTCCCACTGGGACCCCAGGTAACTACCTGCCTGAATAGGGCCAGTCGCCAGTGAGCATCTCATTGGCTAGCGGTTGCGTTATATCGTGAATTGGCAGAAGTTAGAATTCATGGGCCATTGGATCAAGTCACAGTGGATTAATGGTCTACGAGCTTGCTAGCTTTGTAAACAGAAGGTCCTGGGTTCGAATCTTGGCAGTGGGTGCTTGCTGCTGAAAAGTCTCAAACTAGGCTGACGAAACAGCTGTCTAGTACTCCCAAATTTTCCAATGGTTCTCTAACCAATGTCAGCTCATGATGAATTCCTGTAACCATGAAGTATTAGCTAGTTGATTTGAACTCATCACGTAGGGAAGTGTAGACGACTGGCACAATATAGTGTAAAACTTCGACACTGTGGTAGTTGATAATTCCATATTAGTTTGTTTATTAGATGTATCACACAGTCAGTGAAACAGTATTACTGTTCACTGGATGACACAGTTTCCAACACAAATCATTGTTGTTCATAATCATTTCATCATTGATTTCATCATAAGCTGACATCAGTTAAAGAATCATTGGGAAACCTACCAGGAAGTACAGATGTTTCGTCAGCCTAGTTTGGCACTATGCGGCAGTTCGCACCCACCGCCAGGGCTCGAACCCAGGACCTTCTGGTTAGCGCATATAATAACATTCAGCCACTAGGACCCGAGCTTGTCTTGTAACCGGAAGGTCCTGGGTTCAAACGCTTCTGATGGTGCGTACTGCCGATGCATCCCAAACTAGGCTGATGAAACAGCTGTCCAGTACTCCAGTGCTGGTTTTCAATGCTTCTCTAACTGATATCAATCATCCGTGATCAACTTGTAAAAACAAAACTAATCCTTACAACTTTTACCTATGTAACACAAATTCAAGTAGTGATTTAGGTTAAGAGGACGGTTTGACGCGGATAACACCTTACGTGGATTCCTCACTTGTTATTATTATTATTCTTATAATTACCTTGGGTTCAAGGTGAAAAATAGGGCTTGACATCAATAAATCTCAATTACACTGTTGATATATGTGTGAAATTTTGGCACTGTGGTAGTAAGTAATTCCATATTAGTTTGTTTATTAGATGTATCACACAGTCAGTGAAACAGTATCATTATTTACTGGATGACGCTTCGAACAAAATTTATTCATTGTTCATGATCATTTCATCAATTATAATCACACGATAATAAAGGTTTTCTTGTATTTCCCAATGAATGAAAAAACAACATCGTTTTGTCTTTTATTCATTGGGAAATACAAAAACCTTTATATTATAATGAATATCATATACCACCCAATGCCCAAATTTTTTCAAACTGTTTATAGTGAACTTGGTTTAGACATATACAATATAATCACATGACTTCGAAACTTGAGTTTTATGGTTTTCTTTGTTCTCTCCTATTTATCGTCGTTGAGGTAGAAGAATTTCCCAGATGTCTGCGTGAACACGTGCTGAATCATTCCTATTGCACGTATTTACAGTTGATTCGATGAACAAAGCTTCCGTTGACATCAATCTCTCTCTCCACCATGTTAGTTGTATTAGATTTTGAAACTGTCATCTTATCCCATCCATCCAGTCTATTGTATGGTAGTGTGTAATAGCATGTAGTGAGTGCTATAGCTGATGAACTATTCTCTAGATTTCTTATCTTATTATTGGGGTCAACTAATCTAGATTTTCCTGCTAGGTTTTTATGCTCCTGTCCCAGCTATCTAGAAAATTCTGCTACCCCAACGACGACAAATAGGAGAGAGCAAAGAAAACTGTAAAACTGAAGTTCCAACTTTTGCCAATTCGCCAAACATATATATATATATATATAGCGTGACTGCCAGCCAATGTGATTGGCGACTATTTGTCCTTATGAGCTTGCCTTGTCAACGAAAGGTCCTAAGTTTGAACCCAAGTGGGTGGGCCGAAGAATGAAGAAACAGCTCTCCGTGATCATAGCAGGCAGGGTATTCGATAAACTAAATTGGGCTTGAAAAGTCGCCGAGACTCAAACCCACAAACTCAATTAGAAACAAGCTTTGTCAGTTGAAGGATCCTGCCAGTGGAGCCTTTAAAACGAAACAATTAAGTTTATCTGATACCCTGCCAAAAATGACTGTCAGGTCAAATACATAGGTCAAACTAGTAGAACAAGGTCTAGCAGTCAGACTAGCCGAGGATGAAAGCCTAGCAGGAAAATCTAGATTAGTTGACCTCAATAATAAGATAAGAAATCTAGAGAATAGTTCATCAGCTATAGCACTCACAACATGCAATTACACACAACCATACAATAGACTGGATGGATGGGATAAAATGACAGTTTCAAAATCTAATACAACTAACATGGTGGAGAGAGAGATTGATGTCAACGGAAGCTTTGTTTATCAAATCAACTGAAAGTGAACACGTGTAAAATAGGGATGATTCAGCCCCCTACCCCAATGACGACGACAAATAGGAGAGGACAAAGAAAACTATAAAACTCAAGTTTCGAAGTCGTGTGTGATTATAATTGATAAAATGATTATGAACAATAATAAATAAATGGTGTGTTCGAAACTGCGTCATCCAGTAAATAATAGTAATGATACTGTTTCACTGACTGTGTGATCTAATATATGATAGAACAAACTAATTTGGCACAATATTAGATTTGTGCAGTTTTTTGTTCTCATCTCTCCCCCCTCTGTCTGTTCCAAGCAAACAAAAGGCCGATGATACATACATAAGTGACAGTGGAATCATTATTTCCTCCGCTTTAGAACGTATTGTTATGTAGGGTTGTTTGTATTTTGTGTGTGATGGCGTTGTTGTTGTTGTTCATTGTGGGTTAATGCGTAGTTAAGCAAAGCTTTTTATTTTCTCTTCTTTTATTGAAAATTGTGTTTTTTTGTCAACTGGCCCTCTATACTCTGCCATTTCAGTTTACAGTGTGTGTGTGTGTGTGTGTGTGTGTGAAGAGAGAGAGGGTGAGAATATTTCGTCTTTTGTTTCTCCTTTCTTATGTTGCCCCATGTGATCATGAGATTTTGTTGGAAGAAAAGCAACATATGATATTTCCTTGAAAAACAGAAAATTTTACGCCGTTTTTTAAAATGCTTTTATGTGCACATTTGCATGTGCATCTGTTTGCGCCTGTCTCTATGCTGTTGTTTACCCTGTAGTATGAATCCCGTGTCAGGAGGCATGGACGGTAGATTGTTTGGCGGTTTAGCGGCTAGAATTATTTGCCTTTGTGAAAACAACGTCAACAACAACTCATAGTTGTTTACAATATAGTTCACATTTTATTTTCACATCCCTATTTATTGTCTTTGAGGTTTGTACAAAATTAACTAAAATATTTCTGGCTATAGTCAAGTTTATTTTTAGAAGTTGAATCACACGTTCTGAGTATAGAATGTAACGCTTCAACAAGACATCTCCATTGCATCCTGTTTTCTGAAGCCGTTTCTAGTCTGGCTCGCTGATTGTCCATTAGTTGTTATCTCTTCTTTATACAATCTCATCAACACCACCCTCAGACTCATATCCAACTTGTGTCTCTATCTGGCGTGAGATGTTACTCTGTAACGACAGAAGACAAGGGCCCAGGAAACATCGTTTATCTCTTCAAAAAATCAACAGATACATTCGTTATTGTTAGCAGGGAACCAATGCCTCCTGATTGGTTGTTTTCTTGCTGAAGGTTATTTATTCTGTCATCCCTTCGCGGTCGTTTCTCAGAAAGTTAAGCCATATATCTGCGAATCGTATTTGCGCACGTTAAGTTTACTGTGATTGGTTGTTGAGTTCCTTGAGTTTAAGCCCTGTTATTGTCTTCTTTCTCATGGCTCTGATTTGGGACGTAAACATTGACGTCAATTTTTGTCTGGTTGTGGATTTCATTGACTGATGAAGCGATGTTTTGGCTAGACCACCACCACTGACTATTTTTCAACTTGACCCTTTGTCAGCTAACATTGCCTGTCAGTCGAGGAAGGCGATGGTTAGGCTAGGCACGCATAACACATTTCCTAACTATCTCAGTCGGTGTAACTTCACAATCTAATCGATTGAATTAGATGAAAAATCAACCGGCAACCTTACTGGCCGACAAATCTGCACAAAGAAATGTAGATGGTGTGGATATCATACATCAAGTAGGCACTACAGCGTAAGCCGATTTAGAGCCACGCCAAGTTAGGTCGTGGGTCTGAGACGGATGAGGAAATAAAAAAAATCTTATGATCACTCGTGTAGCCGTCTAGAAATGACTGTAGAGAGAACAGATTGAAATGGCGACGTACTGCTGGCAGGTCCTATGCTACACTGAGAATGCAAGAGAATTATACATAGATATGTATAGTATATGCATCTGTCTTTGATTTCATACTATTTAGTATGTTTATTTTTATGATTATTGATATTCCTGATTGTGGTGAACTGGATTATGCGTCAGACTGTGAGTGGGAAACGAGAAGACAGGGATAGATATCCTGAACCGACGTGAAGAACCTAGAAGACCTGGATTTCGCGCCTGGATGATTTACGTTTGATGTCACACAAAATAGAAGGCTTACAAGCGAAAACCGACAAACTGGTCGAAGAAGCACCCGGAGAAGGCAGGACTCCAGGTGAACATAGACAAGATGGAGGTTATGAAAATAACCAACTAACAACAACAGCAGCAGAAAAATCCAGCGCCAATCACCATCAACGGGAGGGATTTGAAAGAGGTTACTTCATTCACTTATCATCTAGGGAGCATTGTCTCAACTACAGGCAGTTGGAACGGACGAGGATGTCAAATCGAGCGAGAATCGGGAAGGCGAGAAACACACACATTCATCAACCTGAAACCAATCTGGAAATCTTCGTCACTTAACTCAGTATCAACAACGAAATTCAGTCGGATTTTCGATACAAACAATGTCAAGTCAATCAGTTCTTCTATACGGATCAGAAACTTGGCGGGTGGGTCACAAAGAATATTTCCAACAGCCTGTTGCAGACCTTTATCAACCAACAACTGTCTTCGCTCTATACTGAAGATCAGATGGCCGGGTCGGAAAGAATCACCAACAAGAGAAACTATGGGAACAAACAAACAAAACAAGAACCAATCGCCAACCAACAAATGTGCAGGAGGGAGAAAGTGGATGGAGATGGATTGGACACTCGCTGAGTGAGGAGTTGGTCGTCAGTGCAAGGGCGACATGGAGGAGATCGTGTGAAGAGGAGTGAAACAGAATGGACTGACTAACATGGATGGATGCAGGTGAAAAGTACAGCAGATGGATGACAGAAGCAAGTGAAGCAAGTGCAGTTGAAGTTCTATGTTCCACTAAGAACCCAAGGGAACAATAATAATAATAATAATTTTTATGACTCGGAAGTTTGTTGGCCATTGTATTCAATACTAGGCATAATAAATGCGGTATTTGTCTCCCCGCCTCTCTCTCTCTCTTATGATTATTTTTAAGAAAACAAAAAATCAATACTGCCAAAGAGTTTAGAATCATGGCGGACTTTCAACTCAAGTTTTGTCTTTTTTTTTAAAATTTTAATATTGACCTTCATTTTTTTCTTTTTTTTTCCTTGACTGAACGAATCTACCTATCCACATATAGTTTATACATGTTTATACTTTCTAGTGAATAGAACGTTTTTTTAAATTATATTTTTGCGGGTTATTCATCATGAATTTCTATTTCTATTGTTTCTTTTTTTGGTCACCAAATTTTAAACAGGTCATTTCCTGCATTTTTTCTTTCATTTATTTTCTCATCGCTTGTGTTTTTGAGAAGAAATGTAAATAATATATATTGTAGACTATGTTTACTATCCATGCTAATGAAATATCACTTTCTTAAGATATTGCAGAATATTAAGGCCTGTGATGGCTCCATTTGGTCAAGTCTCATCAACTTTCAACTAATGGAAGTGCACAGAAGTCTGAGAACCCCGCTTTACTTACCTACCTACCTACCTACCTTTATGTGTGTATTGTTCCCTTGGGTTCCGAGTGGAACATAAGGCTTCAGCTTGCTAGCTCCACGATTGTTCATAATCGATCATCATCTCCTCCTCCAACTCACATGATCTCCTCCATGTCACTCTCGCACTGACGACTCACTCGTTGCTTCCCATTAGGATACTATTGGAGTGATGATGTCATTCGACGGTCTCCTCAATGGCGTGTGTCTGATTCATCTGCATTTTCTCCTGCATATTTGTTGAGCGATCTGTCTGTCTGTCTGTCTGTCTATTTTCGACATAGAGCTTTGCACCGATGTGCAGCAGTTCGAGTCGCCACACTCCATGTAGCACACAAAGAAAGTAGAAGAAATGCATAATAGAGACAGTAAACACAGGTGTGAGACAAAGGAATAGTAATAATAAAGTACAATATAGTTTCATTGGAAATTAGAAGTCACAAGGAGTGGATGAATCTGCGACAGCCATTGAGAACGATCATTTTGAGCCATATTACCAATTGTTTCCAACCATTGGCTTTTACCGTCCCGAGAACCCCAACCGGTCAGTCAGGCAGTCTATACATTCCTACGTGGCTGGCTTAAACTAACTGTCGTAGATTTCATTGACCGGTGCCGCCATGTTTTGGTTTGACCACCACTGGATCTTTTCCAACCTGTCAGCTAACATCACCCGTCGAGGAAGGCGTTGACTAAGCATACGTAACACATGTCCTAACCATCTCAGTCGATGCAGCTGCTTCACAGCCTCGTCTATTGATTTCCCCTCCCACCTACCTAGCACTCGACTGATGCCTAACCTCATTATTGCTCACCCTATTACACTACGGTACCTAACACGGGAGATAGAACGCAGGCACCTACGATCAAAGATAGGTAGTCTTTTCATGTCCTCTGCTCTCAATGGCCACATGTCACTCATAGGCATAAAGGAGGACGGAGCGGACTGCTGCGGAGAGCAGTACACCCGTTCTTTGGTCGATAGCCAGCCGGATATCACGTTTAATCCAGAGACGGCGTAAACTGGCATATGCGAAACGAGCCTTTTGTATCGATGCTGAGATTTGGTCAGCGATCAACCCGCTGGCACTGTCTGACGCAACTTCCTAAAGAGGTGAATTGGTTAACAAGCCACACCAACTACTTCACTCCCTATTTCTAAGCTAGGAGTCAATGTAGTCCAGTCCAGTCCAGTCCTGTAGCATCATCCTACATTTGACAGCAGTAGCGAATCGCATACCAAACATTCGTAGATTGCAGCTCAAGGTGTTCATAAGACCCCCTGCATTTTGTCGCCGTCCTCTCTTAGAAGGATTATATCGTCTGCATATTCTAATGTTGAGCGATCCGCTCTAACTCGGTGTGTTTTTTTTCCTAGCCAGAGTTTCTTGTTGTTAATTCCTTCTGGCTGGTTGACTGGCCATTTAATCCTCACTATGATGCCGGCAAAGTGACTAGTTGTTGATAAAAGTCTGCAGAGCTGGCTCATCCGTCAAATTTCTGACCCATTTTTTTTGTTGAAATCCAAATCGTGTTATTTATACTGAATGAGAGAAGAAGAAGCTGTTTATAGTGATTTCAGTTTAATGAAGGCGTATCTTGCCTTTTCAATTCTGGCTGACTTTGACATCTCCATCCATTCCACAGCCTGTAGTTGAAACGATGCTTCCTAGCCAGATAAGTGAAGGAAGTATCCTCTTTTATAAATCTCTCCTAGTGATGTTGTGATCGGTGCTGGTTGTTGTTGTCTGTCTGTCTGTTCTGTTTTCGACATAGAACTTTGCACAAATGTGCGGAAGTTCAAGTCGCCACATTCCGTGTAGCACGCGAAGCAAGAGAAGAAAGTACAAGAAAAGCATAATCAAAACAGTGAGCAGAGGTGTGAGACAAAGGAGGAGTAATAAAGAAAAACAAAACAGTTTCATTGGAGATCATAAGTCACAGGGAGTGGATGCATCTGAGCCAGCCAGCCATTGAGAACGATTTTGAGCCATGTCACCAATTGTTTCCAACCATAGATTTTTACCGTCCCGAGGACCCCAACCAGTCAGGAAGTCTATACCTTTCTACGTGGCTTAGACCAACTGTTGTGGATTTCATTGAGTGGTGCGAAGTTTTTGTTTGACCGCCGCTAGCTCTCACTTTTCCAGCCTGACCCTATATTCGCTAACATTGCTCTTCGGTCGGGGAAGGCGATGGTCAGGGCATACGTAACACATGTCCTAACCATCTCAGTCGATGTAGCTTCACGACTTCGTCGATTGATTTCCCCTGTTTACCTAGAACTCGACGCCTAACCTCAATGTTGCTCACCTTATTATGCCACTTCACACGGGAAATAGAGCGCAGGCACCTATGATCAAAGACAGCTAGTCTTTTCATGTCTTCCACTCTCAGTGGCCAGGTCACACAGCCAGCTATGAAGGAGGACGGAGCGGACTGATGAGCAGTACACCCGCCCTTTGGTCGGTAGTGGAACATCTCGTCTACGCCAGAGTCGGCGTAAACTAACAAATGCGAAACGAGCCCCTTGTATTCGTGTTGAGATTTCGTCAGAGATCAGCCCATTGGGGCTGATGGTACTTCCCAAATAAGTGAAGCGGTCAACGTGCTCTACCAGTTGTTGTTGTTGCTGCTGTTGCTGTTGGTTGGTTGTTTATCTTCATTACCTCCGTCTTTTCTATATTCACCTGGAGTCCTGTCTTCGCTGTCTGCTTGAAAGTCTTCGAGTTTTTGTGTAACATTAGGCAAAAATCAATCACGCACGAAATCTAGACCTTCTCTAGATGGAGTCTTTTGTACTGGTGGTCCAACGTATACCCATGAGAAAAGTGTGGTTATAGCAAATAATAACAGTAATAATAATAATAATCATAATAATTATTTACTTTATTTCAAAAGAGTACTACTAATGATACACCACCGTGTTTCGTGCAATATGGCATCTAATTTTTAAACGAATAACATTAAAAAACAATTTTAAAAACAATATTACAAGATTGTAGTAAATGGCAGTTTTTATTTAGTATTTTATAATCACAGTTTAATCGTAAACATACAAAAAATTGTACAATAATCATGATGATAATAATGTTGGTTAGTTAGTACCTAAGGTTATCAGTTAGTTCTATGGAGTAACATTAAAAACAATTTTAAAAATAATATTTCATGATTGTAAATACCAGTTCTTATTATGGTATTTGTAGTGATTGTGAAGTCATATGTGTATATACACAAAAAGAGGTGTAAATAAAAATAGTAATAATAATAATAATAACAATATTAGTGGCTGAGATTGCCAGTTTCATTTGAAGTGATACTATCACCGTAGATTACAAATAGCAGATATTAATAAACAACATAGTGATTCATAGGTTTCCCGCTTAATATTGTCTCTATCACATAGAACCCCGGCAGGCCAAATATCATTATTATTATTATTATTATTGTTCCATTGGGTTCCTAGTGGAACATAGGACTTCAGCTGCACTTACTTCTGTCTTCCATCTGCTGTACTTTTCACCTGAATCCATTCATGTTAGTCAGTGCATTTTGTTTCAACTCCTCCTCTTCACACCATCTCCTCCATGTCACCCTTGCACTGACGTCGCCTTGCACTCGCCGCTTCCCCTTTCAGTCTGGTTCCACTCGAGGGATAGCCTGATGCGCGTGCGATGTCACCCAACGGTGGCCTCCTCACTCAGCGAGTGTCCAATCCATTTCCATCCACTTTCTCCTGCATATTTGCTGTTTTGTTTGATTCTTTCTGGTCCGGCCATCTGATCTTCAGTATAGAGCGGATCAGTTGTTGATAAAGGTGTGCAGGCCAAATATGGTATCGTTGAATTCGGATAGTTGGCAGTGGGGGCATATATTCTTTTGTACTGTCTTCTAGTTCTACTAAGCGAGAGGTCAACCGTTGGATTTCTAATTTTAATCAGGATGTCCAGATTTCTGTTTAGACTTGTACAGCCGTCATTTTTCTCTTTGCAGCTTTTTAAGATGGGGGAGAAAACAGAAAATGAAGGGGTCAATCCTTTTGAATTGCCTCTATGTGTTTAGGGCAGCATAAGTCAAGGCAGAGTTTAAGATAATCCGTAATATTTGGGATTGTATCATTCCTTGTGGGCTTAGTAAATAGTCCCCTGTTAGTGTGCCATTCAGTATGTGTCTCTTAGTTTATGTATATTGTCGTGTGAGTAGCATTCCTGTTGGGTTCTCTTGGAAATTATTTTATCAACACTGTTGAAAATATATATGATACGATCTGACGTCATATTTGCATAAATAAAAGTGATATACGATGAATTCGATGCAATGTGCAGATAGAAGAATACGTGGTAGTCCAACTTTCCAAAAGGGCCGTCGAGATCATCGTGGTCAGATGTTATACTCAACAATTTGATGTGATCAAGATGTTAGTCTATGTGCTCGATTTCCAACCAAATAGGTTGCAGGTAAAGACTCCGTACCACCACCTATCAAGATATCCACAGCCCTGGGTAGTGTAACCAGCTCTCATTATACTAACTGGAACCCTTATTCAATGGCCATCCCATGAATTCCAACTTCTACCAACTCGTAATTTTAGCGTGAACGACAACCAAACAATGTCATCGATGGAAACTGCGGTCTCAGTGACTGACTGGTATACAAGCTGGCCTTGTAACCGGAAGGTCCTGGGTTGTGTGTACTAATGATGAGTCCCCAACTGGGATGAAATAACAATCCAGTACTCCCTGGCTGGTTTTCAATGGTTCTCTAACTGATATCAAGTTATCAAAATGACCTCAAAAATACCCTTAGGCAGCTGCTATACACAGATTCAGTTCTTTCTCGGGTACAAAACAAGTACTGTACAGTAAAATTATTTAACCAAATCGATCATAAGAAGTAGCTGAGTGTCAAGGAGAATATTCCCAACAGGGGTGGGGGTGGGGGAGGGAGATCAAAGTTCTATCAACAAGAATCACGCCTAAAAAAGCACTTCTCTCAGACTTTGATTCAAAGTCTCATCGTAAAATAATACATAATATCGTCACACAACTAAGTGGAGGAACACAGACAAATAATAAGAATGAAGTCAACAGTATGATATGCAAACGTTGGGGACAATAAGGAAAATTAGTACATATTCCATGGAAACATCTTAAATTAGTTATCAATATTAATGTAATTAAATCGTTCACGGAGGAATTTTCTAAACAATTATTCTACTAGTGTATTAAATGGTTAGAGGCAATCAGTGACGGGAAGCCTTGCCTGACCTAGGTTTCGTTCAGTTTGCGCTCATCAGCCAGCATAGCGTATCTACAACTACCTTGAAGGAACTTATGTCTTTTCTGAGGAGATTCAAACTCGCGTCAACCAGTGTCTCCTGCAGTCAGAGACGAGGTGTAATTATTTGTAATCGTAGTTTTAGTATTTCGAGATGACCGAATTACAAGAATTCAACCGAAACACAGAGAGGGCGGAATTCAGGAATTTGTATTTAGCGGAATTAAAATGCAATTCATATAAGAAACATATTAACAATCAACAGTAAGTATTTAAACGATACAGAGATAGAAATTGTCAATCACCACATCCGCCACACGTCGAATATCTCCTTGCGTATTTATAACGATGTCTCGGTTTGCTTGCAAGTAGCTGCGACCTTCTAACTGATTCTGTGATATTATTTTCATCAGTATTATCTGAACTTATTTCTGAATTATCTACAAAATCAGGATTATTAGCGGAATCATTAAAATTATAATTGGAACGACCTACTTCATTTATTGTCACTTTGTCCAGGTGTCTGTTATGAACTGAGTGATCTTTGATGTCTAATATCTTCACCACTCGATTTCCCATTTTTTGTAGTATAATTCCAACAGAAGGTCTATAGTCATTCCCTTTGTAATAATGTACATTAGAAGTCGTGGACATCAGATGCTTTTTGAGAATTCGAGATTTGAAAAGTTTTGCAGGACTTTCACGGGTACTTGTATGCTCTGCATTCAACAGACGCAGTCTATGCATATGCAGTAATTCCTCCATTTTAATCAGTTGCTCTCTCATCTCATTCAGTTTTTTCGTGTTTTCGACAGTTCGCATTGTAAATCGGCTACCTCATTTTTGAAAACAGTTGACGCTTGAGTTGCTGAACTTGTAGTGGAGGTTTTCATTGGATGAGATTGAGTATTTTGAAAAGTTGAAAGACACATTGACTCCATTTCACTAGACAGATTGGGAGAATTATAAGAATTCTGAGTAACATAAGTATTCGAACTTCTGCAAACAGTCTTGATGTGTCCAACTTTACCACATTTGTGACACTTAGCACCCCGAAAACGGCAAGTGCTTCGTAGATGTAACTTTCCACAGGATAAACACGGTTTAATGTTTTTGATCTCTCGCTGCATTCTATTACCTGTGGACGACAGTTTAGATTGCTTTCCATGAACACTTGTATTTTCGACTTTAGAAAGCATAACATCAGACACTGACGTAGTGGGAGCAGAGTATTCATTGTTGACATCTTCATATGTAATACATAAATCTTTAGCAGTTTAAAAGGTACAAGAAGGAATCTGAATTAACTCTTTCTCTAACTTAGGAATATTGATTCCAGCAATTAGATGATCATGTAGTTGAGTATGCAGCTGATCTCCAAAGTTACACTTTGAAGCTTGTATTTGGAGTTGAAGAATAAAGTCTCTAATCTTCTAGTTGGGAGCACGTACCAGTTTATTGAATTGAGCCCTCTCTCTGGTCTCAAATGTAGTTACATAAAAGTGATTTATCAGAAGTTCACGAATCTTGTCATATGACAGAGAAATGGGTTTATCTGGAAACGCCAGATTCTTCACTAGGCTATATGCATCTAGCCCAGTAGCAGTGATGAAATGTGCTGGAATTTTGTCATCCCGAACGTTCTTTGAAATGCACCACACATCGAAGCATTCAAGGTAATCAGGAATTTCCCGCAGAGAACCATTTATAGGAAATTTTCCAAGGTTATTTAGTTCCATCGCGACGCCAATATATTGTAATTATTTGTAATCGTAGTATTAGTATTTCGAGATGACCGAATTACAAGAATTCAACCAAAACACAGAGAGGGCGGAATTCAGGAATTTGTATTTAGCGGAATTAAAATGCAATTCATATAAGAAACATATTAACAATCAACAGTAAGTATTTAAACAATACAGAGATAGAAATTGTCAATCACCACATCCGCCACACGTCGAATATCTCCTTGCGTATTTATAACGATGTCTCGGTTTGCTTGCAAGTAGCTGCGACCTTCTAACTGATTCTGTGATATTATTTTCATCAGTATTATCTGGACTTATTTCTGAATTATCTACAAAATCAGGATTATTAGCGGAATCATTAAAATTATAATTGGAACGACCTACTTCATTTATTGTCACTTTGTCCAGGTGTCTGTTATGAACTGAGTGATCTTTGATGTCTAATATCTTCACCACTCGATTTCCCATTTTTTGTAGTATAATTCCAACAGAAGGTCTATAGTCATTCCCTTTGTAATAATGTACATTAGAAGTCGTGGACATCAGATGCTTTTTGAGAATTCGAGATTTGAAAAGTTTTGCAGGACTTTCACGGGTACTTGTATGCTCTGCATTCAACAGACGCAGTCTATGCATATGCAGTAATTCCTCCATTTTAATCAGTTGCTCTCTCATCTCATTCAGTTTTTTCGTGTTTTCGACAGTTCGCATTGTAACTCGGCTACCTCATTTTTGAAAACAGTTGACGCTTGAGTTGCTGAACTTGTAGTGGAGGTTTTCATTGGATGAGATTGAGTATTTTGAAAAGTTGAAAGACACATTGACTCCATTTCACTAGACAGATTGGGAGAATTATAAGAATTCTGAGTAACATAAGTATTCGAACTTCTGCAAACAGTCTTGATGTGTCCAACTTTACCACATTTGTGACACTTAGCACCCCGAAAACGGCAAGTGCTTCGTAGATGTAACTTTCCACAGGATAAACACGGTTTAATGTTTTTGATCTCTCGCTGCATTCTATTACCTGTGGACGACAGTTTAGATTGCTTTCCATGAACACTTGTATTTTCGACTTTAGAAAGCATAACATCAGACACTGACGTAGTGGGAGCAGAGTATTCATTGTTGACATCTTCATATGTAATACATAAATCTTTAGCAGTTTAAAAGGTACAAGAAGGAATCTGAATTAACTCTTTCTCTAACTTAGGAATATTGATTCCAGCAATTAGATGATCATGTAGTTGAGTATGCAGCTGATCTCCAAAGTTACACTTTGAAGCTTGTATTTGGAGTTGAAGAATAAAGTCTCTAATCTTCTAGTTGGGAGCACGTACCAGTTTATTGAATTGAGCCCTCTCTCTGGTCTCAAATGTAGTTACATAAAAGTGATTTATCAGAAGTTCACGAATCTTGTCATATGACAGAGAAATGGGTTTATCTGGAAACGCCAGATTCTTCACTAGGCTATATGCATCTAGCCCAGTAGCAGTGATGAAATGTGCTGGAAGTTTGTCATCCCGAACGTTCTTTGAAATGCACCACACATCGAAGCATTCAAGGTAATCAGGAATTTCCCGCGGAGAACCATTTATAGGAAATTTTCCAAGGTTATTTAGTTCCATCGCGACGCCAATATATTGTAATTATTTGTAATCGTAGTATTAGTATTTCGAGATGACCGAATTACAAGAATTCAACCAAAACACAGAGAGGGCGGAATACAGGAATTTGTATTTAGCGGAATTATTATTGCAATTTATATAAGAAACATATTAACAATCAACAGTCAGTATTTAAACAATACAGAGATAGAAATTGTTAATCATCACACGAGGTTACCACTGAGCTATTCAGGCTCGCGATTAACCTCCTGTAGGACTGTAGTGGATACTTTGATTGGACACTAGTCAGTAAGTAGTGTGACGTGTCTAGCTCTTTGGTGCAGAATGAATTCCATCAGTTAAGTTTGAGATGCGGCCACTATTCTAGGTAGCCAGGAGGGTCAATTACGAGTCCTAATAGCTCAGTGGTAACCTCGTCTGTGATTGCAGGCGGCACTGGGTGACGCCGGTTTCGAATCTCTTCAGAAGGGACATGATTTCTCTCGACTGGTGACTGCCAACTAACACGATATCCAGGTCAGGCAAGGCTTCCTGTCGCCGTGATGGCGAGTTACTTAGTGACATGTTGGCCATATTGCAAACTTGATTGACAATAGAATTCAGTCTGCATTGAAGATAGGAATCCACACACACACATTACACCAGTGTCCAATCAAGACAAGAAATTATTCCGTTACAATTTTGTCAAACACACACTGGTTACTTCTGAAAACCAAGATATTATTTATTCCCTGAGTATTTTCAACACTATTATTATATAATAGTATTTAGAGTAATCATATGATCCCACTTTTTACAATTGAATAGGATTTTTTCTAAAAATAAATGTCCTTTATTTGTAACACTACACTTCTCTTCTTATAAAACGTAGTAGTTAGTGTAGAGGGGGAATAATAAAGTTACCTGGGTGAGAGAAAACAACAACAAGAACAACTGAATTACAAGTGAATTGAGCAACTAACAACGAGTAGTTGCCAGGTAACAAACAACACAGTTACATAAATGATGATAATAATAATAATAAAGTGTGCCCCATTCTGACTGAAATTGTTATCCTAGATGTTATGTATCCTTCAGTAGTTTTCTCCTAACCTTTGTATCGATTATTATTATTATATTATTATTATTATTGTATCCTTTAGTTCCTAGAGGAACATAGGGCTTCAGCTGCGCACCTCCATTGCTTTCGGTTTTCTGACAACTTTTTCACCCTGCTCCAGGTCTGTCCACATGCTTTCATCTCCTCCTCGCATGATCTCCTCCAAGTCACCCTTGGACGACCAACTCGCCGCCTCCCTTTCGGGTTCCAATCGAGCAGTGGCTTGTCTAGTGATGTCACTTGATGGTTTCCTCAGCGTATGGCCAATCCATCTCCATTTCTTTCTGCCTATTTGTTTCACAATCGGTTCCTGATTGGTTCGCTCCCAGAGATCCCTGTTGCTGATCTTTTCTGGCCATCTGATCTTGAGTATTGAGTGGAGACAGCTGTTAATGAAGGTTTGGAGTTTGTTTGAGATGCTCTTCATGACTCGCCAAGTCTCTGATCCGTATAGTAGCACTGACTTCACATTGGAGTTGAAAATCCGGATCTTATTTTTGATGCTGAGTGCTGTTGACCTCCACACAGATTTGAGAGTAATGAAATCTTGTCTTGCTTTTCCGATTCTGGCTTTGATGTCCTCGTCAGTTCCGCCTGTAGTTGATACGATGCTTCCCAGGTAGGTGAAGGAGGTTGTTTCTTTCAGGTTCTTCCCACTTATGCTGATTGTTGTCTGTTGTTGTTGTTGTTGTTGCTGTTGATATTTTGTATTGATACACTTTCTAATTTCACGGACATACCGGTAATTATCTGACTTCAGGGGTTGATTTTGTTACGAACCAATGCCAACACTAGTTGGTTGCTTCGTCCTGGTTTAGGACTCTTCAGCAGTGTGTATGCCTGCGAACCTAAATGTGAATCCCTTTGCCATCGCCTCCCCCCTCCCCACCCGGGACATTTAAGTTACGAGGCCAATATTTTTTGAATGGTGGTTCCACAGCCATGAATTCTAACATTTGTCAATTTATGATGTAATGCTGTTCTCCTTACCTACCGTTGCAATCACTTGATCATGACATGGTGGACGCAGTATTGCAGATGGCGCGCGTTTTGCATATGCCAGTTTACGCCATCTCTGGCGTTGACGTGATATCCAACTTTCTATCAAAGGGCATGTGTACGGCTCTTTACAGCAATTTGTTCCGTCCTCCTTTGTCGCTCGGAGTGCGATATAGCCATTGAATGTGGAAAGCCAGCTAGCTGTCTTTGATCATAGGTGTCTGCTTTCTATCTCCTGTGTGTGTGTTAGGTGGTATACTAAATTGAGTAATATTAAGGTTAGGCTTTGGTCAGTTGCTAGGTAAAGAGAGGGGGGAATTCCATCAACAAGGCTGTGAAGCAGTTACATCGATTGACATGGTTAAGACATGCCTAGTCATCGATAGTCTTTCTCGACTGATGGTCAATGTTAGCTGAAATAAGTTCAGGTTAGAGAAAAGCTATTGGTGGTGGTGGTGGTCAGACGAAATCATGTCATCAGTCAATGAAATCCACAACAGTTAGTTTAAGCGGGCCACACTTAGGGAGGGAGATGTAGATAGCAAGAATCAATGGAGGCTGGAGACAATTGATGATATGGCTCAAAGTGATCGAGTCACAACACCAACATGAAACCCTCATCAAAGACTACAATAAAACTCACCAGTCTACCGTATATAAAAGATATCTCTGATCTAACAGCTAGAATATTAAGACCGTTTGAAATAAATATAGCACACAAGTCAGCCAGCCAACAAAACTGCTTCATTCGATATTGTGCAAACCGAAAGATCCAACAGAAAAAGATGATAAAATTAATACCATTTACAGAGGAAACTGCATGAACTGTAACAGACATTACATCAGTCAAAGTGGGTGTCCCCTTGGAATCCTAATCCAAAAACATAAATTGGCTGTAAATATACATTATGTATACATTCTTTGATATCAATGCATGTAGATAATTATGAACAAAAGCTTGATTGAGATAAGGTCGAAATTTCAAATAGAGGAAACAGCAAAAGTGCCGCCAAAGAATACCCAGAAGCCTGTTACTCAAGTGAATCAGCCAGGAATTAACGAACATATTAATATAGACCAAATTTACCAGCTAATAAGAATTAAATCGTACAAGATGAAAGTTTAACCTCAAAGTTAATAAAAAGTGATTGATAGATGTGTAAATCAACAACCAGTCATGAAGTTGGTTGCCGTGAGGAACAGTTTTATCATTCATGGAGAATTTAAATCAGTTTTTTATTTTATGATAAAACTTGCTCTGAAGATGTTGTCCAGAAGGATGATGAAGGCTTCGCAATTAAACCAGCCAGCCGGCTAAGGGAACACAACTAACTCAGGCTCACTAGAATTTTAATGTCTTGAACAATTTGCTTCTTTTTGAGTTTATTCTATCTACTCTTTCAGATTAATGCTGAGAAATTTCTTTGCTGTGTTTAGCCTTTATTTTACTTCTGGCTAATGGACAATTGTGAAATTCTCTTAGAATTGTTCTTTCTGGTTTGTTGTATCCTAAATTATGCTATAACCCTTGAAAAGATTTTGTTTTGCCACGTTTTCTCCCTACTTACAAGTAGTATAGGTCGTAATACTAAAATATGTAGTGACTAGATATAAATTATCCTAGAAATGATTGAGTTCCATCAGAAAACTTTGTACAGAAGTGTAGCATTTCAAATCGTGACATTCCATATAGCACAGATATGGCAGATCACAAAGTGTAGTGAATGTTTCTCCGTCAATGAGAACGATTTTGAACCGTTTCTCCATTAGTCTCTACCTATAGGCTCTTAGCATCCTGAAGATCGTAACCAGACTGTGAAATGATGATATCATTATATATTTATTGATCCCCTTAGGTTTCGGATGGAACATACTTCTTCAAAAGCACACCTCCATTTTGACCTCCTCTTTTCAGTTCTCTCTGACTGGAGCCACGACTGCCCATAATCTGTCATTTTATCCTCCTCACATGATCTACTTCATGCCACCATCTCAGCCACCCAACTCGTCGTTTCCTATGTGAATTCCACTGGAGGGTCTGACGCGCGGTCCCCGCTCGATGATCACCTCAGCGTGTATCCTATCCATCTCTACTTTCTTCGGTATATTTGTTGAGCCAGCGAAGGCAACTATTGACAAAAGTTCTGCATATGGCTGTTCGAAATGTTTTTCGTGGCGCCTTCGCGAAGTTTGTGACCCATATAGTAGGACTGAATGACTTAATATTTGGCGTTGAAAATCCGATTTTTTTCTGTGTTTTATCGTGAGTGCAGATTTCAAGCGCGTCCCAGGATGGTGAAGATCTGGTTTACCTTTCAATTCTGGCTTTGACATATTCATATTTTATATTTTGTAATTTATCCACTTAAACTCTACGCCTTATAACATTTTCATTATCGTTATTCATATCACTTATATATACATATATATGTATATTGACTGAGCAATTATTTAGTGCCACTTAATAACCTTTTTCTGTGTTATATAAATACGACTGTACAGCTTGAAAATGAAGTCGTTGAAAAGAAACAGCGTTCCTTCGCTGAACAAAATGAATAAATGAGTATTTTTCATGATGCTCATGTAACAACAGAAGACAAGGGTCAGGCAACAGAATGTTTATCAACGAAATCAACACGTATTTATATATTTTCATTTACATTATTATAGGTTATTCAAGCAAACAAACACAGTCTTCTGATTGGTTGTTTCTCACAGAAAGTTAACCTTGCATCTCTTTGTGACTGTTTTCTGAATGTCAGGTCATCTATATGTTAACTGTATCGCCTACGCCAAGTCTGCTCTGATTGGTTGTTGAATCAATCTTTTTCATAATTTCGCACGACCAATATTTACGACACAAACGTTGACGTAAATGACTGCCCATCGATTTTGGCTAACAGCCAGCTCTCACTACAAAATTACTAGTCACAACTCTCCCAGTTTTGGTGCATGAATGACTTCGCGTTTGTCCCATTTTGGCTTTGACTTATCATTGCCTGTATTGTTGGAAAGTTTTTATTATTGATTGTTGAGGTTTAATAACTCTAAACATGCTGAATTAGTGTTAGCTTTTGGAATATCTATATTCCGTGAAATATGACTTGTTCAATTCCTTTACGTTCCCCCAGTGGAGTATAGGAGGCATCAAGCTACAGGCTTGAAGTTTCGATAGCAGTGGTATGTATTTTTACAGGATGAGGTTGCTAGTCTCATCCCCCCTCCAACCTTCCCTCTTTAACGGTTTTATTAATGGCTTAACGAGGGAAAGGAGGAGTGCGTCCGTTGTCCGGGGATCCAACCCCGAACCACCTGTGTGGTTGGCGAGTATTCTACCACTGTGTCATCGACGCACTGTTTATTCAGTTTAGGTGTTTGCCTAATTGAACCATGGACTAAATATGCAAATTCTTCTTAGGCTTATTACACACTACAAAAATAATTAACGTCGATGTCTTTATAATCGTAGGATAAACTAGTGAATAATTCTTGTCCCCACTCGCCCCCTCTTTATTTAATAATGTTTGGTGACCCCAGTTGATTATGTAGGCTTTGTTAGAGGATGCTATAGAATTTCGTAATTTTGAAATTTAATTATTGGGTGGAACAGTAGAGTAGTTGTGGTCTGCTAGCCAAAATTAGTAGACACTAATTTACGTCAATGTGCGTCGGTGGCATAGCAGTTAGGACGCTCGCCGACCATGCACATGGTCCGGAGTTCGATCCTCGGCCACAGACGCACTCCCAAACCTCGCTAATCCAGAAGTAATGCTGGTAAAGAGGAAAGGTTGGAGGGGGGGGATAAGGCTAGCAACCTCATCCTGTAAAAATAAATACCACTGCTATCGAAACTTCAAGTCACTAGCTTAAAGCCCTATATTCCATTGGGGAACGTGAATGAAAAAAAAAGTTACGTCAATGTTTACGTGCCAATTATTGGTCATGGGAAAGGAACAAGAACGAAGACTGACTCAACAACCAATCACAGCAGACTTTGTTTGCGTAGGTGGATACAATTTGCAGATAGATGATGTGACCTTGAAGAAACGGCCACAAAGAGATGAAAGAATAACTTTCAGCGAGAGAACAACCAATCAGAAGACTGTGTTTGTCTGCTAACAATAATCTATAATAATGTATATATGTATATATGTTGATTTTCTCGGTAAGCGATCTGTTACCTGACTCTTGCCTTCTGTCGTTACAGAGTAATAAGTAACATTGAAAGTAAACGTGGAGTTATATTTAGATAAGCAAGGCAATTTACTCCATTAGATTGTGGATGTTCATTGACTCACTGAGGTTTGGAGCGGCAAAAAAAGTATTTCCAACAGAAGCAACTTTTGTTTTTCATTAACAGCTGTCCACTTCACTGCTTACTGTTGATTAAATGACCGACCCGAGTAGAGCATAATTCCATTATGGATAATATTCATTTTGATTGATTTTCACAGTGGTATACAGTAACATTTACTGATGACAACGTTTCGAGCACAATTTATTACTGCTTATAATTATATCAAGGTACTACTCACACAACTTTCTAACTTCGTTTATATAATTCCATCGTTTTTTTTTTCCTTGCTTGATTTGATTGGTAGTGGTAGTATTTTCCATATTTCCGGTATGAGTGATGAGTCATTTCTATTGCATGTGTTGGGTGTAGACTCGATGAACAAGGATTCAGTAATCAACCTCTCTCTCTCTATCTCCACCTACCCATATTACTTTATAGAATTTTAACCCTCTCCCACCATGAAGTTGTGTGGTTGTGTGTTAATGCATGCAGTGCAGTTGCTGAGCTTTTTTCTAAATTACTTATCTTCGTAGGTGGGATCAATCATTCTAATCCTATCTAAATTCTTATGTTCTGACAATCTGACCACCCCCAATCTGCTAGAAACGTCATCAGTGAATATTACTGTATAACACTGCATGAATGAATCAAACTTAAATTTACAATGAAACCAATACGAGGTGGAAAAAAAAGTATTCAGAAGGCGATGGGGATAGTTTGGACAGATGCTAAGGGGACTATTGAGTGAAATTACACAAATGGGACTCGAATTGAACCCGAATGAGAAATAACGAGTTAGGTGACATAGAGGAGTGGGAATTAAAAGTTTACTGGCAGTCATGAAGTCGTTTGAACAAAAGATTATGGGAAGCATAGTGAAATGGTGATGTGCTGATGTCAAACCCAATTTTTCATCCAAAACCCAAAGGGAATAATAATTATTACCATTATAATAATAATAACAAGAAGTGAGGAATCTACGTAGGTGTTGTTATCCGCGTTAAGCCATACTCTTCACCCAAATCACTACCTGAATTTGTGTTACATCAGTAAAAGTCTTCTATAGTTGGTTTGTAAGGATTAATTTTTTTCTTTTTACGAGTTAATCACGAACTGCTATCACAGAGAACCATTGGAAACCAACTATACAGGGAGTACTGGACTTATGATGAAATCCTCCATCCAATCAGACAATAAATCCCTACAAAAGTCCCAAACTAGGATATTTTAGTACATTTTCTGTGTTCTCGATGTTGTAGTGATATTCGTTACCATTTGACTTAGTGACATCGCACAGTGGGTGTGTGTGTATGACAATTTATATAGAGTAACATTTCAAATTACACTAAACTCTAATATTGTGTGTGTAAGTGTGTTGATGCATGCTTATTCACATATTTGTCTGTTGGTTTGTTTGTTTGTCTCTTTGTTTGTATGCGTGTATGTCATTTCAGATAAAACTGTGACAGTAATTTATCAACTATTCTAAGAAAGTGCAATACTTACTCCTATCATACACACTTATTACTACTAATACATACCACTAATCTTTACGACAAATAATATTAACCTAGTACTAGTTATCCCACCAATCAGATTAAACCTTCAAAACATCTTAATTATGATTATCTTAAATTTTAACCAATAAAAAGATGACATACGTGTTTGAACCTTTGAATTATATATGTACTTTGTATAGTAATAGCTTAACATAGCATAGCGTAGCATTGTGCTGTGATAGTTGTGTGTGTATACTTCTCTTTAGTAGTGTGTCTGCTTGTATATGTGCGTGTGCGCTTGTGCATATTTGGATATGCTTCGACTGGACGTTTTATGCATCTTCATATGTTTGTGTATGAAGGCGTCTAGCTCGTGTCTATCGTGTGTGTGAGTGTGTGTGTGCGCGGTGCACACATCAAATATTCACAAGGTCTACCCTACTTAAGTGTTTACGGAGTGGATGGTTTTGAGTACCTCTTATCGAATCGAATTCCTATGTGATATAGTTAGCATTACTATTATTATTATTATTATCATTATTATCAACCTCATAGGATGAGTGATTTTTCGTATTTCGAATTTCGGTTAGTTTAATATTTTTAAAAAAATTTTATTTATTTATTTATTATATAGTTAGTCAGTCAGTCATTTAGTTGTTTATTTTTTAATTAGCGGGGCTTTTTTATATTTTGAAACTCTAAATTAATATTGATACCAGAGAATAGTGGACAGATGTTTCGTCGTCGTCGTCGTCACCAGTACGCATCTTCCACTAGGGTTGGAACCCATCACCTTCTGGTTGGTTACAGGGTGAGCTCGTAGACCATTCGACCACTGGGAGTCGATTCCTCAATGTGATTGATTCATGAATTCTAATTTCTACTACCCAACAAATGAAAGTTAGTCGGATAACCGCTAGTGACTCTATCTCTCTCTCTCTCTACGCGACAAAGTTGTCTGGAATTCTAGGGAGAAATCGTTATCAGTTGGTGGGGGT
Organism: Trichobilharzia regenti; assembly: GCA_944472135.2. Taxonomy (NCBI): domain Eukaryota; kingdom Metazoa; phylum Platyhelminthes; class Trematoda; order Strigeidida; family Schistosomatidae; genus Trichobilharzia; species Trichobilharzia regenti. The sequence continues at coordinate 105,185,330 of OX235263.1, read as the reverse complement.
GGGGGCTGGTCCATCCACTCGAGAATGAGGACAAATATTCACCAAGGATGATATTGGCTGGTTGATGGTTGCGCTAAAAATCACAAATTGGTAGAAGTTAGAATTCATGCATGGGTCAGTGACTACTGAATGGTCAACAAGTTTGACTTGTAACTGGAGCAGGTCCTAGATTCCAATCCAGGTAGGTAGGTAGGTCGTTGGTGGGTGGTGAGGATGTGTTCTCCAAACCAATGAACTGTCCAGTACTCCAGAGCTGGTTTCCAATACTTCTCTAATTGATATCAATCGATGGTCAAACTTTAAATAAATCAATTCCCTGGAAAATAACTCAATCACTGGAAAGAAAAAACATCTTTTCCGTCTTAGATAAGTTTTTTTTTCATATTGACACCCACAATTTCTACTTTCTCATAATCTCGTGTCATCAACGTATTCACACGGCTTCAGAATTTTCTTTATATACTTATGTTACAAGTTGATCACGGATTGTTGTCAATTAGAGACCATTGAAAACCAGCCACAGAGAGTACTGGACAGCTGTTTCATCCTGGTTCGGGAATTATCGGCAGTGCGCACCCACTGACAAGGTCCAAACCCATGACCTTCCGGTTACAAGGTAAGCTAGCTCGTATACCATTCAGCCACTGAGACCGAACTCCTCAATGGCTAGCTCATGAATTCTGATTCTACCAAGTTGTGATTTAGCGCAAAACCCCCCCCCCCCCCCCCAAACCAATATCGTCGGTGGGACATCCATCCTCATACGTGACAACTGGATGGACCTCACTGGTCACAACTTCTTATTAGAACTCCAGGAAACTCCCTCCGTTCTGTAGCAAGTCACTAGCGCGCATCTGAATAATTGTCTACAGTTGGTTTGCGTACGTACTGCTGGTGATTCCTAAACTATGCTGATGGAACAGCTTTGCAATACACCCTGTGGCTGGTTTTCAATGGGTCTCTAATTGATATCAATCCATGATCAAACTCATAAAAAACAAAACTAATCCTTACAAACCAACTATAGAAAAATAACCCATATATACTTTTACTCTCTGACCCCAATCCTGTTTCCTTATATTGCAATTTTCCATATAACTGAGATTGGCATTGAGTATTTGGTCAGCTGTACGTGTTGGCCGTTGATTCAATGAATAAAGATTGACTCATTGACCTGTCTCACCTGTCACCTTTTATTTCATAGAGTTAAGTATCACACTTCAGAAACTCATTGAGAACCTTCAACGCTATACGTGTGGTGCTCACAACATTTTTAAATGGATCATGGTGTCTATGCTGAATTTCAGAATAGCTGATCGATCGATCCACCGATTTTTGATTATAATCATCGTTTAAATGCATCTCACTTGTCCCACTTGTCATTCTAAATCAAAAATTATTATTGTTTTTCGCAATATTGAATTCTACGGCATCAAATCATTGCCTACTAATCCTATAGATTATACACCGCCTCTTCCAAATATCTATACATCCAAGTGTTCGTTTGTAGCGATTTGATTGCTTATAGGGTTTTATCTTGGAGAGAAAATCATTGGAAAAACCAGCTGTGTGAGTTCTGGAAAGCCGTTTCGCCCTAGTTTGTGACTCTTCAGAAGTACGCAGTCACCACCAGGTTTTGAACTCAGAACTTTCAAGTTACAAATTCACGATATATTGCGACTGACACTAGCTAATGTGATCGCTGACGACGAGTATTAGTCTCCACACCCTACCTACTGTAACTCACTGGTCACGACTTCCCACTAGAAACCAGATAATTATCTACTTGAATAAGACCAGTCGCTAGTGAGCATTGGATTGATATATATATTCAAGTGTTGATTTTCAGGATTTCATCATCATTAGCTGACGTCCTATGAAGTATTCTATGTGCGACACGATTTGTTTTCGCACCTGACATTTGATATTTAACTCACTATAATGACAATTTTTTTTACAAAAAATGAATGCTGAACAAAGAATACTCTTTTCGATAACCCCTTCATCATCAGGCTCTACAGTTACATATACACATTATAGTGAATGAATGAATGAATTAGTGTTATGAACAACATTACTGTTGCTGTTTAAATAACATCGAATCAATAGATTACAGCTGAATCGCATCAAAATAAAATAAGCTGAATGTCATAAGAATTAGGACGGATAATATTATAAATTCACGAGTTGTTTAAGGCGAATTGCAATATAGCCTCTACTGTTTGGAGCATGCGGTGATTCGATGATTCTAACAATTTATTTAGCACCCAGTAGATGATAAAGAAGGATTCTTCAATTCTGGCTGGCTGGCCGGTTTGGACCAGACGGTCTAATATCAAACTGTTAGTTTTTTTTTCACTACACCTTTACTTAGCCATAGTGGGAGATGTTCCCTAGAGAGCACGAAAAATCAAGTTCCTAGAGCAATGGCCAATATAACTCGCTCCACCACAAGCGCAGTTGAACTGGTAGATACAATCTGAATTGGCTAGCTAGTTAAGATACTTCATCTTTCAGTTGAGGAGTCACCATCTGTCGTGTGGAGAATAAGACGTGTAGTTCGTCAGCATTAAAATTTCTTTCAACTGATTTTTATATTTTAATTACATTTGATAGTACTACTACTATTATTATTTTATGTATTCACATCGTTGTTGAAATTCCTTCACGGTGTAACGGTAGAAAACGAAGGACTTGATAAGTAAAGGAATGTTTATTTGAAATAGGGTATCACTCGCCATATAGCCAAGTTATGTGTACCTTATCTTCAACGCCAGTGCGTCGGTGGCACAGTGGTTAGCACGCTCGCCAGCCATGCATATGGTCCTGGGTTCGATTCCCGGCCGACTCACTCCTTTACCTCTCTGTGCCACAAATAATGCTGGTAAAGAGGAAAGGTTGGGCATGAGGCTGGCTAGCAACCCCATCCTGTAAAATAAAACAATGCTACAGAAACTTCAAGCCACTAGCTTGAAGCCCTATGTTCCACTGGGGAACGTGAAGGAAAAATTATTATTATTATCTTCAACGCCAAACCATTTGCACAGTTCACCTTTCATGTTGTGTTACTTCTCTACTTCATATTGTGTGTGTGTGTGTTTCTTTGTGCTCCTTTCTCGTCGTCTCCCGTGTATCTATCTCCGAAAGGCTGTATCATTTGCTTTCTCTTAAATCAAATGTATCTGGCTGTTATTTGATGTGTTTTTTGATGGTGATGAACGTGTCTCTTTTAGATACTACTGATAAATGTTATCAGTAGCACTAGACACAATGGTATGTAATTTCTCCTAAAGACAAATAGTTATGTATACGATCGTATAGCTTGTGAATAAATTCGTTGAGAGGTATTTCTTCCCTGAATCATCTGTTTTGATGTTTCGTCGGTATTTTATTGCACGTGTTGTCGTTGCATAATATATATTAGAGCACTAGTAAACACCTCTAGGGAAATTTCAGTGAATGAACTCACTCATTTGTAATCAAGATGCATGAGTAGAAAATACAACTTAATCAATTTTTTTTATTTTCACACTTATCCTGGTGTCATCATGTACACGCAACAGTTTTCTCTTTTCATAAGAATATTAATTATCATTCATAGCGGTTTATCAGTAGTTGTTCCTCTGAGTATTTTGGTTATTTTGGTGAGTTCACCTAACTCTTTCTCCCCTTTTGTCTCTGTCCATGTAATTATATTACTTTTTATTACTGTTACTCTATCGTCACCTTTTTGTGTGTGCAAGGCATGCAAGGGGATGCAATTCAGTGGTCGTAACTTTTTCAAGATTACTCAAATTTTCAAGTGTTGGTTTGTAGGGATTTGACTGGTTACACAATTTCATCATGAGCTGACATTAGTCAGAGAACCATTGGACAACGTAAGAGTACTGGACAGCTGTTTCGTCCTAGTTTGGGACTCTTCATCAGTACTCACCCTCCTCCAGAATTTGAACCCAGCACCTTCTGGTTACACGGCGAGCTCGTATACCATAAGCCACTGGGACCCGATCCAACGGCCAGCCAATGAATTCTAACTTCTTCCAATTCACAAAATAGCGCAACCCCTAGCCAATATCTTCAGCGACCGACCTGCTGCACCCTACTGGTCACGAATATTATATTCTGGTCAAATATTAACGTATTCTATCATTCTAGCGTTAATTATTTAGATTTCTATGTTCTGATAATCTCTAAAGTGATCCTGATCTACTAGTTTGGCCTCATAGTTATTATTACATGGCATCTGATAAATGATATTATTATTATTGTATCCTTTAGTTCCTAGAGGAACATAGGGCTTCAGCTGCGCACCTGCATTGCCTTCTGTTTTCTGACGACTTTTTCACCCCGCTCCAGGTCTGTCCACATTCTTTCATCTCCTCCTCGCATGACCTCCTCCAAGTCACCCTTGGACGACCAACTCGCCGCCTCCTTTTCCTAATTAGATCTATTAGGTCTTTGGTCTCTTAGCGAGTTGGTTGGTTGGTTGGTTGGTTAAAATCAACCACTTTAATTACAGTCTCATTAAGAGTCCTATGTAGGGCTTCGAATGTTCCTTCTTCACATAGTAGCTACTATTAACGCTTTGCATTTCTGTCATTTTCTTTATTCGTTGAATTTCATTATATAAATTTTCTGACTTACCAGTTAGTCTTCTAGGCGGATTACACAGGTGTCAGCTTCGTGGATGGATGTCACTGAGAGATTATTGGAATATAAGAATCTATCTAGCTAGATTTATATTGGTTGACTCTAAACTATAGGGTTCCAATGGGGTGCGAACGCTCCAATGACCTTGAACGGATGCTAATCACCGATTGTCTCTAGCCCTCACTGGTGTTTACCGTCCCGAGGACCCCAATCAGCCAGGAAGTCTACACCTCCCTCCATACGTGACTGGCTTAAACTAACTATTGTGGATTCCATTGACTGATGAAGCGATGTTTTGGTTTGACCACCACTAGCTCTTTTCCAACCTGACCCTATGTCAGCTAACATTGCCCGTCAGTCGAGGGGGGCGATGGCTAGGCATGCGTAACACATGTCCTAGCCATTTCAGTCGATGTAGCTTCACAGCCTTACCTATTGGTTTCCCCTCCCACCTATCTAGCACTCGACTGGCGCCCAACCTTAATATTGCTCACTTTATTATAACACTTAATATGGGAGACACCTATGATCGAAGACAGCCAGCTGACCTTTTCTTATCTTCCACACTCAATGGCCAATTCCCACTCACAACCAACCACAGAAGAGGACGGAGCGGACATCTGAGCAGTACACACGCCTTTTGGTCGGTAGCCAGGCGGATATCACGTCTATGCCAGAGATGGCGTAAACTGGCATATGCGAAACTAGCTTTCTGTATCCATGATGAAATTTCATCAACGATCGACTCGCTTGAGCTGGCTGATGCAGCTTCCCAAATAAGTAAATCGGTCTACCACTTCACTCCCTATTTCTACGCTAGGAGTCAATGTAGTCCAGTCCAGTCCTGTAGCATCATCTTACATTTGACAGAAGGAGCGAACCGCATACCAAAAATTCGTAGATTGCAGCTCAGGGTGTTCAGAAAACTCTACTCTGTTTTTCAGCGTCTTCATCTAGGAAGGTGGTTAGGGGACTATATCATCTGCATATTCAAAGTCAACGAGATTATTCCCTCCCTTTTTGGTAACAAGTCAATCCCTTAATCTCTGAAGTGAGTCAGCTTGATAGCACTACTATCGAATACCAAGGATTGTTGGATATTTTCGGGGGAACTATTCAACCTGATTCAACCTTTCTCATAGTGATAAGGAAACCAAAAACAAATTGAATGATTGATTTCACTCTTTTTACACCAATGAACCAGTCAGTTCCCCTTCCTTTCAATCTTTGTTAAAATGTCAATAAGGTTATGTAACAATAAATAATAATAATAATAATAGTGATAATATATCTTTATAGTTTAAAAAACACACTTGTAAATGTGTCATCCATTGTTTAAATGATTCAAAAACCGCCAATTTACAAACGGATTGACTGACTGTTTAGTGGATTAAAACAATTCATTAAAAATGATGAAGGTTTTTTGAGAATATAATCCTCAATTTTTTTAAATTAAAATTAATTTTTTTCATAAATCCATGCATACATATACTAACATAAACGGAGTATTAGCTAGTACTCCTCTATTTTTCAAACTAATTGAATGAATAAAATATCGTACATGAGACTATTGAACATTGAAGCCTTTTGTTTATAACAATAATAATAATAATGGTGGTTGACTTTTTAAATTCATAGAATAGTTTTGTGATGCGTATATATAAGTATATACACACCAAAAAATAAAACAACTGTTAAATTGTTTTAATGTTAAATGTATTATTATTATTTTTATTAAATAAGATTGTACTTTGTCTCATCTCAAAATGAGCGGATTATTTAAGTGTGACATAGAAAAAAATGTATTTTCAAAATATACTTGATGCGTGTGTGTGCGTGTGTGTGTAGTGTGTGTATAGTGTGTGGATTGTTAAATCAGACCTTTGTTATCAATAAGCTTTGACGTTTTATTTTATTTTTTGACGTTCTAATTAGTAGTTACTAAAATTTGAGGTGAGATTCAATCAGACAGGCAGATAGATAGACAGACAATTAGACAGTTAATGGTGATCGCACATGATAAATTGAAAACTTAGACACCTGTGCTGGTATAAGGGCTGGCTATCTATAGCCTAATAAACACTCTGTATAAAGCTGAGTCTTGGGTCTAGGGAATGATTATGGCTTATTGGGTTATTCACTTAGTTTTCAATCGATAGAGATAGGTTACAGGTTCGAGTTCCGCTTCATGCAGTTCAGTATGGGCAACCAGTGTAGGTAGTAGTGTCACCAGTCTTCACCTCATAGATGGGACTGTTAGCCTGGGTAATGTAGTCTTAAAATAGCACCCAGTTGATGAGTCACAAATAGGACGAAATTTGATGAATATCTCAGATTTTAATCGCTGGTCACCATATCCACTAACAGGAGGTGAATACAAGGTTAGAAAGGTGCATGAAACTTTAATTCCCTGTTATTAGATTCAAATATGTTTTATTTACGATGATTATTTTAATTGTGAGGTGGTGGTTCATTGGTATAATATTCATCAACCACACCGAATGTGGCCAGGGTTCGACTCCCGACTGTCTCACTTATTCGTCTTTTAAAACAGAGATATTGAAGCGGTAGAAAACGAAGGACTTGATAAGTAAAGGAATGTTTATTTGAAATAGGGTATCACTCGCCATATAGCCAAGTTATGTCTACCTTATCTTCAACGCCAAACCATTTGCACAGTTCACCTTTCATGTTGTGTTACTTCTCTACTTCATATTGTGTGTGTGTGTGTTTCTTTGTGTTCCTTTCTCGTCGTCTCCCGTGTATCTATCTCCGAAAGGCTGTATCATTTGCTTTCTCTTAAATCAAATGTATCTGGCTGTTATTTGATGTGTTTTTGGTGGTGATGAACGTGTCTCTTTTAGATACTACTGATAAATGTTATCAGTAGCACTCGTCACAATGTGTTTCCTACGGAAAGCAAAGGATTGAAAAAGAAAACATATAACTGGATGATTTTAAGATAATATGAAGTAACCGGTCTAGTTCGCCTATATTTTTTTTCAATTATTTTTGTGCTTGTAAATGTTGGTTGGTGATAGAAAGCGTTCTGTGTCTCCCTAATGGTCTAACTTCCATCCATTGTATGTTTAAGAAGATTTAGGCGAATTTGAGTATCCCATCCAGCTACTGGGGCCCGACTTCTCAATGGCTCATGAATTCTAACGTCTACCGATTCGTGATTTATCGCGACCCCAACCATTGTCGTTGGTGGGACATCCATCCACACACGTGACATCTAATTGGACCTCACTGGTCACGACTTCTCACTAGAACTGACTCCAGGAAACTCCATCCTGTAGCAAGTCAGTCACTAGCGAGCATCAGATTAATTTTCTATAGTTTGGTTTGTAACGGTTAGTTATGTTTTTACGAGTTGATCACGGATTGATATCAGTTAGAGAACCATTGAAAACCAGCCAGGGAATACTGGACAGCTGTTTTATTAGCCTAGTTTGGTAGACGTTAGAATTCATGAGCCGTTTAAACGGGTCCCAGTGACTGAATGGTATGTGAGCTAGCTTACCTTGTAACCAGAAGGTCCTAGGTTCGAACTGGCTGTGGTGGGTGCGTACTGATGAAGAGTCCCAAACTAGGCTGACGAAACAGCTGTCCAGTACTCCCTGGCAGGTTTTCCAATGGTTCTGTAACCAATGTCAACTCATGATGAAATCCTGTTATCAATCAAATCCCTACAAACCGACGCCTAAAGAGTTTTGCTGTGTTGGCAGTTTATATTTTTCCTTGTATGATGACGATCGTCTTTGAATTACAAGCACTAAGAGAGTCGTTGGTTTACTGGTAGAATAGTCATCCCTTTTTCGGAGATTTAGGTTCCATTCCCAGCAGACACATCTCTAAATCTCACCCGGAGGAAAGGCAACGTTGGGTGCAAGGTTAACAATCCCACCTCTTAGAAACTGTACCACTGGTAGCTATAACTTCAAAACGTGAAGCCCTTTGTTCGACTTGAAATGTAAAAGAAGAAGAAAAACAAACTATAGTACCCCTGTTAGCCAGATTATAGTGGCTTTGAACACTGTCGTTTGAAGTTGAGCTCATCAGTGGTCAAATCAAACTGCTTGATCACCAATTAGCTACCAGGGCAAAGAGGTATATATATATATATATATATATATATATAGAAGCAAATTCGTTATTCACTCATTAAACTCGGTTTGGGTTAAGAATTCATCTGCTCTATATTATATGTGGCAGTTATGCACCATCGTTTAACACGAATGACTTACATTTATTGTTGTTACTCTCTTGGGTTCCGAGTGGAACGTAAGGCTTCAATATCACATCTTCGTTTTGTTCTATTCGTTGCTGTCCTCTTCAGCTGGCTGACCCCACGACTACTCATAATCTCTCATCTTCTACTCGTCGCACGATCTTCTCCATGTCACCTTCGCATTGACGACCCACTTGTTGCTTTCTATTGGAATCCCACTCGGGCTATGGCCCCCCTTGTTCTAGATGTTATTCGACTGTCTCCTCCAAATCCTGTTGTTTATGTTGGCGGAGTGTAGAAGATTTCCAAACTGATTTCAGAGTGTTGAAGGTATGTCTTGCCTTTCCAATTCTGACTGGTTTTGACACTTTTATCCGTTCCTCATACTATTGAAGCGGTGCTACCTACATAAGTGAAGTGGAAGAATTAACTTCTGTTAAATCTCAGCCGTTGATAGTGATTGGTGCTGGGATGTTGTTGCTGTTGTTGTTGTTGTTGGCTAGCTATCTTCATCATCTCTATGTTCATCTCGAGTCCTGAGTTTACTGCCTACCAGCCGCCGCTTCCTCCAGTTTTTATTGGTTTTCGCCTGTATTTCTCCGATTTTGTGTGATAATAAACATAAACCATCCACATGCGAAATCCAGATCTTCTAGATGGAGTCTTCTTATCGGTGGTTCAACATATTCTTGTCTTCATACTCCCAACAGTCTGCATCCCATTCTCATTCTTGCTTTCATCGAGAGAAGTTATATTGATTGGCTGGCTTTCAGCAGCCCGCTGTGTCATTTCGCCTCTCTGATTCCAGCGAATAATAAGTTTGTTTATTATATTTCTTGTATTTTTTGAATATTTTGTTTTCTGCGCTGAAGTTTCTGCAACAGTTTGATTGATTTTCCCGGAGTAAGGTCGCTAGCGCCTTACCCAACCTGATTCTTCACCCGTCCTTGGGACTGGCTTGAAAACAAGTGCTCTAGTCTTTTCTTTCAAGAGTTAATTTGTAGGGATTTGATTTGTTTTTCGACTTTGACCTCGGATCGATATCAATTAGCGAACCATTTAAAACCAGCATAGTTTCACACTTACTCTTCGACAGTACTCACCCACCATCGAGGTTTGAACCAGGACCTTCCAGTTAAAAGGCAAGTACGCATTACAAATCAGCTCTTGAACATTAATCTAATGCTCACTAGTGACTTGCTATAGGACAGTTAGGAGTGAGGATGGAATTCCCGTTGATGATGACATTGGTTGGCTGGTTGGTTGGTAGTCACGCTAAAATCAAGAATTTGTAGAAGTTAGAATTCATGGACACTGAGTTGGGTTTCACTGGCTGAATGGTATGTGAACTTGCATTGTAACTGGAATGTCGTGGGTTCGAACTCGCGTGGTGGATGCATACTGTCAATGAGTCCTGCATATTAGGCTACGAAAAAACAAATGTTCAGTACCCCCTTGCTGTTTTTCAATGGTTCTCTCATTGACATCAATCCGGCGTCGAACTCGGGAATACCAAGGACTACCATTTTACTTGAAGTTCCTGGATAAAGAGAAAATGTTACGTAATAAATTGTGCTCAGAATTCTTTACATTATTTGCAAACATTTTGTCCAGAATAAAGCAGTTATTGTTTGTTTGAATAAACGTGTTCTTATGGAGGTGTGTCGCATCATACCGATCGCACATGTTTGGTGTTGGTTCGATGAACAAAGATTCGGTGATTCACCTCTGTCTTTCTCTCTATTTCTCCTTCTAACCGTATTATTTTCTATA